>CM050323.1:4243154-4612153 GCA_027475135.1 Bactrocera correcta | reverse complement strand
TTCTCATGCGCCCAAGCAAGTCGCTTTTTCACAAGTTTTTCAGTCAACATAGGCTCATTATGATGCGCCATTTCAGATCATGAGTATGAAGAAGGGTTCGGATAGTTCCGTAGGATATATCTAAACCTTTTGCCATTAATTTTGCTTGTCCTTGCAGCAGTGTTAAGACAGGATTCCGCGAAGAGAGATTCACTATGCTTTTTTCAACTTTTTTGTTCACTTTTCCTATCGAACCACGTTCTGGTAAATCATCGATATTTTTAGCCACTTTATATCGCTGTATCTACTTCTGTGCAAATGCCTTCGACTTTCTCACATATTTAGCAGCCGCTGATTGCGACATTTTGGGACCTTTCGGGTGGATGCAAAGGAACACAGCTTCGTAGCGCGACGTGTACTTAGCACTCATGGCGTTTAACATTGTCTTTCAAAATATCAACGACAACTGAACCTTTGTTGGCAATGCATCGAGGACAAAGCTTCCCTCTATTGGCTCGCGAAGAAATTACAGCGAAATCTTTCATTAACTGTCAGTAAAGTCGACCATGCTCTTACTTGACGGACTGTATCTTAATTTAGTGCTTATTTTTTGCACTGTAAAGGTTTTCCTCTAATGTCGTTTTTTGGTCTGATTAGTTACTGTGTTGAACATGAACCACCAATTTGAAATTTGCAAATATTAGAGATTTCGTTCGAGAAGCACCGTATTATTGGTAACATAAATTATTTTTAATGCGAGTTTGTGTGTATAATATTTTGATGTACAGCACAGATCGGAACCAAAGCTATTACTGATCGCAAAGCTTTTCTCGAGAATCCATAGTTTAATCCCTTACATATTTTAATATGAAGCAGGAAATGCCGCTACTATTAGTCTGATTTTTTTCTCGAAATTTTATTAAATCGACCGTACGATTGCTATTTCCCACAAGGTGATGCGCCGCCCATGTTTCCTGTCTAATCATGGAATCATTGCGTGCAAAGTTTGGTGGCATGTTAATTGCGAGAAATCATGCAGTTAAATGATCGCCAAGATCATGCAATTTAACCCCTCTAGATTATTTCATCCCATAATCATAATCATAGATTTACGCCTATCAACCAGCAACGCTTAAGGAGCTCGCAGACAACATATAGCTCACTATAGCCGAAATACTGCACATGGTCATCGAAAATAAGCGTACACGGGTGGATATATGCAAACGGAGCTGTAGCTATTCGAACCACATTTTGTTCAAATCATAAATGGCATAAAATTGTCTGCATAACAAAAAAAAGAGATCATTTTGATCAAATTTCATTTTATTTAATTTAACGTGACGCTGTTTCTATTGGGAGGCCCTATATATGTAAATGACCACAGCATGACGAACTGGATCGATTTAGCCGTTAACCTTTTCCGTCAGTAAATACGCGAGTAAGCTTCTCAGTCTTTAAGATAGCCATCTGAGGTTTTGCTCCCCTGTTGCTCACTTGCCGGAACCGCCGATATCGGACCACTGTTGCATATAACTGCCATACAAATCGACTGAATATCAAAACCAAGTTCTTGTATGGAAAACTTTTTTGGTGTGTGTTATTTTCTAGGGCAATCTCCGAAAAGTTATTCAGAACGAATCACTCTAAAACATAGCAGCCAAACTAACTGACCGAAACTTAAGTTCTTGCAAGGAATCCGGTACAGTCGAAGTTAAAATTTTTTTAAATTACTTTCCATCCGTTTTCTTACGCTACAAAAACATATGCATACCACAAACATGTTAATCTTTAAGCGGCGAACTCATTTATCAAAGAATTTTCAATATTTTTCTTCTCTGGCACCTAAATAAACACATTTTTTACTAGCCGCTTGTGTACAAAGGAATAGTTATTAGTAAATTGTCAACACTTTTCCTGTAAGTGACAAGTGTGGTTAACATGCGTACGCCTCTCTTTAGCATACTTCCACAACAAGAGTACCCCCGCTCCTCTTTAGGCAACAATACTGGGCAGTGCTACGCAATTATCACTCCGGCTGACAGGCAGACGATGGCGTTGAGTGTAAACTAACAGACCGACAGGAGGAGCATAATCATCAAAACCATCAAAAATGCTCTAGCAGTTTGAGTAGGATAAAGTGGTTGATGGGGGAGGCATTGAAAGGTAGTGACTAAACAGCAGTCTTGTAACTGTCACTCATTTATAAGTGACGTAAGCATTCTTTGCATGACAGCAGAATTCATAGCTTGACAAACCTGTGTGCCAAAACTGCTGCCACCACTGCAGCTGTTCGTGAGTGTTGTTTCCTTTGCATATTTATTCCATCCTTTCGCTTATCATGCCGAAACACACACTTCCTGTTTGCCACAATCAGTCAGTCAAACACTTATATCATATGTGGAATTCAATTGGAATACGAAATTAGTATTTTCTTCTTGAATTGCTCTTTCCGTGCTTCAGTTTTATTGCATGCGAATATCTCAGCAAGCTCCAAATATGTATTGATGTACGACTGTACGTAACTACGTTCTTTAAATATTAAAGTTGCTTATATTTTGTTCTCAATACAGTGCAATTTCAAGAACTGGTAAATATGTGAGGAAATATAATAAATGGAATTTCTCTTCCACCAATTTTGGTTTTATTTTTACTATATTCTTTTCGCACTCATTTATTAAGTACTAAAACGGACGTACATACATTTTTTCATCGTAAGAGCCAGATCAGGTTTTGTGGCAGGAAATTGGGTAACTACCGCATACTCATTTTTATAATCCCTGGAACCCCCGTTACCAAGTAGGGTTGCCAAGTAAAAGGAAAAAAGTGTTGATATGAGCAAGAAAAAAGAAAAAAACGTTAACTGAGTTTGAGACTCAACGCACATTTATCTAGGTTACATCGATCACAAATTTCAAACTTTACGTAAATGTCAAGAACATCGTTTAATTAACTATGTAATAATTATTATAGTTTCAATGAGTCCATTAATATTACTACACAAAGAACTATACATATGTTGTAGGTTACCTGTAAAGTTCCTTTGAAAGGGGGCGTCTTTGAAAAAATGTCCTTTCGTACCTTTCTAACCTTCAGAATTTTGAAGTAAACTCTTTGAATTTTTCTTTGCCAAACTTTGTAAAAGGTAAAATAAAGATGGTTAAGAAATTTGAACTCTGCAGACATAAAATGAGCGAGTATATGAACTAATATATCTGAAAAATAGGCGAGCCCACAGTCTTCGGATTTAGCTTCAGCAGCTTTTTCTCGGAACTCAATAGAGTGTTCGCAGAGAAGTAGTTTTGGGAATTTTTGCATTTATTACCAATATGTTATCGAACAATTGGAAGATAGCAATTGATGTATCACCCTTATTGAAATTGTTATTCTTTACTACGATATAACCTGTGTGGTAGTAATAGTCATACACTCGTAATTTCATAACTTGATTCCACTGCTATATGGAAGTAACATTTTATATTTTGGAGTTTTTTTTTTTTTCGTTCGGTTTGAGAACGTTATGTTTGCTGTATTTTGTTTGTATAGTTTCTCGCCTTCTTCATCGTTTGATTTTTTGTACATTTGAATAGTTTTTCCTATGCTGAGGCTTAATCTTATATCGAGAGCATTCGAAAAAAATAAAGGAAATTTGTAATCCATCAATTTGAATTTGAAATTAAATTTGATTTCATGCTAACCTGAGAGGCTTTTAGATTGTGACAAAAGATTACTCGAAAACTGTATGGCACATTGAGTGCCATGGCTACACGTTTTCGTGCGACAGGCATTGTCTGGCCTTAGGTATTGTCATGTGTTTTTGGTTGACGCTCTGGGTTCTATTTAAATGTATTTCTAGTAGCCTAATGTTTGCCCTGAATTTTGGTCCAAGCTTCATGGAGATATCTTCATTTTTGCGGTTTTTATGATAAAAACTCGGAGGTTCGTTTTTAATTTTGAAAATTTATTTTGAAATTGATTACTTCAATACTTTTTTAGATGTGTATATTTTGGAAAGCAATCAATGCAAAATTGGGGAGTGTTGGGGCATTGCGGACAGTACGTAGTTGTCTTTTTGATATTCTTTCTTGCTTCCTTTCGACTAAATTTTCTTTTTGCTTCAGCGCAGCATAAAACACAAGCATGTCGGTTAGTTTTATTACTTTCATCTACTCTTTTTGTGATAATATGTTTTGATTGCTATACAGGCTGCATCGATGTGAGATCTAGTGGGCCCTTTGCAACGCGTTCACGGAATGTTCGTATATTAATGTTTCTATTCGTAGCTGCTTTATACACAGTATAGGCATTTACTACGGAAAGTCCAAGTAAAAGTTCAACTCCCAGCTTTCGGTACCATTTTAAACCTTTGCGAAGGGTATTTGCGTATGAAGCCATTTGGTCGGAAAGATCAATGCCTGATTTCCCCTTATTATATTCTACCACAGCCAGTGGCTTTTCTGTTGCTCGTCTTTTACGTCTCGCTCCTTGACTAGTTGAAGGCTCTGCAGGATTACGTGCTCCATCTGTTATGGATATCATTATCGGGGCATGTTTCGTGGATAGCATTCTGATGTCGCGTTTATCATTCCACTTTAGAACAACTATACCATAGGGATCTTCTCTAGCCACTACTTCGCCTTTCTTTATAGGAGCAACCATAACTTATTTTGGGAAATGTTTCTTGTTGGCACGGATTGTACCGACCATATGTGTTTTTTGATCTAGTATTGAACGACCCCAATTCATAGCTTGTGTAAAAGTTGTCTACATATGAAGTTCGACCCTGACCTTTCAAATCAATGATCAGATCCTCGCAAACAGTTTTAGCCAAACCGACTTCTCTCAATCCACTTGATGACTTTCCGGAGTATATTTTCACTGACCAGGTGAATCCTTCGGTAGAGCAGAGCTTAAAAAGCTTTATACCATTAGGATGAGCTTTATTTGGTATATATTGTCGGAATAATAGTCTGCCTCGCCATGGAATAAGGGTCTCATCAATTACTATGTTTTCACCTGGTATTAAATTCTTTGGTATATCATTTGTAGCATGTCCAGTAGTAGTTTTAATTTACCAAGCCTATCACCTGGTATAATTGAGTTATTGTCTGAGAAGTGCATGAAACTAAGCAATAGCTGAAAGCGATTGCGTGACATTACTTTACCCGGAATTGAAAAGTTGTAGAACTCTTCTTTGGACCAATAGTCTTTTAAACACCCGACCTTCATCAAAACCATCCACAACATAAGGCCAACAAATAGGAGAAATGCATCCAAACAGGAAATATTTGAGGGAATAGACTGTTGCAAGCCTGATCGCCCAGTGAATGTAAAAGTTTTCTGACGAGAACTAAATTCAGCCAAATTGATTGTTTCAGAAGAATCGACTACGTTTGACAATGCTGTTGGTTCGTCCTCATCCAAGTCCCAGTCGTCTTTAGTATCGCTGTTATAAATATTATCACTGTTATTATTATCATTGTTATTATCAGAGTCAGTGTCCAAATCATCTGGTAGCCAGTTCTCATCAATCAAGTCATCGCAAGAAAAATCACTATCATCATTACTTCCTCCAACGCTTCACGTATTTCACGACCTCTTGGGTTTTCGCTTCGCCATTTTTCTAATTCAAAACTACAAAAATTAAAGAAAATTAAGAAAAATAAAAACAGATATAATAAAAAATTTAAATAAATGTAAAGGAAAATGCGTAAAATAAAAAAAAATAAGAAATAGCAAACAAAATCGCGTCGCACATTTTCGTAGGACATCGATTTTTACGATTGCAATTCCGTCGTGCAGTGCCATGTCGTAAGGGAACGTGCGACAAAAAAAAAAAACGTTATAAAATCCAAAATAAACCAGAAAATCATCCGGGATTGGCGCAGAACTGAATATTTGCTACTTTTACACCAGTTTATAGCAAAAAATGTGCTTGGCACCCGGGGAAGGTTTTCGTCAAAACCCCTTGGCACTCAATGTGTTAAATATATAATTATACATCAATATTTATTTTATCACCTTCAAAGTAATCCCCTCGCCACATCCAATACTATAAGGACCGATATGCAAACAATTTTTCCAGTCCTCAACGCTTCACTTTTCTTAAGCACTTTTGGGACGGCCTTCAGTTCCTTCATCAAATTTTGTTTGATCTCTTCAGTCGACAGAAAAAGGGTTCCACGGAGCGCCAATTTCAGTTTGGTGAAAAAGAAGAAAATGCAGAGAGCAAAGTCTGGTTAATGCGGTGGTTGATCGATGGTATTCATTGCGTGTTTCGCTTTAAATTCGGTGGAATCTATGAATTGTGCTTCCCTAATTCCAATCGTTTTCGATGGATATTCTCACGCAAATACCTCAAAACGACTAAATACAAGTCCTTATTGACCGTCAGTTTCTCCGAAATAAGTTCATGATGCACCAAACCACAAATATCGAACATCGCCTTGATTTTTGGGCGGTTTTGATGCGTTTTCTTTGGTTTCCCGTTTGTTTTTTCCCGATGATAGTTGACTGTACGCATGAGAAATGCCCAAACTCATGTCTCATCCGCAGTTATAAAGCTATCTATGAATATAGGATCAGAATTCATACGAAGAAGCACGTCCAAAGAGACCTGTCAGCGGTACTCTTTTTGAAAAAAATCATTTTTAAAAAGGGTTCACGAGAGATGTCAAGCTCTCTTTCCATCTCTCTAACACCTGCCTGACTATTTTCAACTATCGTATCCTTAGCTTTTTTAATATTTTTATCAGTTAAAGAGGTCGAAGTTCGTCCAGAACGAGGTATATCTTCTTTGTACCACTCGTAGGCTTGTATTCTTGATAAAACTGAATCACTGTAAGCCTTTTCCAAATTTAGTTAGAAATACATTCTTTTAGACAAATCTTTTGTTCGATATTTTTATTAATTTTAAAAATCGCAACGCGCTACTGAGGTATACCGACTTAAACAGCTGTTGTAAACAAGCTGGTTGGCAGATCGCGCTCATATTTGGCTTAGTATTAAAGATAGTCTTGATATGTTTTGAAATACTGTTTACTTCCTGAATTTTATTACAATATTCGGGTGATTTTTTCTCACAAATTATAATAGTAAGTTCGTGAAATTGGCAATATCTATGCACCTTATAATATAAAAATATGATTATGCATTAGGCTTAGTTTGAAAGCAGAATAACACTTAAATCAGCTTTCTTATTCTTTCAAACTTCGCTTATAATTAATGATTAAAAAAGGCTAACTTTAAACGATTGCCTTTACAAATATCTAATGAGAATATTTCTATTTTGCAGATATACAAAGCTCGCGTTCAAAAAAGGGTAAGTTTGCTATTACAATTTTGCAGTATCGATTTCATTAATGCCAATTTCAAAATCAACTTCACGAAAAGTTACTGTAAACTACATCAGCCGCAATTAATGGGATCTTAGTTGTAATCATCCTTTCCTTTCCTGCACGACTTTTGGGAAGAAACTTGCTCCACAGCTGTTTCTGCTTTCCTGCGTCTGAGCGGTGTGTGTAAATACCAGCAGAGAATAGCAAGGAGATGCGGGAGAATATGACGCAAACTTTTAATTGCTCGAAATTGATTCAACTATCATCGAATACTTGGAAATCTGTGAGCATTTGCGGCACAAACTATTTGATGTTTGTGTTTCGCAAAGAGTGATATTCACACAGCGACTGGACCCAACTTTGGACGTGTAAATAGAAATGCTTAAAAAACTGCAATTAACTTGGGCTTTGTGCTGCAGCGAAGCAGAAGGAAAAATTTCCAGTTGGCCTAGAAAAATGTGCAATACATTAAACAACGCGCTAGACACACACGTACACAGCGCTTCGCCATGCCGGAGTCGTCACGCCGCAATTCCTCCGCAAAATTTGTTAAATTGAATTTAGATTTTACGAGCATAGGGGTTTCCAATCACTTACGTGAGGGCGCGTCGCACAGCTGCGGTCGCGGGTTTCAATCAACGCAGCTGCACACAGTCGCGTTTAATTCGCCATCAGCGCTCGATGAGCTTATGTTTCATATAATGTATATGTTTGTGTGAGTGGTGGTAGATTCTCCCGTATATCTTTGTATGTGTGTGTGTTAATAAAAACACATGCCACTAATCAAAAGGATTGCCACCAAGCCACTTACTGTGGGCTGCGCATGATTGCGCACTTTATCCGAAAAGCGTGAAGCATACTTTTCGGCGCATAAACAGCATTTGTACTTGATTAAGTTGAGAGTAGCACAGGAGAGTAAGCGAAGTTAGTTGTAATAAAGCATGCCTTTACTTGCTACTTTTTCGTTGATTTTTGGCGGCCTTTATCATCCCTCTCAGCTTCAAATGCTTTGTATAGCGTGTAACTTTGTAAATTGGAAATTTTATAGTCTGTACATTTTGAAGCACCTTTCTTTATTTATTTAACTGTATGCAGAGACCCGCTGTTTTTCGTTTCACCTGATTGAGAGCCAGTTGAGGTTAATGAAGTAAGAAAATATTTTTAATGAAATTAAAACCAAAAACATATCCAAACCTCGCATTATGAAAATGACATGGATTTACTTCAAAACAAGATTATTACGCATGCACAAGTAGCGCTGGTTGTCAGAAATACCATTCCAAACCATGAGGGAGAATATTTTGATTTTCTTTTAGGCTTTTTCCCCTGTGCGTCGTCAGAAACTGAGAGACTTTCGATCGCCTTGTTGATACATAGAGTCTAAATGTATGGATTTTCTGTTTTCCCTAAGATAATTCGACGACCAGCCCTGCATCCGTCAATACGAAGATGTAAAAGGTCGGAAATATGATCGCATAATTTTACGGGAAAGAAATATTCTTTATAGAATCGATATCATTATTTTTCAGTAGTATTCCCTTTTTAGAAGGTTCTTATGTTGGGGGATCCTAGATTTAAAAATAAATTTAAGAAACACTGAGACAAGATAGATTGCAAGGCTTGGGCTGGAATTATGTTTTTGAATCATTCCATCTCAAAACTATGGAAATTGTTATTAATATTGTTGAGTCCAAAGAATGCTCCTTCGCGGACGAAATCCTTTGTTCAGGGATGAGTTTTAAATGATTATCCCAAGGATGACGTCGAGTACGCGGACGATGTCGCTTTCCTTGTTCAGGGATGAGTTTTAAAAGACTATCCCACGAATGACGTGCTATATTCAATCTCCCTTCTTTTAGACGCAGAACTATTGAACGCCAAATATCTCATATGAGAAAAGAAAAGTAAGCTGTGACGAACGTATTGAAGCAGCAATTTAGGCTACGCGGAGAGCATATAGTAATCCTCATTGCGTTAGGTTATGCAAGCATACAATAACTAGACTCTCAGTTATTATCTGGGTACCCACTCATATAGAAAAAGAAGAAAACAAAAAGGCAGACAAATTTGCTCCGAGCTACAGCCAAGAACACAATATCTCCAAGTTGCCGTAGACTACTCAGCTCTTTCAAGGATTATTTGAAGCAATGGACCCTAGAGGGAAAATTCCCTCTCTTGGAACATTAACAACACAAAGCATATTACAAAATTAGTTTGAGATATTGTTGCTGGTAGGCAGACCCTTCCAAGCAAAAGGAAATTTAAAATTCTACTTTCAGAATATTGGAAAGGGAATCGAGGGAATGCAGAGCATGCACGGTTGATGATGAGACGCTGGAACATTACCTTTGCGAATGTCCAGCCTTCAGCCAGCTGAGTTGGGATATCTTCTTCTAATGTAAGATGAGTACATTCGGGAGTCCAAACTGAAAGTTCAGGATTTTTTTTTATCAAATTCACTGAGTTTCAGGATAAGTCTATTTCATTCATTGTTTCCACTGGGGCGCGCAATGGATCTAATGATGGCATAACAGCTATTGCCTATGATCTGACGCTTCTGCGGCTCCCCTTTCAAGAAACCAATCGAAAAAATGCCTGCTCTCAAGGGTAAGGATTGGTGTGCTGACGTAATACGTAATGTTTCAAATGAATCCAACCGAATTAAGAAATAAACAATCATTTTTGGTTGAGTCATAGACTTTTCCGATTCGGACAAAAAACCTACACCGATTTCTTTTAACAAGACTAGAAGAAATACGTGTGTCTAAGGTTTCCCGTTTAACTGAAAGTGTTATTAGCTAGCCCATGCTTGGATACATGCTTCCCTAGGCTAGAACCACTAATGCATCATATTGCTACCACAAATTCTCTACACTGAAAGCTTCCAGATTTTCAAACAAGATTTTTTTCTAATCAACATAATTTTAAACGAATCTGAATATTTTATAAACCCAAAGTCTTTTAACCTCAAAATGGACGTTTATCTGTTTATAAGTTATGAAAAGAGGAGCTTTCAAAATTCCCACTCTCCTCTAAAAGTAGCCCTAACCGGTTTTATTTTAAGCCTTTCACACGATTTATAGCCTATTTTTCGGCAACAAAGTTAATTGGATTTTTTAACTGTTACAAGCGTATAGCTTTTGGCAGTGCTGGAGAATGATGACAAGAGTGTTTAATATTTTACGATAAAACCACACTAATGCACTGCACATCGAAATATAAATAAGCACCCATGTTTATACTATGCTCACACACACACACATACACACACAGAAGCAAAGGCGACAAATGCATTGCATACCTACAGGCGCTCGAACTGTGAGTACTTACAGTTATGGCGCTGGGAAAGTTTACGATTTTTTAATTGCATTTGCACAAATTCATGGAATTTTGTATTTTACGGCGCCCAAAAGTGTGCAACAACCAAACTGGTGTGGCATGCAACGGTAGCAGGCATTTAATTGCCCGGCAAAACTCGCCAAGCCCTGCACTTAGTCAGCGAAAGTGGGCGACATAAACAACAAGACTTCAACTCATATACACATACATTTGCACACACACACACACACAAGCGCCTGCTTCTCTAACACATTTGTGTCACAGCAAATTCGCTGAATATTGCAACATTTCTGTAATTACGCTCTTATTGTTGTCGTGCTTGCGTAAATTTGTTCAGCGAATTTGCGCAAATTTGGTGAATGTGCGCCAACAAAACAACCCAACAACAAAAAAGACAAAGCGACAATGCGCTCAGGTGCCGTAATAAAGCATCGACGCTAACGGTTGAGTGCGAATCGTAAACAAAGCGTGCTGCAAAGGGCGCCCAGACTGTACCACAACAACAAAAAAAAACAACAAGTGTTGTGATTTCGGCGCGAGTTAGACAAAGGACAGCGCGCAAAAAGCGTAGTGAAATTTATATCCACCGGAATTTAGTGCACCTGTTTTGGAGGATACATTGTGCCAGGGTTTACAGCTGCCGTAATTCGACCGATTTGTTAGTTTTGATGCGACACTTTGTTTAAATGTTTCATATTTTAGTGGATGTGTGCCTTTTATTTTGCTATAACGCTTGCAGCAGCTGCCTAGAGCCGTTTTTATAGCAAAGTAAAACACACAAAATTATCAAAATTTATAGCGAGCTGCCGTGAAACAGTTACACTTTATACTCTTTTGTGTATGTGAATCCAATAGTCTATAATATCGGTGTAAGAAAGCAAAAGGTATTGAGGTGAACAACACATTTCTGAATGGTAGTGAGGAGAAAACTGTAGCAGAAGTATAGCAAATTTATGAGATCGCTTCAACACTTTATTCCCATATTTGTTTTTTTTTGTTGTATTTAGTGAAGTCTAAAGAAGAGAATATTATAGTTTTGCATTGTCGTTAATCGCCAAATGAAATTTTTTGACAGCTAAAGATCCATATAAACATTCACTCGGGCGGTAACCGCCTTTAATTTATATGAAAACCATATTTTTTTTAACAAAATTAAATTGATGGAACAATGAAGGTTGGCTAATCGATTCGGCTCGAAAATAAGTGGGTTAAGTCCTAAAGGTTACTGATTTCAACTAGAGGAGGAACTGGATTACACTGACAACTAAACTAATTCGTTTATTTTGCTTAGTACAATTGCATGGATTTTAAAAAGAGACCGTATAGGACTCCTCGATTTCATTTTATTTGGCTATTTTAGGGTTAAAGTGTTCGTATGTAGTCCTCAATTCATTGATGAGCTCAGGCAAAACATTTCAGTCGACGTTTATACGAGGGCTGCTATATATATATTTCTGTTTTTTTTTCGTTGGATTTGGCTCGTCTTGGAAGACCCACATGGTCGATTGCTGTTTTGTTGCGGGCTCATACGTATAGATCCCTGATTCGTCACCTGTGACGATTTATGAACGTCTTTTGAAGCACCGCGATCGTATTTTTTCAGCATTTCTTTACACCAATCCACACGAGCCTCTTTTTGCGCGATTGTCAAATTGTGCGGGATCCAACGAGAACAAACCTTTTTTAAGGCCAGGTGTTCACGCAATATCGAATGTATGCTGGTAGGAGAAATACATAGGTATGCCTCTATCTGAAGGTGTGTTACATGACGGTCTTACATAATCAGTTCACGTACGGCATCGATGTTTTCTGGCACAATGGCTGTTTTTGGACGAACTTCACGGAATTCGTCTTTGAGCGAGCGTCGTCCACAGTTTTTCACAGTGCTATAAGATGCTGCTTCATAGCCATACAAAGATTTTTGTTCATCGATGCACTCTTGTCGTGATAATCCACGTCGAAAGTTGTGAAAAATGATCGCACGAAAATGTTCACGAGTTAATTCCATTTTTTGGCCGAGATGAATTTTTTAATTCCCTGTAAATAAAACAATTGACGATTAAATGACAAAACGTTCTGAGTAATGTTATGCTAAAAAATGTCAAACTTTCCAATGGAAATGTCAGATTGCACCTGGCAACACTTAGTGTTGCCTAGTCCAGAAATATATATAGCAACCTACGTTCTATGCCGCTGAAAATGCACGAAAAGTATTAAAAACGCATTATTTTTATTGTATCCAATAACAGCACCAACAAAGTTTAGAAGGCTCATAAAACAAGCAGCTACTTGGGGAGAAAAGCACGTGTGTAAAATTTTTGATTAATATCGCAAAAACTGATGGATTACTAGCCATATTTGTTGAATGAAATGTGTTTGTTATTATAATCAAGATCAAATAAAAAACTTTTCATTACCTTTAAAGAGTTAGCACTGCATATTCTTTTAAATTTGTAAGAATTCTAAAATCAAAGCATACTTTATATACCTTTACATGTTAGACTTAAGTATTTATAGACTGGCCTTCTTCCTAAGACTGGCGAATTTTTTATTAAACTCCCCAGTTAAAATGGGTAGTGAGCGTGTTTTTGTCCAAGCAGTGCCTCCTAGCGTCCGGAATGGACAAAATTGAGTGAAAACTTGCCGCGGTGCCATATAGTTAATATCAGGATTTTCAATCACTCTGTTGAATGTGCTACCTATAGTACTTTTATATTGCTGGCGGTATGTGAGGTACTTTAATGGAACTGAGAGAGCAGCTTTTAATAATATGAAGTAGTGCCAAAAATAGATAACATCGCGTCAATGCTAAACCTATCTGTCATTTAGCTAAAAACAGATTTTCAAACTTCCCTAACGAAATAAATTCCGATCCTCTGGCAGCCTCTGCGGTCAAGTTTAAGTCAAATATACACTCGTGGCCACGCAAAACTTACCACTATACTTTTTTAATTTTTTTTCGAACTATTTCATTCGTTCGTCATTGTCTTCAGTTTGTTATTTTTGGTCTTTTAGTAAGCATAAGTTAACAAAATTATAGTATCTAATTATAGTTGTAGTTTTTAATTTATTACCTTTAATGAATAAAACAAAAAATTGCTTTTCTGTGCTTATACAAAAGTGGCCAATATTATTGTTTTCCAAGTGATACACCTACTAAACTTCGTGTTTCAATTAAAAAACAAATAAAGTAAAATATTTATTTTAAATATAGCGTAAATGAAATTAAATTGAAAAATAAAAAAAAAAATCATTTTTTCATCCCATGTCAGTCTCTTACAATTCGAGCTCATATTGTAAACCTCACTATCTTTCAATTGATTTATCTATAGCTGAATATGTTTTGTTTTTAATTTTTAATATTTTTGCCTAATACTTTTTTTGAGTGGTAAGGTTTGCATGGCCACTAGTGTATCTCATTTAATGATGATTTTAATATATTTTTTCCAGAGTGGAAGCAAATTATAGTTACAAAACTAATTGAGTCCTTAACCTATAATATAACTCAATATTTCTTATTCTGAGCAAAATGAATATTGAACCCTTTCGCAACTTTTCTTAACCCATTACTTCTCAAGCATCGAAATCATTGGGACTTTTTTATGAAATTTGTAAATTGGGCTCTTAATACGTTAAAAAAGAAGAATATCAAATAAAAAAAATACCTTGATTGATAAATCAGCGTGTCATATAAATAGGACACTGGGGATATATGCTCAGAAAAAATGAATGATAACACTTATAAGAAAATCAGCTTTATTTAAAAATTGTCATCGTATTTAAGCTTATTTTGTATGATAAGGTATAAAACAATCACTGCAAAGTGTTTTATCGAAATTGATGCCAAAAGTAAGAGGTTTTTTCTTACAACCTGGTCCTTGGCAACGCCTCTCTTTGTCCCTCTCCATCATGTAGTGACCTAAATTGTCAAATCTGACGAGTTGCGTCAGAACTTCGGAAGAGCCTGGAGTAGGTTTACTTGTCCTACCTTCTGATTTTTTTATCCATGAAAAACAAACCTTTCGTCTAAAATTTAGCAGAGGGATTGTCTCATCTTTATTGACCTGGTTGTAAGTAATCCAGGAATTTACTAGAAACATATCTAGAAAACGAATTACTAGAGGCCAGTACCATTTCTTGCCTCTAAATCGGTTTGGATATTTAGCAAACAACCAATCGTGTTTATCCACCCTGCTCATGTTTTTATTATAATTATGAATAAGTCTTGGCTGATCTACGGCTACTTTCGCTTTTTATGTTTTTGAGTACCTATTAGTTTTAACAAAAGGTTCAATAGTGCCAAAATTAGTCAAAAGACATACTACATTGTTATCTTGCCATTTGACGCATAATGTTTCATTGTTTTTATCAAAGCGATGATCAGAATAACCTCTGTCTTTGTTTTTCATTTCTTTTTTTTTTTTTTTGTCATGATAGGACATTTCTTAGTCCTATTTTCTCTAACTGTACCCGTAGCTCTAAACACTTGAGTTTTTAAATCCACCAACAATTGTATACTACTGAAAAAATTATCAAAGTAGACTACATGTGCATAGGATCGGTACACACTTCAAGCAACTTTTTTACCCATCTTGAGCTCAAGCCATGATGGGTAAAAAAAAATTATAACAGAATCCGCTGACTCCACACAGTGCCCAAAGTTTGTATCCAAACCTTATTGGTTTTCCTTTCATAAATTGTTTGATTCCGTGATGATTCCGTATTTGACGATCATTTCATCAACCGCTAGATTGGATTCAAAAATACCAAATTTTTAAAAAGATTCATTAGCTTTTGCGATAAACGGGTGAATTTTGAAAGTTTTATCAAAACGATTGCGTGACATTGATTGTTCAATAAATGGAATGTGTACATCATCATCTCTATACCAGTAAAGTTTACTTTGAGGCAAATGGTGATAGGAAGAGAAAAACAAAATTGCTATGCAGACTTTTAACTCATTCACGGTGAGACTAAAGTTCAAGTAATTTTTATAATGCTTGGCATAAGCTTCTGTTTCTTGAACAATATATTCTAAGATCTCGTCACATAACAAGTTTTCAAATATTTCTACCGCCGATTTCCCTTCCAACTCCGTTATCATGTTTTCCAAATATTGATTAGCCGTATTAGATCCCGGTTGATTATCAAAATAAACTGGATCACATTTACACCAACCGCCTGTCTTACTTGCCCGAGATGTAGTACTTTCATTAGGTTCACCCTCTTCAACATTGTCAACCGTACATGAAATCTTCACTTGACCAGCTACATCAGACATAGGTAAAACTCCCGTATCGTCAACAGGACCTTCTTCTATGTCTGTCATTTCATCCACTTCGTCTGGAGGTAATATGACAACATCAATATCATCCAAGTCCTCATTACTTAAATCTTCCATCACTTGTAGACAATCTGCAATTTCGGACACCTTCAAGACTTTTTTATACTTTTCTTTCACTGGGTCCATAATCTATAAGAAATATATATACGCACACGTTTATCAAATAGAAAAGGGTGTAGGTACTTTTACTATTTCATCAAAGAACAAAATCAAAATAATTTTACTTGCCTTCGTCAACCACTTTACTATCAAACTACCAATATTATTCACAATTTTTTAACTCATGTATGAAATAAAAATCACAATCATGTCACGAGATGTAGTATGCTCGGCATAAACTTGTCGAATAATGTAAACTCTAGACACGCAAGACACAAAACAATTCACTCTTGATGTACAGGTTCGGACTTGCTTTCGCGGCAAATGGTAAAGGGAAGTTCCCAGTGCCATATTTATAGTACGGCTTATTTCGAAAGCATATAACATGATTCCAAAATTTGTTTTCTTGCTTGTTTTTTATCTTAGGTATTTGGTTAAGGTCTTAGAATAATTTTTATAAACTTTAGAATAAGATTTCTTTGATGTTATATATAGTATAATTAAAAAAAATTGGTCCTCTTGACCTTACAAAATTGACCAGTTTTAAAACTTCATATTAAAATAATGTTAGTAATTTTAATAGCGAGAAAATAATATTATAATAGGAAAATAGTACATGAATATAAATTTCTACAGAAATAATAAAATTAAACTATCAGTTTTGAAAAAAAAAAATATTTACTATGGTGTCCTATAAATAGGACAGTGAGAAGAAATGGGTTAATATGATGGGGGCTTTGACCCTTGCAAGTTGCAAGATTATGAAATAGTCGTTTATATATAAACTTAACTTTCGTTATTTGTTAAGAATCGTTTTTATTTTTTACATAATTGAAACATAAACTATCCTAACTTTTAAGGTGAATAAAACTGGGTATAGTTTGTTAAGTTTTACTAAAATCAGCTTAGTAGTTCATGAGTTTTCCTGGGACAGACAATATGACACGTAACATATAAACCTACTAGTGGATCCGGCCACGTGTTGCTGTGGTGTACACTATACTATTATTCATATAATAAACAACAGTGAAAATTTTATTTACGAATAAACCCGAAAACGTTTTTGATGACATAAGAAACCAGGGCATTGTGCTTGAGGTTTAATTTTGAATATGTTCGTACAAATAAATGTCAATGGAAAAAATAACGAATTTAAGGCTGTTTTCTCAGTAAGTTTAACTGTCAGTTATAGTTAAAAAAAAAGGTTATTTACCGAAAATCCCTGTTAAGTTTACCAGAACTTAACTCACAAACGGGTATTAATCAGGCATTGAGAAAATGGCCTTTAAGATTTGGCATTTTATTGAAAATTCTAATTAAAGTTGAACTTTCCTAACTCGAATCACGATAAGCCACAAAAAAACTTCGAGCTATGGCAAGAAATTTGTATGCAATTTGACTTCTATTGCTAAGTCAAGAGTTCAAGTTATGGAGAACTTCGAGTTTAAGATGTTTGTTTAGATTGTGAATAAATGCGTATGTTTAGAAATATATACAATGAAATCTCCAGTTATATATTGTCCAATTATTATAGATGTCCTCTTAATAGATTGTACTTAATAAATGTCAACAAATTGTGGAACCGGTCAATATGTTAATAGAGATGTCCGCATATCTGAGCGTCTACTAATAATACAACTTTCACTCTATTTCATATTTATGAATTGTTTTGACTATCCTATCTTCGAAGTTGCTTTAAACTGGACATAGTGTGCTAAATTTTGCTAAACTCGGTTCAGTAGTTTAGGAGTCCATTGCGGACAAACAACGTAACATGAAATTTTTATATATAAAGATACGAAATAAAATTAAGGCATATGAAACATTTTTCAATTTCAATTGATGAAACAAGTTTAAGGCAACGATTGTCTCTCCCGTAGCAGAGTGTACGAGTGGTTTTAATATTTTTAAAGTGGTTGTGAAATATGTAAATGACGATCAACATGTGGGCCAATCAAAATCTGTGATCACCGAAACAGTTCCATCGAAACTGTGTGTGAATTCATCAAAAATCAGCCGAAATCAACACTGCAATTTATAGAAATTGAATTAAACAACTCCAAAATATCGATTTATTGCATTTTGACCGAACATTTGTGCTTAGGAAAGTTGTGTGCACGATTTGTTCCGCACAAATTGACTGACGACCAAAAATTGTTTAGAATCGAACATTCAAAGGACGATTATTTGACCAAAAATCACATTTTAACCACTAACCACTCCCTGTATTCACCTGATATGGTTCCATGCGACTCCTTCCTTTTGGGAAAAATGCATTTGCTCATGAAAGGAAAGCGTTAGCAGACGTAGAGGCCATTCAAAAGGCTTGCACCATAAATTCTGTTTTATTAAAATTCAACAGAAAATCCTTGTCCCCCATAAATTATGTATTGTTTTAGAAATTTAATGTTGCACCACAAGAATTTGAGAAACGTGCAAAATATATTAAAATAGACATTTAAACAATTAAGTTTTTCAAATGTTTATACGAACACTCGGAGGTAGAAGAAATTGCTCAACAACGCCATGCATTTGAAGCCTGAAAAGCACTTCCATTAAGAGGCCAGCCGCTCTGGCACCTTATCATCTCTTAAACCATACACGCATTTGAGTTAACAGCTTGTTATTATTGAATTTAATTTTGAGTGCTTCTGAGGCGGGCGACCGACTATACGCGGCAAATCTAAAACGTTTTGTGGCAGCAATAATGAATTGAAATGTGGCAATTTGTCTCACGGCTCTGCAACAAAAAGAAGTTGCAAATCTAAACCCGAGTGGATAGGTATGTGTGTACGCACTTTGTGGTGGAAATGTTCGGCAATTTGTGGCTGCCGTGCGACGGGATCTTTGCAGAAATCTGTGCTTTAAAATGTATAGAAGATGAATTGAGGTCGCCCTAAGTGGTGCTTGAAGGTGGTACGGATATATAATAAAAGTAGGAGCGATGAAGTGAGAATGAGAGATTTGTATGTACATATGTATTAAAAAGAAAGTTTGATAAACGAATTGGGTTATGTGAAGAGTAAGGAGTAGAAAAAATGTAATCGGAAGTAAGAAAGTGTGATAGGTAAGTAGAGACTTTCGCGTATAAAGTAAATATTTTTATTTAAATACATATAAACGTACGTTAAAATGAATTTGTGGAAAGAAAAATTCGGATGAAATACCCAAATTTCTCCCAAATGATTCAAGCAGACTCCTACTCATACCAATTTTGCTGGTATCTTTTCATCACATATTTTAATACTTTCACTTTTATGCTAAGAAAACAGATGTTAGATAGCTGAATATACGGAATTATGCACATTATTTATGCCATGACAAATTGACCGGAGGTTAACTGCAAAAGGAGGAAAAAAAAGTGGCATCAGCAAAAACGCGTTTAGCAGAAAGGTATTGCAGAAGGCAAGCCACTGATGGCAGGACAAGTTACAAATAATGTGTTTGCTATGACCGCTCGAAGCAAAAGATGAAACAGAATTCACAAGAAAGGCGTACTACAAGCCAACATGGATGCCTAGAGGCGAGGTAACTGCCGCTGTACACAAGGTGAAGACGGTTTGTACCTCGGCGTATAGTAGCAAGCAAAATATTTGAGAAATGTACGTTAGCAAGCAAAGATTTATATAGAAAACCATAAATTCTGGCATATATACACACCAGTATTTATTATTGAAGAAGCAAAATTATGATAGAATAGAAATTCTGGTGAAGGGCAACAGAAGAGAGAGAGAGAAAGAGTGGCAGAAAAATGCCCTGAGAAAATGTTACGAATTTATTAGACTTTTCAGCTACTCCTTTTTATGGTTTTCTTTACACACTACCCATACATAAACGGCAAACTGCTTTCATATAACTATATGTAAGCATTTCAACGTGTGTGTGTGTGTGTGCCGGTTAATGCACAACACTTTCACCAATGCTCACTACTTACCACTCAGGCGTAAAGCGCCCAAGGCAAGGCAGGACAAAGTAAAGGAAACTTGTCAAACGTTATATGCTGCAGCGCAAACGTACACATACATATGTATATAGTCCTATATAGTACCTAATACAGTACACTTTCGGCAACCCAGCATACAACGTAGCTTGCCTTGAATACTTGTATGGCCTATAAAGTCTAAAAAGACACAACTTTAGTTGACATAAAACTCAGATAAATAATCTTCGAAAGCTTGCTAACCTTTAAGGCTGTCAATCTAGTCAAAAATACTTGTTCCACAAGTCGTAGACTGATGAGCTCGGCATACATATAAATAGCCTACGAATATATTTCATTTTTCGAATCTGTGGTAGGTAGGAATCGCTCAAAATTGAGTCTTTTCAAAGACTACGTTTCTAACAGACGAAATTTAAGCAGCTTAGATGCTTGCTCCGACTTTTTCCGAGAGTTCTGTACTTCAATTTATGTTATGCCAATTTTTTTGTGATTTCGGATGACATTTTCTCGGTACAAAAAATATATTTTTTTACTTTAGTAGACGAAATTTTGTCCAAAGAGTTCCTTGAGAGAATCCATTAAACCAGTTTGCATATCTCAACACAAAATCACATTTACGAGAAGACAATCAGCAAAAGTAACTTCAGAAACGGGGTAAGTTGACTTTATTATCGTTCATGTGGGTCCTCTATTAGTCGAATAACATTTAATAGTTAGGTCAGCCTGGGATCTTCAAAATATCATTAACTGGTATAGTAGTGAACCCTACGTCCCAACCAGAATTAAAGGAAATGCTATAAAATAGTGAAAACAGTTCCTTCTGCAACAAACCGCAGTGCCAATTCGATCGAGGCGGTCTGACGTAAAACTTCATGTGAATATTTATAAATCTTTTTTTTCGAATCCTTTTTAGAAGTCCGTCAGTGGGCGAAAAATGTTTGTTAACTACTAAAGTAAGAATATCTTTATTATAAAATAAGATCTGGATCTCGAATTTCTGCATATGTTTATAGGCCCAGTTGCAATACTAAAAATTAATAAATTTTTAATACCCATGATTCTGGTCCGATAGTAACGCTTATGAAGTGTATGCTTGAACCAGTCTAGTGACTAATAATGCGCCACGTGGTGAGCCCCCACACTAATGTCTATATCCTTTCATATGCTCGTATGTAGATATGTCTGCGAAAAAGGTCAAACTGGCTTGAGAACATGAAGGACAACAAGAATAGGAAAGCGCTCCCACGACCTAGCTCAATCAGCTGCGGTTAAGGACGCCGGCGCATGTACTATATACTCGTATTATTTCAAATATGCCATATATTCCGAAAGCAAAGGGAGCAACAAATGTGTGATACGACCCGAAATATGACTGCTGTGTATGTGGCTGGATGTGTGTGCATTCGAAACATAATGTTGCTCATCTTATATTAATTTTTTAAACATCCCCAGGGAGCGAATGGCTGCACTGTGATTTCATCCATTCGCACATTGTCCGACCTTTCAGCGCCATACACCTCTACCTAGAGAATTGTGGATATTGCTACGAAGTGCAACAGCATGGTTTTGCTGATTTTCAATTTGACCTGTGTATTCGGGCAATTTTAGTTTAGAAAGTGATTTGTCTATTTGACCATTCGTAGTGGGTTTGATGGCCATTCTGGTTTCTTTATGTTTCTTCATTTCAATATATTACTTGTGACTATTTAAGTAGTCGACTTTGGCGTTCTGTGTCTAAATGATTTTTTTTTTTTTGTGTTTAGTCAGCAAGAATCTTGTTGGAGTATAGTATTTGTGTAAAAATAAGCTCTGTCTTCGGTTACATTGAGATTTTACTAGGATTTTTCCAAATAAGCGTAATTACTTAAAATTTCCAGAGGGCCATATCTCCTTCATTCGACTGAAGTAATTATTATTGCTGGCTAAGGAAATCTCTAATATTACAACCATAAGCAGATTTCGCTCATCATGAATTTCGACTGAGGGTTCTTATATTTCTAACAAATATTTCAATTAACGGCAACACAAATTCTGGACGAAAGGTGCGGAAGATAAGGTGAGTAGCATTTAGAGAAATGTACCGATATCTACATTAATTATCCAGTGTGATCATAATACTCTAGCAAAGGGTTAGTGCAATGCGTTAGGGTTAAATATGAGCCCGTCCAAAATAACCGTTGTCCCTTTTACAAAGCGAAGGTCTCTTCCGCGCTTGTGCTCTCTAGCACTCGATGGCAGAGAGTTGGAGGTGTCTAAAGAGGTCAAATTCGTTGGTCTCACATTAGATTCAACACTATGGTGGAATAGACACGTGGAACTAACACTGTCCAAAGCCATCGAGGCACTCACGATATGCAGACACCCAGCCGGAAGATCCTGGGGCTGCAAGGCAGGTATAATCAGATGGCTATATACTATACCATGATTTTAAAGTATTTCGGTCTTCGTTAGGCCTTCAACTATCGAAGCTGCATAGACCCGTCTTCGTCTACGCTTAAGGGGCAATTCGCACTTGCACAACTGCAGCACTTGAAGTCATGCTTGAACTCACACCGTTGCATCTTGTGCTGAAACATGTAGCGAAACATACCACGCTGCTCATGGCAGCAAAGGAAAGAGTGGGGAGAGAACGGCAGTGGCAGCAGGCAGCAGGGTACATCCTTGCTATATTTAGAGACATGAAAAACCTTCCTCAAGACAAATTCCGCAGGTTCAGGAAGCATTTGTCCAACATGGGCATAGTCTTTTGCACAAACTGGCGGTTTTGCGACAGGGAATAGGAAACTCCAGAACACCTGATTCAGAGTGTTGAACCATATGTGCAAAGTCTCAATTTTCTATCTACATATCCATCCATCTACTTATTTCATGAGAAACACAATCTTAGCAAAAACAATCAAAGAAACCCAAACAGTTGAACTTAAACTGCTCTTAAAGGGGTATTCTACTCTAGAAATTTGAAAAAATCGAAATTTTTTTATAATTCGATAGCTTTGATATTCAAATATCTCCATAAAAGAATTTTTCAAAACTCAATAATTTTCAAAGTTATAGCCATTTTAGTGTCGTGGCAACTAGACCGGTTGAGCGAATATCGTATAACGTAAAACTTAAAGGGTGTATTCTACTCTAGAAATCAAATTTTGGGCAGTTTTATGAATTTTATTAAAAAAAAAAAAAAAAAAAAAATATTTTTACCATCCATTTTTTATGGTGTTTTTATTGATATCTTACGAATACAGAAAAAAATTTAAATTTAGGGGGGAGAGACCGATGTAAAAAATGGCGCATCCTGGTGACATTGATCCTGACTCTCCTGGTGGTCTGAAAAAAAAATGCGAAAAGAAATTCTTAATCAGTAAGGATGCTGTTATAGTCCGTACCTCAGGTTTCAAGTAAATCGGTTGTATAGAACTTGAGATAATGCCGGTACCGTGTAGAAAAAAGTAGTTTCGAGAAAAACGCGTTGAATAAAAATTTCGTCA
Source organism: Bactrocera correcta (assembly GCA_027475135.1). Taxonomy (NCBI): domain Eukaryota; kingdom Metazoa; phylum Arthropoda; class Insecta; order Diptera; family Tephritidae; genus Bactrocera; species Bactrocera correcta. Next base: position 4,588,633 of record CM050323.1, on the reverse strand, counting down.
CAACAGGCACGCGTCATACGAAAGAGGTTTTCAGGAACAGTATAGTATAACCAAAATTATTGTTAAATAGCCTTTGGCATTTTCCTTTACGCACTTTGTGGTTCGTTTTACGTTGTAATGTTGGAAGGTGTGAAATTTGTCTAAATTAAAAATTTTTGCATAAAATTTTAGCTTTTGTTCTCTTTTTTTTGTACAACCAGCTAAATAGCAGTCTAAACTTGATTTTATTGATCCAAAATGATAATATTTCAGTCGTACATTTGTGAACGGATTTTTTAGCTTACAAATATAAGCATTTTTTTGTTTTTTTTATTTTCAAAAAATAATTTAGTAAATTGAGTATGTTCAATAGATTAATCAATTAACACCTTACCATATTTATTTACTGTGTTGTTTTTCTTAATAATCCTTGTAAGCCAATAATTGTCTGTGTTGTTTTCGTCATTTATGCTTTCTTTTCACTTAAAAGCACTGAGGCCAGGTTTTTTATTACACAGTCCTTCACTATTTATTCAACAATTTCAAATCACTTCCACATATGTGTATGTATATATGTATCGAAATTGTTATTGTATATAATTTTCTCTTTGCTCGAGTATAATGGATTTTAATCTAGCAAATTTACTTGTCAACTCAGAAATCATTTTCGCTTGACTGCATCGCACGTAGCACAGGGTGGTTCAAAGGGACTTTGAGAAAAGTGAAACGGTTTTCATATGTGGTTCGAGTTAATGAAAGCAAGTATTATTTAAATTGAATATACATTTCACAATTTGCTTTCATACACCAAAAATAGTGTTATCTTCATTTTGAGAGTCAAAACTACAATACAAGAAGCGTTACAAAGTAAACTCTTTGAATCTAGCGCCTCCTGGTGGGTCCATCTATATGTCAACTGGTGGGTATCTATCTTTATCGATTGTCTAGTGAGAATTTCATGACATTTCAATGATTGGAAATGAAGTTATTGCTTTCTAAGTGTCAGTATATTTGTGTTATTGGTGCGAAAATGAGCTTCGAACAAAGAGTCAACATTAAATTTTGTTTTAAAATTCGTAAAACTTTTACCAAAACGTTTCAATTGATGAAAGAAGTTTATGGTGATGATTGCCTCTCCCGTAGCAGAGTGCACGAGTGGTTTCAACATTTTCAAAGTGGTCGTGAGGATATAAATGGCGATTAACAAGGGGCCAATCAAAATGCGTGGTCACCGGAAATTCCATCAAAACTGTGCGTGAATTCATTAAAAATCAGCCGAAGCCATCATTGAAATTCATGAAAGTGGAATTTTGCATCTCCAGAACATCGATATATCGCATTCTGGCCGAACATTTGTGCTTACGAAAGGTGTGTGCACGGTTTGTTCGCACAAATTGACTGACGACCAAAACTTGCTCAGAATCCAACATTCGATCGACGCTTGTGACCGATTATTTGACCAAAAATCACATTTTAACCATTAACCATTCCCTGTATTCACCTGATTTGGCTCCATGCGACTTCTTCCTTTTGGGAAAAATGCATTTGCCCATGAAAGGAAAGTGTTATGCAGACGTAGAGGCCATTCAAAAAGCTGGCACCGGCATACTGGCGGCCACACCGGCCAACTAGCTAAAATACTCGTTCGATATGCTTTTGGATCATGCAAAAAGCTGTACTGAAGCAGGGTTAGACTATTTTGAATAAAACAAATTGACTTTGACAAAAACCCGCTTGTTCTGTTTTCTTTATAAAGTCCTGTTTACTGTGGAACACACCTTGCATGTCATGAAGAAAATTGCAATATTAGAAAAAAGTGTGATTTGTCACTCAATTAGGACTCATATGTACTATTCAAATCAAGCATAAAGAAAACCAGGATCCATTGCAAATGAAATGAATTGATAGAATAAAAAAATTTAAATACATTTTTTTTTAGCCCGGAAGGCCCAATCTTAGCTTTATACTTTATAATAAAAAAAATTACAAAGGGTAAATTTTCAAATCCGCAAAATTATTGATAATTATTTGCCATAGTAATGTGATATTTACTTTATAGATATAGATATATGTATAACTTGGTACTAAAACCGAACATATCCTTTATAGTTATATTATGAAATTTTTTCTCAGTATTAGATACCACGGAACCATACTTATATATTTAAATTATAAAAAGTACAACGATCGGACCACCCTTTGTACATATGTACGAACTCACACAGCTCTTACAGTTTTTCAATAGAATCTCAGCAAGCAATATAGAAATACATATGATGTACTCGTATATATAATTTTTTCTGGCTTTTAACACTTCAGTGGCTGTCAAAGCATTCACTTTGAACGCAATGAATGGATGCTTATCCCAACTAAAACACACACACTTCGATATATGCACAAGCGAGTAGTATATCGAAGCAGCAAGTAATGTCCTTTATTAATTGAAGTATATATATATGTATATGTATACATATATTTATGTGAGGATATGAAATTTAAAACGCTCATAAGTGAGTAATATCTAATAATATTTACATATATGCATGTATATGTAATTGTTTGAATATATTTGTACGCAAGGGCTTGCTGCTGGAAATTCACTGATCCGCAAAAAGGTCAAATGTGCATAAAATCACAAAGCGATTGTGAGGCGTGCATCAAACGAGAGAATGTGTGTATGTAAGCAAAGGAGATGTAAAATTAGGAGTACAGTCGCAGGATAACTTTATAATTTATGCTCAGTGAGGCTGAGTGAAATTTATTAGATATTTTCCGCTGAAAGTGAGCTATTCAGTATTTTATTTTGCACTTCTTTCTTAAGCTCATTGACTATTAGATTAGCTGCTGACTATGCCTTTGCCACTTATTCAATGATGTATCAATGAATGTATCACTTTGTAAGAGTCCAGTGAAGGCGACACTTAGACAACGAGAGGCAATTCCGTTGGTGGCTGGCCTGTCACAGGCATTAAGTTTGCTGCCTCTTCTTAAGTATTTTCGAATCTTGATTCGAGATCTGGAGATTTTTGCTATGGAATAACTTTTATAGTTGAGGTTTGCTTCCATACTTTTTGTTGTGTAAAAAAAATTTAGTTTCTTTTTTAAAGCTTCAAAAAATTCAATTTAGCCGACTGAAAAATTCAAAAACATATTTTGAAAGATTTTTTTTTTTTTATTAAACAATCAATTTCGATGAAACTTCTGCAGTACGAAATCTGTTTGGTTTCAAAATAGGTATCGGTCGAGCTCTTTACTTGGAAAAAATTATTAAATTGATTCCGTCAAAGGACGGATCACATACATAGATATTCGCTCACATTCAAAAAAAAAAAAAAATTGGAATTCGCTAAAGTTTTTTAAGGATTTAAGAATTTTGGTTAGTACACAGAAAGTTGAACTTTCGCTGCTTCATATTCAGCCAACTCAGCATTCAATTATCTTCCCAAAAATCGCCATTTATGAAAATAATTAATTTTCCATTTTCTTTTAATATTTTCTTCAAAGGCGAGTGTGCTAAAATTTAGCACACATTACATCCTCATCAGCTTAATTTGAAAATTATATATGTTTTGCTCTTGAGGCAATATGAGTTCACAAGCACAAGTGGAGTGTACAACAACTTTGTATAAAGTCCGCATTAAATGCCAATTTTAAAGGAGATACTAAAACATGCGCGAAAAGCGCACACATACCGAGGCGTACGAGAGACCTGAGGCTGTTTTGCGCACAGCAATGTTTTTGACCCAAATTCGCCTTTTTTCGCAATCTTTTTGCAGTCACCCATATTCGCATAATCAGCTACGCTTTTATGACCTTTTTCTTACATTCGCAACAAAAACAACTTAACGCACCAATGGCGGCAGGCAAAGCGCACGAACAGCGCGAACAACTACAACTCGCAGGCACGCCGAAACGAAACGCTGAAATGCAGCAGTGTCATCAAGAGCACGTCACAAGTGCAAAAAATATTGCATACTTTGCGGCGTTGGTAGGTGTTCGCGCGTTGCGCCAAACTATCCGCAGGCGCTGGAGGGGCAAAGTTGTAGCGCCACAACAGGAGCAAGCGCGCTATAGTTTTCGCTAGAATGTGTGCTGTGTATGAGTGTGAGTGTGCGCACATATACAATATGTGTTGCATGTGTGTGTGTCCGTGAAAGTATGTTTTTGAGCGTTGAGAGCGTAATTATGCGTTTTGCTACGATTTAGTGCATTACTGGCGTTGCACATACACCATTGCATAATGTGGCGTTTTGTATGTGGCATGCAAGAAATATATATGGAAATAAAGCTTGCAAAGGTCGTCTATTGATAAAAGAAAAAAGCGCAAAATTATGAAGGAAATAGAGTAAATGCCAAAAGTGCATGCCACAGCGAATTGCGAATGATTGAAATTCTACACCTTCCAAAAGGGAGAAGGTAACGTAAGCTGAGGAGGGAATATATACAGTGGTTGTCATACATAAATTTGTCCGTTAGTTGTAGAAAGAGCTTTTGGAGGAAATTATTTGATTATTGAATTATGTTAAATTTCGCGACACACTGAAGTTATGAAGAGCTTGTGAGTGACAAATATTTTCTGAATCGGTTATACAGCACAATACTTCAGCTAAAATAATAAATTAATTAGATTAGAGTAGAATACAAAATGAAAGTAACGCATAAAAACGGTTTAAAGCTTTCTAGACTCCCGAAATAAATTAGAAACCAAAACCAATGAATAGTCGGATATATTAGCCGATCGAATAGTCATATTAGAAGGCGCCCAAATGTTGACTATCAACCAAAGCATTTAACAAACTTTACTTTAGGGTTTATATATGTAACTAGTGACCCCGCAGCCGTTGTCCTGCGTGAAATTATGTATTTTGAAATGAAACGAAAGTTAAATTCATCATTTAATTTTTGGTGATTTTGTTTGTTTTCAATGTAACGCAACTTTGTAAACAACATTTTTGGGTTTCTGTTCCGGTGTACAGATGAGATGGTTTTCGAACTCGTGAGTACGCCACGGCCGTGTGAAAAACATAGCATTTCCAAATTTATGCTTCACACTATGCGACTATATTTAGGTCCTGTTGATTGTCATCTCAAATGCAATTTTCACTGGAAACGGATAAGGTTAGAACTCATAGGAACTCGTAGAATCAAGCATTCTCCCCCTTGTATTCGATAGGCACAATCAATCGGATTCCATTACACAGTTTCTGCGCATGAAGGTTGCGAATCATAATAACGACGGATCCAACTTTAAGACGCAAATGATGCGGTGGCATACCAAGCCTGTCCAATGAATTTAGAAATACCACTGGATAATTCACGGCGTCGTCTTCATTGTCAGGAAGATTGATCGATTTGTATGAGCGCAAGTCTCCCGGAATTTGGCTTTGAAACTTCCAGTTTAAGTCAACAACATCGGTATTTTTGGCAGCTAAAGTTGCGCGTGCATTAAGGAATCGTAGTTACGATAATTTGGCCAATGTCCGAACATTTGTGATAAGTTCATCTTTCGTGAATTGATAAAGGGAAGATGGAGTTGATATCGAACCACCGGAAGTATCAACCGAAATTGTACCATTTCCAATTTTTAGCGAAGACGATGTAAAATGTCTTTGGCAATGTCGATGTTTACATTGAAAAGTATGCGAACTTCATTTTCATTCCAGTGATTAACGTGTTCCAGGAATTGTAATTGCTGGCTTACTTCTTCAAAACTTGCACACATCGAACCATTCACATTACGCAATGACTCAAATTAAGTTGAACCGCGTACATTAATCAATAGCAACCGGAGGTTAAACCAATCGTCGTTTTTCGAGTGGATTGTGTAAATTCCTCCTAATCCATTAGTTAATCATATACCTGGGTGTCAATCTACTGGTTGACATTGCTTTTTGCGTAACTATTTCTTCGATGATGCATTCCATACATAATATCAAGGTATTTCCGAATAGAGCAATGTTCTCACAAACATATGACTGACGAAAGTTGAGAAAAAGATCGTCAATGTTAATTTTCTTGCTGGCGATGTTTCCACTGGCTATACTGTATTCTCTGTGTTGAAATACCCTTTTCATGAATTGCAAAAGTAAATATCAAAGCGCTTTATTGCAGTTCACGTATCGACCGTATCGTTTAAGACCAATTACCGCCATGTTGCTTCCTTTGGTGACGCACTTTTAAACGTATTTCATCGATTACACCAAACTGCAGTACTAAACACTGATATGAGTTTTGAATATGAATTAAACAATAATGGTGAATATTGTACGATCCATGTGTTGTCAACTTCGATATTCACTTTTTTAAGTTAAATGTTGAATGTTCTGCCATTGTCGTTTGTTGAGCGACACCAATAGAGTTGATATCCATCATTTCCAGTTTGTGTTTCTGAAAGAAAAGCACATGGATAGTGTTTCGTGCATTTATTTTTTGTAATTTGATCTGGTGTAACCACCATCCAAAGAAGAATGTGTGCGTGCGGAAAATCTTTATTTTGCCACTCAACAGAGTACATTTAGCATCCAACAGCACCACATATACGTTGCTTCAAGATAAAGTCAATCAAACATCGTAACTGTTGTTTGAAAAGTCGTGCTGTGACATCGTGACAATCGCTTGCTGATTAACCGCGATCCATAATTCCGCACGTATGTCGCTGCATCTTGGGAGAACTTCTTGCCTTGCCTTGCCTTGGGCTGCCATACTTTGATGGCAAAAAGAACCCCGACCCATGGGTGGCTTCGTATCAAATTTCAAATTGCAATTGACCTCTTTGTGTGAAACACATGTAAAGTTTTCACTGAATAATTTTTCTTTTGAATAGGCGGAATAAAAAAGCAAGCGACCGAAATTCAACTATTCAAATAATTTACAAATCAAAATATTGAAAAACAAGCAAAAATTAAAAAAAAAATGTTTATGGAAAAAAATTACTTTTTTGGATTATCCAATTTGCTGACTTATCATGAAAAGTATAAGATATTTTTATTTCTAAACCTTCCTTGATCCACAACGAACAACCTCTTAAAATTTCATCAATATCGGTTCAGCCGTTCTCTTAGCGTTACTAATGAACAAACATTCATTCGTTCGTATAAGAAAAAGAAAAGGACTGCTTTTAGGGGTTTTCCGGCAATTATTAAAAACTTTTTCTCCGCGGAAACCATGTCTGAACCTCAACGAACATTTTAAAAAAGGAATTATCAAATTTGGTTCAATCGTATGAAAGTTATGAGCGTACATACATACATTTTGACGATTCATTTTTATTTATACATATGTACATATATGTACATATGTATGTATGTAGATAGATTATTTTATTAGAATTTTCTAAAAATCGATTTTTTTTAATTTATTTTGTTAATGTACATAGATAGACTTAAGAATAAAGGCAGAAAATCCTTAATCGGTCCGTGAATATTTTCAAAGTTATTCGTAAATTTGAAAAGGCATATAAGGAAAACTTCAATCGTGTTTATATTATCAAAAACGATGACCAAATTAATTTTAGCACTCCCAGAGCTCCCAGAGATCAGTTGTAGTTCCTTTACAAATAAGTATTATTAATAATACTAAGTCTTAAAATACAGTTAATAGATACCATAATATGTGTATTTTTAGATGAATAAATTTTAATGTTTTCTCAGAAAAACTTCTGGAAAATTTGCTTCTTTTGGCCTTCTTACTGTAAAAAACCCTTAAAAAATAAAATTAGCTCAATATGTGTTCAAAGTGGGGGAAGATGGTAATTTTAAGTTTGAAATCTTTCCAACTATAATATGTGGTATATCTTACACCGGTCCTAATGTTGCCGAAAAAGTGGCCTATTGACATTACCAAAGAGCCTAGCTGTTTCCAACCAATTCAACTATATCAAAATAATGCTAAGTTGTTAGTACTGACCTTAATTATTATGTCAAATATGAGTGCGGTCTGTCAACCAGTTTGCTTAAAGAAGCTTCTTTAGTCGGTACATCTCAGTAGTGCGCGGCGATTTTTACAATAAATAAAACATCGAACAAAGAATTTGTCTAAAACTTTATACTTCTTACAAATGTGGTAAGCGATATCCTTGGGAATATTCGAAAAAGCTTACGGTGATTCTGTTTTATCGAAAGCACAAGGCCACGTGTAATATAAAGCCTCGAAAGATGGTCGGGAGATCGATAAAAACATGTCTCACTCTGGACGACCGTCGACATCTTAAACAAATGAAAATTTAAAAAATAAAAGGATATGGTGCTTGAAAATCGTCAGGCTGGTGTTAGATGGCAAGAGAGCTCGAAACCGTTCGAATGATTTTGGTGGATGTTTTGGGCGTTTTAGCGTTCCAGCTAGATTCCTTCCAATAAAGCTGAATTTTTTCGAAAAGAGTTGCTTACACATGTCTTTTTGGAGATGCTTGATCATATAAATTCGAATCCCACATTCATAAAAAGCATTATAAATGCCGATGAGACCCGGTTTTATGAGTTTGATATCCAAACAATGAAGAGATAAAATTAACCGAAACCAAACAAAAACCAAGTCAAATCCGCTCAAAAATCAAGTGGATGCTCCAGAGGGACAGACGGTCAACAATATGTTCTATTTCGCCATATTGATGCGTTTGCGTGGGAAAACTCGTCGAAAGCAGCCGGAATTGTAAAAGGACAACTCATGAATTTTACGCGATTATATTGCATCATCGCATCGAGCCACCATTGTGCCCGAAATAAAAATTAGAAATGCAATAAATGCCATCGACCAAACATCGTATTCACCAGACTTGGCAGACTGTAATTTTTTTGTTCCCCTAACTTTAGGATAGAGCGGTGACACCTTCGCATTTTTTTTCTAAGCTCAAAAATATTTAATTTTTTAAGAAGCCAATGGAAAATGTTCAAGTTGTGTCGTGTGTTTGAGTTTTCAAGAGTGCACTACCTGCATATATCTATATTCTTAATATTATTAAATTTCAATGTAATTTTTTATTGCAAAAGCAAAATTAATTGATAACGAGGTGTGTTCAAAATACGTGAAATCTTCCTTTTGCCTGTAAATCGACAGCCTCTGAAGATTCTCTTCTTATGTCTGTCTGACATCGTTACAGCGTTGTTTGTAACTAAGAACCCATGAACAAATTTGTTCATCCATTTCTTTTAACAAACGCAAATCGGCAGCTCATAAAACACGCCTAATCTTAGCGACTGCTTAAGACAAAGTAAGCGATTATTACATTTCTAAATTGTGACAATTGGACTCCCCAAACCCGCAAAATTTTTATTTTAAAACTCTCATTTTTCGTGCAACACACTTCGTACACACATAACGCCAAATAAATCCGTTAATTATCACATTTTTACGTGAGCAGAATAGTTAGCGCCGAAAGAGAAATGCAAAAAGTCGTCAATCAATTTTTAAATTAATTTCCTAAATTAAAAATAAATTTGCGCAAAAGGTTTTGTCAAATTTTTTCAAAATTCCGCATCATGAATATGTCAATAAGGCGTTTTTTCGTCAAATATTTGGTGTAAAGCTTTGCAATCACGAGCATATGCAAATGCATATTGCGAAGCGATTGAACAAAAAGGCAAATAATTCCAAATGAAAAAAATAATAATAAAGCAAAGCATGCCAAACACGAAAAAATATACATGAATACTATTTACCTAATATTTTATTTACGAACGAATTCCATGCATTTATTGATGCAATTTGTGCGTATTTATTTAGAAAAAAGCGTAAAGGACGAAATATGCCGTAACACAACATGCCATTGCATCGGGGTAAATTACGGTTATATACATATGCGCAATCATATAGTTTTCTGTAAGCCTATTAAGCAAAATATTGCAATTGTAATATACATACATATGTACATACAGTGTGAGTGGTCAAAGGGTATTTTTTAGGAGGTGATTATTTTTATTTCCTATCAAATACAGAAGAGTTGATAAGGTAACATTCATTAGCTTGCATTTTTTCCTGTATTTAATATTAAAGCATAATTTTGGGAGTCAAATAATATGATGTACCATGCACTGAACCAATAAGGCAGCAGATAGAACGTCAAAAGAAAGAATGCACATTATTTGCTTGCAGAGTTCCTCATTGACGAGTTGAATCCACGTGGTTTATAACATCTATAAGGCAATGTACAAGAGCCTATAAAATAAATTTATGTACTACTATGGGCAAAAAATAGTCAAGCTTTATTCAAAATTCTTAATTTATTTTTCAAAATCTATGTCGTCATCCACAAAAAATCCCCCTTTACCCCAATACACTTCTGCACACCTTGTTTCCAATCCTCGATATAGTTGATAAAGTATGCTTTCGGAGTAGCCCTCAATACACGGTTGTTTGAGTTTGCTGAATAGCCAGAAGTTAGACGGAGCTATATCACGCATATACGGTGGTTGCAGCACGATATTGTTTGAAAGTTTGGCGAAAAACTCGGAAAGAATCAATGCAATATGCCACGGTGCCTTATCGTGGGGCAAAAACAAAGAGTTTTCGGCTCAAAATTTGGCTTTTTTACGAAAAGCTTCGAGAAAACGACGCAAAACACAAGAATATTGTCAACATAACCTTGATTTTTGACTGCTTTGTTGTGTTTTTTCTTCGGCTTCGGCTCTCCTTTACCATGATATTGTCTGTTGTCAGGTCGAAAGCATTGATATCGTTTCATGATATCCTGGTAGTCGGGAAGCACTGTTAAGGCAACACTGTGTTTTGGAAAAATTGAGCGATTTTGGAACCAATCGTGCTTTCACTTTTCTTAGGCCCAAATGATCTCTTTCAAAATGGCTTTCACTGAACCATCCGATATTCCAGCGATTCCATTAAGAACCTGTTAACTGTCGACTCTCAAGTATTAAATTTTCATATTTTATTGACGTGTTGATGGCTGTATTTGACGTGTTTCGTCGTCAACGCGTTCTCGTTCCTTCCTGAATTACTTCACTCATCGTCACCTCGTCGCTCAATTGCCAAATGAACTTAATTTAATGGGATTTCTATAGTATAATATGATCATTAAGTGATCAACATGACAATCTGAGTCGATTTAGCTATATCCATCTCTCTGCCTGTATGTACGCGAGTTAGCCCCTCTTATTTAGAAATATCGATACTAAAAGGAGCTCAAAAGGTATCTTGATGGAGGTTTTATTTCAAGTTATATAGATCCAATTTAATCAATAATGTCTTCAAAATAAACCACTTCTAAAGATTCGTCCGATTTAAAGCTTTGTCTTGATTTTTCCTGAGCATGCTGCGTACCAACTTCAACACATCGGTTTATTTTGAGAGCTGATTTGATAGATGTCAGTCTGTGCAATTTTATTACTATAAAAGTGCACCCTATACAATGTATGCAAAGTAGAGCCGTAATATGAAGTTCAGTTACAGGAAAAACCTATTTAGCACCAATATTCACTTTTACATACATAATATACATATATTTAAACTACCTGTATATACAAACAGTTGCGTAATTGTTTTACAAGCATCTAAAACTATATACTACACATGCATACAATTCTAATTTCTCGCACCATACACCTGCCGGCAAGACAAGTGAATATCCACATGCTGGCAAAAGTGTAAGGACAGCCTTGCAAAATGGAAAGCAGTTCAAGCAATATTTCATTTTTTGAATATAAAATCCTTGCCTTGGTCTATTTTCTTAAATCAACTCGTAAACTTTAACCAGTATTTATATTTATGGACCAGCTTGCCTAACTACATATACGGGCAACTGCATAGCCGTGAAAGCTTTGCCCACATGTGCTTCAAAGCTTTGCCTCCATGCCTTTGCGAAAATAAATAAAAGTGTTTAATCCAAAGTTTCTATGCTTCCCCCAGCTGACCGCATCCTGCAGCTATACATTCTCAAATATCCGCTTGTAAACTTATTCATATTTCTTCTTAATCCACACACACACACGCCCGTACGGCAACACGAAAGCAATAATAAGAGAGGAAAGGAAAGTGTTTCTGCTCATACATGTATACCTGTACGTCTAAGCTCTGTAATTCATTGTAAGAAGATGTATTCCGTATATCATACGAGTATGTGTTAAAATGTGTATATGTGGAAAGTCCAACAATGCTATTTTTCAAAATGACCAAGTAGGATTAACAAATTGAAAATGTTAAGAATTATTTCGAAACATTTGGGCAGCTTTATAATAACACAAGTAAATATAAAATTAAACATTTATTGGTTGAAGCAATGTTGAATGGGTTACAATTAGATTTGGTATTATTAAAGATCATGGATTTATTTAGTTTCAACAATTTCTTTTCGTTTATATTCGAATCAGTCTATTTAATTGAAAAAACGATAGATGGGCGATAATATCAATCGAAAGATTTAAATTTAAAATATTGGGTGTACAAGGAAAAAGCCATAGCCGACCAATTAATTGAAAGCCATTCTTTAGCTGTATGAGATTTGTACCATAGTCAACATAAATGCTGTAAACTCAAATGAAAAGTCAGAAATCGTTATGAAGTAGTATATACATAGTATATTAGGGCTAGGCGTAGGTCTGGAATGATGGAATGAACTCAAATATAGACGTTTTCGACTTCTTCTTCTCGACTTTTCAATCAATTTTAAGAAAAATTGTCAAATTTTCAAAAATGAAAAAAATATAAAAAAATCGACCCATTCCGGGATTAGCAGGGATATTTGTCAAGTTAATTGAAGTTTTGTTTGAAGAAAACAAAACAAAAAAAAAAAAAATTGACGAACTTCCAAAAAATGGCTAACTTCCAAAAAATGACGATTTTACTTAAAAAAAAAAAAACGATTATTTTATATAATTGATCGTGTTAAATTTTTTTCGTATATTTTTTCGAAAAGTTCATTCAAAAACAAAAATTTTAAAAAAGGGTCCCCAAAAGTCAATGTCTACAAAAGTTATGGCTATTTGAAAATAAAAAACCATTTTTTTGAAAAATTCTTAACATTTTTGAAGTTGAGAAAAAATTTTGGAAAAAATCTCTAAAATGTTTTTCAAAGTGTAGAAAGGGATGAATAAGTTTCAGCAAAATCTAATGAGGCCGGGTTCAAAAGTGGTCGATTTGGTATGAAATACCCCATATATAAAAGTCTGCCGAAAGTTTGGAAAACCTTATATTAGGTATATATGGGATAGCAAACTATAGACCACAAAGAAACAAACACGGTTCTTTGATCTTCACACTTACACTAATATATTTGGTATAATTCAAACCAAAATTTGAAAAGTTTTATATTAGTTATAATATATAAGAACTATAGGAAACCCGATATTGAATATTTTTGTCGCAAAAGGACACCATTATCAAAAAAGTGTCGTTATTTGCAATACAAAATGAGCCACCAATTCGGTACCACGCCCATCCAAACCTACGGAACAACGCGTCTACTTGCTAACCCCTTAACTTCATCATCATTGCCTTTGTACGGCCCACGGGGCTAATCTTAACCAGCTTCGATGTCTAGATGTGCCGAGGACTTAAAAACATTTTCCAGATTTCCAGATTTTTTTGCCAAAATATAATATACTTAGTGCCGATATCTTCATTATTGCTTGTTTAATATACTGCAAAATGAAAGAATCAGATGGAATTTAAAATTTTCAAATGTATATACATTTTTTTTTTTTTTTTTTTTTTAAGAATGCTTACCAATCATACTGGCCACATCAAAATAGTTGTGAGTGTTTAGTATACACTTGTCTTGCTGAAGTACATAAACTGCATTCGGCCATTTTACGATGAGTGAAGTTATTCAACGAAGAATTCAATTTTATAAGAATAATCAAATTTCTGGTGTCAGAACCCCTTTGGCCTGCGGTGATAATTGTTTGTCGCGAGAAAGTGTTTTTGATTGGTACAAATTATTCAGAGAAGGTTGAGTACGCGTTGTCGACGAATCACGTCCAGGACGACCATCAGCATCACCTGATCATCAAAACGTAAAAAAAAATAAAGAAATTGGTGCTTGATAATCGACGATTAATAGTTAGAGGTCTTAGTGGCATCGTTGGAATATCGGAAGGATCAGTGAACAGCATTTGAAAGATCCTTTGGGATTAAGAAACATGAAAGCACAATTGATCCCTAAATCACTAAATTTTTTCCAAAAAAGCGTCTCGTTAACGTCTATGAAACAACGCTTTCCGACTACCAGGATATCATGAAACGTAGTATTAGCGATGATGAGACTTGAATCTATGTTTACGACCAGGAAAAAAATTATGAATCGGCCAAATATTGTTGAAGAGGACAACCGAAGCTGAAAAACAACGTCAAAGCAGGTCAAACATCAAGGTTATATTGACAGTTTTCTTCAAATTTAGCTTCGAGTGACATCTGGCTATTCATCAAACTGAAAAAGCTTTACCATTTTTGCTTGTAGTAGTCTTAATGCCGATTAGTTTCAGGTATTACTAATAACCGTTGGGTGAACAAAACAGCTATGCTCTGTAGCAACGTGTTACCAGATTTTAAATTATTTAAAGTTGTTGAGTAGTTTTTACTAAAACGTCTTATAAAGACATTAAATATAAAATCATTTTTCATTACGTATGTATGTACGAAAAACCATAATTTGTGGCGATAATGTCACAAAACAAAAAATCTGATCCACTTCTTCTTAGGAGGATTATTTAAAAGGTTTTTAATCCTTTTTAAATCTTATTTAATAAGAGATGTTTTTTCTCTAATCTCTTGCGTTGAGGTGATTTCCCTGTAATCTCTTGGATGTATTTATTTTTATATATTCGCCTTACTACTAAAGAAGCACATCTTAGCCTTACTCTTTACTACCAGTTTCTTTTCAGTTCTGCCTACTTTTTGCGCTTATATTTTATTTTTTGAAAGGAATTAAATCATAATAAATTAAAGTAGTTTGAAAGACATTGGCTCGGAAGTGACACACACTTCAAGAACACAATGTGCAAACATGGCTATAGCGAAGTCATAGCATAAAATATGTCGAAAGCACAACATACACACACATACACACATACAAATGTTCAAAATAAATGTGAAATAGATAAGTCTTCGTATGTAAATGCATATCCTTTCAGATGATATATGACATTTATTTACACCAGCTAAGACACTTGTCACAATTACATATATTTACATATGCATTGTGTGGATTGAGAGTGTTCGGGTATTTGCATACAATGTTTTAATTTATTGTGCTCTCAAATTGCCTTGAGAATGCGTGTGTGTCTCTTTTTATTATTATTATTTTTTTTTTTTTTTTGTTTATTTAATATATATGCAACATTTATTTTCGCATATTTTGCCTCGTCGGCAATCTTTTATCAATTGATATTTATGGTTATTTTTAGCGATTATTCTTTTAAAGCTGTTGCTGGCTCACATTATATATCGCTTTTCATCCAAATGGGGAAATAAAAAATACAAAAAAAAATATTTATAATAAATCACTGTTAGTTTTTTCCTCTAATTAGTGATTCACATGAAATGAAAGCCAGCAAGAATTTATTAAAATATGCGTCGAATATTTCTTGGAACTGTAATTGATACGAACGTGCCTGTTTAAAGTGGAATACAACTATTTTGCCACAATGAATTATTTACAAGAATATTGTTTTACTACTGCAAATATCAGTATTAAGCAAGATTCGCATTGCAAAACATAATACCAGAATTGGTATTTTTACACGTCTACACAAAATTTTACGTAAACTTTAAAGTATTCAATTTCGATTTTTTAGGTCATAATTAGACAAAAAAAAAAATATATATATATCGTGTGAAAAAGTTTGCTTTTGCATTTACCGAGAAGACCGATTGAACAATATTTTTTTATGGTTCTATGAATTATTTATCAATTGAAGACGCAACCATTTAAATGCACATTTTTAATATATTTATAAAGTTTTGCTATCAAAATAAGTTTCAAAAAGTAGAAAAAAGTTTAAAGTGCACTATTTTACTTTTTCTTTTATGTCGCCAGTACTTTCTCTCAATAAAGCTATTTGTTAGCATATCTTCAACTAGCTTTTGTTTGCAGGCCTTTTGTTATTTTCTTAAAATCCAGACACGACTGCTTTGAAACTGTTTCAATCCCTTTTTTGAGTACGATTCAGAAACGTGGGAAATTATTCTTCGATTTAATTTGTGGACCAACAAAAAGACTGGCTTTAACCTTTGCTTCTGATAATTTCGGAAAAAATTTCCTCAAGTATCGTTATCTGCTATCCCATAATTATGCTTATGGATACACGATCAAATCGATTCTTTGCAGATTAAAGCAAGATGTTAACACTCTCTTAATTTTCGTTAAGAGGTTATGTACAATAATAAGGCCGAAAAAAGAGAGTTTTCTGGATTTTCCTGAGGAAACTTTATTGATCCAAAAATTTTTGCATATATTAGCTGTATTTTAAAGGGTATTCTACTCTAGAATTTTAAAAAATTCGATTTTTTTCATATATTTAAAGTTTAGATATTCAAAAATATGACCTTGGACTTATTTTCGGAGATACAGTCGATTTTGTGAGGTGGCTCCGAGTTCACTAGAATTGTCTCCTAAACCTTAAACGCGTTTTTCTCGAAACTACTTTTTTCCACACGGTACCGGCATTATCCTAAGTTCTATACAACCGATTTACTTGAAATTTTGTGTAAACCTTCTTTATATAAGCCTTTATCGTACCTACCAGCATCGTGTCAAAATTTTTGTTTTTAAAATTAAAAAAAAAATTCAGGAATTTCAAAAAAAAAGCGTAAAAAATGATTTTTATTTTCAGGCAGTCGCCATTTTTCAAAAAAAAAATTGTTTCGTGTTCCCGGACTATAACAGCATCCTTACTGATTAAGAATTTCTTTTGATTTTTTTTTCAGACCACCAGGAGAGTCAGGATCAATGTCACCAGGATGCACCATTTAACCCCCCCTCTAATTATTTTAATTTTTAATATTTGTTTGTAAATTTTTTTTTCTGTATTCTTAAGATATCAATAAAAACACCATAAAAAAAGGATAGTAAAAATATTTTTGGTTTAGTTTTTTAAATAAAATTCAAAAAACTGCCCAAAATCTGATTTCTAGAATAGAATACCCTCTTAAGACTAAACATTAGTAAAAATATTTATTTGCGAAGGAATTACAGCTGATCTTCGGGTGCTCCTCTCAAAAAAGACGTTTTGCGTTGACCACTATATCTCTGAACTAAACCCTCTGCAACTAAAAAACCAAACAGATTTCGTTAAAGTAAAGTTAAAATTATTAATTAATCAAAGGAGTAAGCAAAATAACTTGTTTTGACAAAATGGTGTTTTCACAAAAACAAAATTGTTTTTTGACCAAAAATTCGGCCTTAAATTGTTTATAAAGAAAATGTTTAACGGTGAAATAAAGTCTTTGATTAGTTACTAAAAAATATGTTGAAGAAGTTCGTGTTAAAATTTGAGACTAATCGGTTTAGCCGTTTTCTAGTAATGTTGGTCACGGGCTTTGAAAACACCATTTTGAGAAAAACGTGTTTAAAGATTGGCGTTGTTCTTCCAAGCATCATCCCAGGAAATATTTTTTAAAACGATGGGAAACTTTTTGTGGGTATTCTTAAATATAAATACACTAAGAAAAAAAGTGTAAAAAATCGTTTTTTTTGAAAATTCCAACTGTGTATAACCCCTTAGGATGTACTGAGTGAGCGAGAGAAACAGATGGTTTTTATTTTTGTTAAGATATGAAGCCGTTAAGCTTTTTGTGGAACTGTCGATGAATAAACGCTTTTTTTTACATAATTTTTGTGATATGTATTGAAAAATATTGAATTCATGCCTTGTCTACTAACCCGTTTTATAGTATTAACTTCATCAAGCGAATTCCACTGTTTTAAGCGAAAACCTAGAAGATCGGCTTTAATTTACTTACTTAATTTTTGATCGTTCTGGTGTCAGTAAAAACTCATTATCGTATTTATTTTTGCATAAAGAAAAGCTAAGAAAAAAGCGGCTCCTCTTCTGTGATATTTTTTGGCTCTGGTACTGATTGTATTACGTTGTGCGCGACTATTCTTCTATTCATAAACACTACGTCTTTTAGTGGAATTCACAATGAAAAATTAGCAGTCATTAACGTGGTCTTTTGGTCCTCACCAGATTCTATATATTGCAAATTTCATAGACTTTTTCTATCTCCTCGATACCAACTTAGATTAGAGAAATAGGATCAATTATATTTAATTCGTCCTTTAATTAAAATTTGGTCATCTTCAAAACATTCTTTGCAATAACTACAAGCAGGCGGGGTTCCAGGAGGGGGAGCTGAACTACGGAGGGTTTCTATCCAAAAGTTAAAATTCTACTCCGCAACCGCCCCTGACTACGAGCAACATGTGGAGCCCATATCTTTCCTTGATTACGAACCGGCCGGCCACAATATGCTTCGTGGATATTACAGAGAGCGTAAAATGTATTCAGATCGTATTTTACATCTTGAACTTTGACAAATTGTCCACACATGTAGAAAAATGCATCAGCATCATATTTACACATTTGCAGAGTTTTCAGTCTTTTAACCAAATTTTAAAACATTTTGTCAACTTGACTCCAAAGAAATTGCTTAGATCAGATCACTTTGGGATTTGGCTAGGACACAAACTGAACAATCGGAAATGAGTACTGTATTGAAAATATTTTTATATGACTTAATAGATTATAGAAATTTGGCAAAAATTATTTCCTATAGCTAAGGTGCAATCTCCTACGAATATGGCAACACTTTAGCTTATAGTCGCCCTGTAAATGGACTGTTCAAAAGTAAGTTCTTATATAGAATCTTTTGTATTTATGAAACGAATTTTCTTGCTTCGCCCACACGCTAGTTAGCACAAGCTTAACCTACTTGAATATGTTGGTTGCCCAACGCAGTTCATATTTATGTAATGTTTATTTAGTAACTCGGTTCATACTTCTTCTTTACACTGGCCAATCGCATCACTTTGCAAATCCCCTTCGCAACGACACCTAAGATAAATATACACGCATTTGTCATTAATATTAGCCATAAGCGAAAGCTCTTATCATCTAAGCCCAGAGATAACGAGTTTGCTGGCAGTCAGTAAAACAACAATCGAAAAGGCTGATGGCGAGTAGTGTGAGAGACGATTAATACACACTGACAGGACAACAACCATTTATCTGGCATTTACCGCTTGCTGTGGGAAAAATCACTGCTCTAATAAAGACACTCTTAATTTTTTGTTTGTCGGTATGTTTGTACATATGTACGCCGTAATGACGGGTCATGAGTAGGTGATTTGCTGTTTGTGCGCGCCTGTGACTTTAATCCTCCGAAGGTATTAATTTCAACATTCGTTATTCCTGCATGCGGCGCGCACGTGTGTGTGTGTGTGTGTTTGTGTGGCCTAAAGCTTTGCTAATCCGAATTTTCCATTATTTTTCATTTGAAAAACACTTAAGCACTCGCCAAAGCAGCACACGCTCGCACACCAACTTCCTATGACTGGCATGTGCCGTTATGCGTTGGTGTTGTTATTAATGCTGCTGTTGACGGCATTGCTGTCTATATCGCTGTGGTCCTCGTTGTCTTAGTTGTTATTGCTTAAAATCGCTTGTCGTCTGACCGTTTTTACACGAACAAACATTCGCATGTATGCGATATACCGTTAAGTCCACTCAAACCATATACTTCGTTGCCACTGCTGTATGGATTACAGTTAAGGGCAGCGTGGGATGACCGGTTGGCCGCACTCGGATCGAGTTTATACTGTTGACAAAGTCCGTTGGGAGTTGCCGAGCAACACCAAGTTCAGCGCAAACATACACTGCTGCTCTCTAGTTTCATAAATTGGCATTATTAACACATTTAACATTTTGCACCAGCAGCGCCCTCTGGAGGCAGCACTATTCTCAAGGTGGTCGGGCATGGTTGTGCTGCTGGAGCTTTCTTTCGCATGCTCGTACATACATACACAAAAAGCTTGCAGCGCGTGAATTTATATTCTCTTTGCCACTAAAATAATTTCTTTTTATGACAGTTGAGATTATGTGCTCAGTGAGCTAAGTTCTATGAGATTTTTTACTTAATTATTTTCTCAATTATAAAACAGCGTGCGAGCTATATGATTTATCACTTCTTAGATTTTACACAGCAGTGTGTCGATGTGATTATGATTTCCTTTGAGTGCGAATTGCGAACTTTTTTTAGAGGAACTAGAAGTCATTAAAAATAATTATTATTTACTTACATACATGAAAAAATGCATTATTAGGAAAAATTCTAGGTTTATTATTGCACACACAGAAGTGGTATTTAATATTTTAAATTTATATTTTAAATTTATATTTATATTTATATTTATATTTATATTTATATTTATATTTATATTTATATTTATATTTATATTTATATTTATATATATCGGTATATGAGATATTTCAGATTTCTCTCCCTTATCTTAATACAAATTATAAATTATCGAGTATAAATAGCTCCTAGCGCAAGCATAACGGAACGATCAGGAAACTCGAATAAACTATAATACCCTTCGAAAGTCAAAAATATCTTGATTTTCAATTTGTAAAGTTTGTATGGCAACTATACAAGGAGTGTTCTAAAGTCAACAAGACTTTTTGAATTTTGCGCCCCCTGGTGGCGCCGCCATATATCGACTGGTGCGTTAGAATCTGCTAGCTTTATCGATTGTCCAGTGAGAATTTCATTATATTTCATGAATTGGAAATGAAGTTACTGTACTTTACGTGTCAGTATATAAGTATTATCGGTGCGAAAATGAGCTTCGAACAAAGAGCCAACATTAAATTTTGTTTTAAAATTGGTAAAACTTTGACCGAAACATTTCAATTGATGAAACAAGTTTATGGCGATGATTGTCTATCCCGTAGCAGAGTGCACGAGTAATTTCAACGTATTCAAAGTGGTCGTGAGCACATAAATGACGATCAACATGTGAGCCAATCAAAATCCGTGATCACCGGGAATTCCATTGAAACCGTACGCGAATTCATCAAAACTCAGCCGAAATCAATATTGAAATTCATGGAAATGGAATTGAACATCTCCCAAACATCGATTTATCGCATTTTGACCGAACATTTGGGCTTACGAAAGGTGTGTGCACGGTTTGTTCTGCACAAATTGACTGACAACCAAAAATTGCTCAGAATCCAACATTCGAAGCACGATTATTTGACCAAAAATCACACTTTAACCATTAACCACTCCCCGCATTTACCTGATATGGTACGGTGCGACTTCTTCCTTTTAGGAAAAATGCATTTTCCCATGAAACGAAAACGTTATGCAGACGTAGAAGCCATTCAAAAGGCTTGCACCGGCATACTGGCGGCCATACCAGCCAACGAGCTAAAACGTTCGTTCGACATGCTTTTGGACCGTGCCAAAAGCTGCATTGAAGCAGAAAGAGACTATTTTGAAAACAAAAAATAAATTGATTTTGCCAAAAAAACCATTTTTTGTGTTTTTTTTTAAGTCTTGTTTACTTTGGAATGCACCTTGTATACTATAGTGACTGACATCGCCGATTCCGACAAATGAAAAGATTTTTGATGAGAGAAGTACGTGTACAAAATTTCAGATTGGGTTATCGTTAACGACGGACAGAAAGTCGGACAAGCAGACGGAAACGTGTAAATTGATTGAGCTGATCGGGCTGATCATTTATATATGGAACTATACAACTTCGTGGCAAACTTAAGGGCTTACATTGGATTACGGCTTTCAAAAAATCTAGTATTATCTAATTAAATTCTACGACACCTAAAGAATATTGTCCTAAATTTTCAGCCTTGAGAACTTGTGGGTTCGAGGCTAGCTAGTCTAACTGCGCAGTCTTTAAACGCGTTTTTATCGAAACTGTGGCTTTGAAGACGGTTGGCAAGATTCCTCGAGAACTACTCAACTGATCTTTTTGAAATTTTACACAGGTCTTTGAGTTAATTTCGTAGAGATTTAAACAAAGGATTTTTTTCGATTGCAATTATTTGAAAAAAAAATGTGAAATTTTAATTTTTGTCAAAAATATTTTTTTCCAGAATTTTCATAATTTCTTTGTATAAATAATAATTAGAAATTCAAATCAAATATTTCATTTCTTATTTAAGAAAAAAATTGTTGAAAAAATGCTGTTTTTCTTTCATTGCATTAAATTTTCTTTTCAGAAAACCTAATATTTTCTGCTTTAATTCCCGGTGATTAATGATGATTAAAGTAAAAAAAAAACAAAGTTTTTCCATCTTACGCAATTTTTGTTCAGTCCCATAAACATAACAGTGTCCAAAGTGAACCAAATAGACCTTAAAGTCGTTTCATCATGTCCATTCTGATAACATAGACCCTGGCAGCGGTTTTGTAAATTGTTAAATATGTGTAAATTACATTTTTATCAGCAATTTCACTCATTACAGCTCAAAGTAACTATTCGTTCGTTAGTTTCAAAAACAACAAAACTGAGAGTTCATACAGCTAAAAATGACAAATGTCTACCTGCATCATCAACTTCTCACATTATATAGCACTATTTAATAAGCTCTTTATAACTTTTAAAGATTACGAATATGTATATTCGTCAACTTTTTCTTGCAGTAATTCCCAAGAAATCCTCTAATAATACTTGTGAATATGTGCAAAGTAGATGTACTTCATTGGACATGTCTCAAACATCGCTCGCATTTTATGGCTACTGCAGCATTCCACCAATTGAATCCAGCGCTGTAAAGTCTACGGTCCCCACTCAACAGCTAAAAATGTAGGCATTTAATACCGCTAGTTGTTGTAGTATAAACCTATTACGTGCAGAAATCTACAGGATATTTATCTTCTCACTCAACAAAGCGCTGTTGAGTACAAACATATTTCGACTGACAGTGGGACCAACATAATTTGAAGCATTGCATTCTTTTATTGGAAAGACTTGTTTTTTTGTTGAATTTTTGAATTTTTTTTGGCAGATTTTCCTTTTATTGTTGGTTATTCCAGGTTTTATGACTCTTTAAACAAAGAAAAGAAATTTGCAAAGTATTTCGAAGTGATTTCAGAACAACTCATAATCTTAATTAATTTTGAAGTAAAGAATAATGTGTTGTAATATATGATGTATTTATTGGAATGTAGGGAATTTATTTCGAAATATTTTTATGTCCGTATTGTCATAAGAAGAAGCAATTACACATCTGTCTAACTTACTTTTCTCGGGATTTTTTTGAGGAATTTGCATTAAATAATCTCAAGTAAAAGCTTTAAAAATATTTTTCGTATGCGTGGTTATTTAAAAAATATAGAAAATCCTCGGTCAAACCTCTAAGACTGGAAGCAATACATTATCAGCTCTTATATACTTTGATGTGCGCGAAACATGATTTTATGTAAACTAAAGATTAAAAACGCAAAATATGTTAAATAAATATGTATCAAGCACAACTAAAAATAGCATTCTGTGCACTGCCCTTAACTAGGAAGACAAGCGGACGCAATGAAAAACCAGATTGCCGCCAAAACAGTAAGGAAAAAAGGCACTGCGAATAGCAACGCGACTCAAGTGTGAATGAGGAAAGTAATATATACAATAAAGCATTGTTGTTTTTGTTATCTTCTATGTGTTTTACATGTTTTGGTATATATGTATGTGGCAGCTTGTCTATTCAACTGCGTTTGTGTTTTTTGGCTACTAAATCTGTGTGCGCAGTCTTTAAATGCTTCAAATTGCCGACAAGGGATTTGTGTGGTATTTGCTTGCGATAAGCTGCTCCAGTTGGCTTATCTTAATATATTTTGCAACAGTCATTTTCTCACTTTCACGACTTCGTCCATTGTATTTATGTATTTATTTTGGCAAAAAACACAACGACTGCACTAAAAGCAGTCTACTTTGAGGCGCTGACGCTGTTCATCTGTGTTGAGGCCCTTGTTTTTTATGCTTTACTTGGGCGGCAGGTTGGAGCGGCGCTTTAAAAAATCTCTGTCGCAAGAAATCAATTTGCCAGAAAATTAAGCATTGTGTAAAAATTAAATTTATTGTTAATGACTGCCGTAACTGCTAATGAACAGGAACTAAAAATGCAAATCTGTGTAAACGACTTAAAATGCTGAACTTGACTGTTACTTAGCTTAAAATAATGCATTTGTACATATATAATAATACGTTTTGGGGTATGCAATAGATTTCTTTGTGTAAACCGATATTAACTAGATTCGTTAACAATTTTCTTCAAATGTCATTTGTAGAAAAACAATGTTCATAGCTTATAATAAATTGCATACACTTAATAGTAGATTTATGACCAAATTATTTAATTGTACGTTGAAAATTTGTGAAATTTAAAGAAAAATGATAGGACTGAGAAAGGATTTTTAAGCAATTTATGCTGTAGAGGAGTCCCTGTGCAGTGCTTCAGATGAAGTTCACCAACAAAAGTATCCAAGTATCAATACCGTTGTTAGCTTATGCATTAGCCGTTGTATGGTGTTCACTGGCATGCCTGCTAATCAAACACTGTCCTATTAGCACTCTTACTAGAGTTCTTATGAGAATTTTAATCGTCGGCATATGCGGCCTATACTTCATTTAAGGTAGTAATCTGGTAACTTATACCCATTTTCATGACTTCTTTGGAGGGTGGTTTTTTACAGGAAAATAAAAATGAATTATTTTAAATATTTAGAGTGTTTTTATTTACATATTGAAAAAAAAAAAATGTATTTGAAAAATTTAATATTTTATTACTATTATTATTGCCACTCCAAGTTGAAACCTCAAACAAAATGCACGTGGGTGGCCCGGGTGATTTTGACTCTTGATGTTATCTGAAATCAAATATTCTTGTTTATTTTTAATCTAAAGACATGTCATTCTGGCCGGAACTACTAAAGTTAAATTTCAAGGGTAGATAACAAAATGGCGGACTTTAAAAAAAATAGTCCTTTTATTTTAGCAAAGAAAGGGTTGTAAAATAAAAAGGTAGGGGTAAAAAAAATTATCGTTAGTTCCGTCAAGAATTATAAGTGTTTAGAAGAGACTGTTAAAATTTGAAAGCAATCGATTCAGTAGAAAAAAAGTGAAAACCCGGGCCGGCCAAAAAAACAATGTTTTGAGAAAAACGCATTTAAAGTTCAACAACTCCGAGAGCGAGGACTCCGAGGCGCTCTAGGAAACTCGTTATAACTCCGGAAAAATTTCCAATTTCTGTCTGAAATTTTCACAGTATATTCTCAAGACATTGTACTTTCAAATTAAGCAAAAAATAAAAAAAAAATAATAATTTAGATTTTTCGAACCCAAGTTACCAGACCACTACCTTAAGCGTTTAACTATTTGTTGAGCACCGAGACTCAGCTGAGTATATTTATAACATGTTTATCGAATAAATATCTGCAAATAGTCAAAGGCATATACAGTTTTCGAAGTAAGGTAGGAGCTTTTCTGGCTGGTTTATCTGCTTAACAGTTGCTAGGAATATCACTATTTCTTCTAACACTTTGAAGATTTATCGTGAAATTGAATGTTAGATCCACTAAGATCTTCCTCTTCTTTCACTAACTTTGACGAACCCCTAAGAGACTTAAGTGCCATCTTAAAAGCCTAGCTATCTATATATAAAAAAAATATTTCCTGTTGGGAGCGCACTGCTTGTCAGAATAAGAAGGCTTCTTTAATTCCAAGAGGAGATGGAGAAGAATGGAGTGGTCTAATATACGGTTTTGGTATCTAGTTTTCCCGTAACCTCCCACTCTATTATCTAGATTGGACCCAATCGTATAATAATTTATCCCCGCTTTTCTTGGCCCTTTCCCACTTTTCTGTGGAACAGGGGGCCCTGCTCTGACGAAATTTAGATTAAATTCAATAGGATTTCGAAAATCGGTGTTGTTGAATAGAAATAGGAACTTAATAACTGCCTTAAAATGTCCCTTATTGCTGGCGACTAATAGCGGGAATTCCCCAATCTAGGAGCTCATTTTGCTCTCATTTGCTTACAAAACATGTCTCTTATCGCAGTAGACGTGAAATAACGTTTAGTGCCTGACTTATAGTCGTTCAAAGAGCTCCACTGCTCTTTACATGTTTTCCAAACGCCTTACCGCGCATTTCTTCTTCCTTATTGCCCTTTATACCAATATGCCCTAAGTCATAATCGGCCCTACATCTGTTTTGCAGAGCCTTTCTAGTCCTCGTTTAGGTCCGTTCAGAGTAGCACATGTTTTTTTACCACAGACTTCCATCCCATTGCTAGCCTATATACTGTATTAAATTCTGTGTTTCCTAGTGAACAATACTAGCTTGTCTTCAATTAAAGTTTCGGCCCATCGATTTATATCGATTGATATGTTTGCGTAAGGTTAGCATGGCTATTTTAGAATTCGTCTCTAACCAGACACCGCCACAACATCAACGAAGGCCACAACATGTACTCTTTTCTTGTATAGATCAATTTATTTATTGTTACAATAAGAGAAATAGATATGACAGACCTTTTTTAAAATAACTAAAAATCCTGACTTGGACGTGTGTTTTTCCCTCCATATGTTTTCA
The DNA here is from genome assembly GCA_027475135.1 of Bactrocera correcta. NCBI lineage: Eukaryota > Metazoa > Arthropoda > Insecta > Diptera > Tephritidae > Bactrocera > Bactrocera correcta. The sequence continues at coordinate 4,562,091 of CM050323.1, read as the reverse complement.
CCGTGTGTTTACTCGAAAAGTTAGTTTTTACTCACCCTAACATTGAAACTTTGGCAAAATTCCTTTATATAAAATATTGTACTAAGAAAGCGCACTCTTATTCTTCCGTACTCCGGCCGCAGCTTCTAATTTTCGTCAGAGGTCAGATTCTTCCTGCAGTTTCTTCTGCTTCTCTTAAACTCTCGTTAATAATTATTATATATTTTTTTATAAAAAAAAAAATTATTTATAATTCTAGTTGCTATCAAGGGATAGCAGCATACTACAACAATACTTTGAATTATTGATTATTTTATTTTGATAAAAGACATATTTAGTTTCAAATAAACCCAAGCAAGCCAATTGTTAGTTGTTAGAGAGAAAAAAATTAAGTTCTTTCCAGCCCAAAATCGTTTGGGATCAAAAAATATCAAATAGACACTAGGGGAAAGATCTGATCGGTAGATGATCATATCTAAGTTTCAAAACTAAATGCACTTTTGTTCACTCTGTACTATCTAACAATGCAAGCTTCTGTTAATATGTCAAGTTTGCTATGTTGAAATGTAAATTTTTGTTAGACTTAATCTAAATAGAACTTTTCTTTGCATACCAAATTACTAGTCTTTAACCTTTTTTTTGAGAATTATTTTTTCGTCTGGCATACCAAATCTTTACAAGCTAAGAAAAATTACAGGAATACTTCGAAATCGGAGCTCTAACAAATTTCAATTTTTGTTCACAGTTCCGAAAATTTTTCTACAGTTTGGCAACCTTCAACTAAATTGCATGTAAATAGTAAGTGAACTTCAAAATATTTACCTTGAAATGTAACACACACTGTCTCACATACCATTTTTGCGTGTTTTTTAATACTTTCAAAATACTCTTAGATGTGGGTGAGTAAACATGCCAAAGCACGGAAGTGTTGCAAATATTCAGCTATTTCTCTGAATGTCTACACGCTCCACATGCTGGACTATTTGTTGCTTTTGGTATTGCTTAGCTCTTCGGTAAGCTGTTGGAACCACCGTTACTGTTGGCGATATTCAAATCAAACATTCTTCAAATGTATAGTTTGTCAACAAATCAAAAGGAATTTCCGGTGGCGCAGCGAATATGCGAGAACTTGTATAAAATTGCAGAAGATGACAAACATGCATGTGTATGAGTACGGTATGTGTGTGCGTTTTAGTGATTGTTGCGAATGGAAAAGTGCATATGAGAGGTTTATAGCATATTCGTGCTTACAAAGTCATCTGCTACTCGGGTGTACTTGTGCGGGTTTATATGCATATAAAAAGCGTTTCGCGAAACGAACAGGCAACACCAGCAATAGCAACAATAAAAAGCCACAAAGTGAAGTGTGCATTCGTGCTGCTGCATGTTGGATATGCGAGTGTGTGTGCGCTGCCAGTTGCTGCCGCCATTTGCCGCTTCGCAGTTCTTAGCCGAATAAGACATGATACGCGAAGCCAGCTGTAAAGAAATTCTTCAGGCACACACCCACTCTTACACATACACGTGCGCTGAATTGCGTTATGACAGTGTGTGCCTGCGTACGCGGCGTTTATTTGAGAGCATATGCATACATTGTTCAGCTAACAACGTCATTCCACCTTGCCATCATTCGATGTTGCCTCCACCAGCGCGACTGACAACACTCGCACGGGCATGTCAGTCAGCCAAGTTGATAGTATGTTTCTGTATACATGTGTGTGTTTAACAGGAGTCTGTAACTACAGTTTTGAATGGCTTTCTTTGCAATGCTGCGGGAAGTGGTCTCTAAAAAGTTGTACAACCAGTTGTTGTTGGGCCCACTGCTTGGCTGTGGCATACACTTTTTTATTTACTTACACAACACCATGCATAGCGTTTATGCCCGTGGAGAGCTTGGTCAGTATTTTTATTGATTGCTGTTTCCATGTTGAAGCAGTTTTTAAATGTTTGCAATCATTTGATACTTTTTCAAAGAAATGTGATAAAAATGCAATGGCAGAAACAACTAAGCAATAAAGATACATATATTTTATGAATATCTCGTATTCATTTAGTGCGTGAGTGTTAAGCTATCTCTGAGGAGTGTTTAGTATTTTTGCTACGATTTTTGTAAAATTCAGAAGAAAACGTCGAAGGCATAAACGACCTGCCCATCTGTCCGTTTATCTGTATAATATCTGTATATAATGAAATAGGAATATTTATCAACGAAAATGGTTTTATTGTTTTTCAAAATATTCTCCATCAAGACTTATTCACTTCTGCATGCGCTCAAACCAATTTTCGAAGCACTTTTTCCACTCCGATTGAGACACTTCCAAAACATGATTTTTGAATGCTTCAACAGCATCTTCTGGCGACGAAAATCATTCACCACGCATTATTTTTTTGATGTGTTGGAATAAAAAGAAGTCATTGGGTGCCAAGTCAGGGCTGTACGGCGGATGACCCATCAATTCGACATTTTGGCCGGTCAAAAAGGCGCTGATTTGAGCCGATGTGTGAGAGCTCGCATTGTCATGGTGCACAATGATTCGTCTTCTCTTGCTCGTTTTTCGAATTTCTCCGAAGACTTCAGGCAAACAAATGGTGGTGTACCACTCAGAATTGACCGTCCTACGTTGCTCAAGCGGAACAGTCGCCACATGACCAGTTTTGCCGAAGAAACAGGCGACCATTTGCTTCGAAGTGCTTCTTCCATGAACAACTTCCGATTTGGCTCGTCTTGGAAGACCCACACGGTCGATTGTGGTTTTGTTTCGGGCTCATACGCATAGATCCATGATTCGTCACCTGTGACGATCTTATAAACGCCTTTTGAAGCACTGTGATCGTATTTTTCAGCATTTCTTTTCACCAATCCACACGAGCCTTTTTTTGAGCGATTGTCAAGTTGTGCGGGATTCAACGAGAACAAACCTTTTTTACGGCCAGGTGTTCATGCAATATCGAATGTATGCTGATGGGAGAAATGCATGCCTCTATCTGAAGGTCATGTCATGTAATACAGTCTTGCATTATCAGTTCACGTACGGCATCGATGTTTTCTGGCACAACGGCTGTTTTTGGACGACCTTCATGGAATTCGTCTTTGAGCGAGCGTCGGCCACGATTGAATTCGGTTTTTCACAGTGCTATAGGATGGTGCTTTATAGCCATACAAAGATTTTAGTTCATCGATGTACTCTTGTCGTGATAATCAACGTCGAAAGTTGTGAAAAATTATCGCTCGAAAATGTTCACGAGTTAATTCCATTTTTTGGCCGAGATGAATTTTTTAATTCCCTGTAAATAAAACAATTCACGATTAAATGACAAAACGTTCTGAGTGATGTTATGATAAAAAATGTCAAACTTTCGAATGGAAATCTCAGATTGCATCTGGTAACACTTAGTGTTGCCTAGGCCAGAAATATATATAGCAGCCCTCGTACGCAAACTATTCCTCAGTTTTTGAGATGCTGACCTGAAACTTCGTTCACGATCGTTTCTTCTCAAGATGGTGCTGATTTTCGTTTGCCATGTTAAACTGAACGATCCGAATCAAGAATTTCTATGGAAAGTTTCGGAGATATGAGTGAAATTGAAAGAGGTTTTAAATTAGTGTAATCGCCTAACACACCTTTAAGCGTATTTCTACCGAAATGCTGTTTTCACGTTCGATTCGATTTCTTCGAAGCCACGTGAACGAGCGACCTGAATTTTCACACGACCTTCTTAAATCTACTATTTAAGTCAGATACTGATGGAAGCAATAAATATTATTCCTCTAGGGATTATCTTTTTAATCCACTTAGAATTGTAAATTTTTCAAAAAATTCGCCTTTTTTTCGAGTAGCTGATATTTTGTAAATACAAATTTTGACTAATCTTTCGATCATCGCCTGCATTTAAGTATCTCTATGTGGAATTGAGTTCATTTTAAACAGAAAAATCACATTAGAGCTTTTTCCAGTCATCCTGACGATCGGCTGCATTATCGAAGCAATCCAAAATTTATAAAAAATAAATCGCTGATTATACGTACATTATATTCTCTAAGTAAAGATTTGTTTGATAATTTAATAAAAGGGTTCTAAGGGCGAATTTAAATTGTTAGGAAATAACTTTTAAGTTGTGAAAATAAAATTTGCTATTTTGCTGTGGTTCCTTGCTTCTCATTTTATATATAGGGAATAACCACAATTCTAATGATAGATTTTTAAATGTGAATTATAGGAAAAGCTCATCCTTCATGAATAAGGAGCGAAATTTCGGCAAATAATCCCTCGACTTAGAGGCACAAAATACACAGGACAAGATAATCGCAGATGTAATTAACGTCTTAAGGTTGACCTACCACGTGCTTTCAAGATTTTCCTTAGAACCAGTAAAGAGATAGGACTTTAAGTTTAATAAAATTAATTAATTCTAACTGCAATGTCCTTAAAACTATTTCGATTTTTTAAAAATCACTTTGAACGTATTCTAAGCATTAATGAATGAAAAAATGAATGTTTAAGCCCATCGCAAGGGATGACCACCTTAAGGGGGTATTCTACTCTAGACTTTTGAAAAATTGGATTTTTTTTTTCATATATTTAAAGTTTGGACCCTTAAGAACATATCCTCTAAAGGATTTTCAAAAATTAAAATTATTTTAAGAGTTACTGTTACTTTAGTGACGCAGTACCTAGCCCGGTTCGGCTTTGACTCACTTTTTTAAACGCGTTTTTCTCGAAACTACTTTTTTCCACACGGTACCGGCATTATCTCAAGTTCTGTACAACTGATTTACTTGAAATTTTGTGCGAACCTTCCTTATATAATCTTTTATCGTTCCTACCAGCATCGTGTCAAAATTTTTGTTTGTTTTTAATATTTAAAAAAATTCAGGAATTCCAAAAAAAGCGTTAAAAATGATTTTTATTTTCAGGTAGTCGCCATTTTTCAAAAAAAAAAATATTTTTCGTGTTCCCGGACTGTAACAGCATTCTTACTGATTCAGAATTTCTTTTGATTTTTTTTTCAGACCACCAGGGGAGTCAGGATCAATGTCACCAGGATGCGCCATTTTTTTGACACCTGTCTCTCCCTCCCCTTCTAATTATTTTAATTTTTAATATTTTTTTTTTTAATTTTTTTTTTGTATTCTTAAGATATCAATAAAAACACCATAAAACAAGAAAAAACGTTAACTTCGGTTGCACCGAAGCTAAATACCCTTCACAGGTGCATTTCTGTTAGTAACTATGTGTCCAGTTTGTATTGAAGCTATATGCTATAGTAACTCTTTCTGAACAATTTCTTGGGAGATTACATTGTTACCTTAAAAAATAATCTATACCAAATTTCGTGAATATATCTTGTCAAATGTTAAAGTTGTCCATACAAGGACTTGATTCCGATCGTTCAGTTTGTATGGCAGCTATATGCTATAGTTAACCGATCTGAACAATTTCTTCGGATATTACATTGTTGCCTTAGAAAATAATATATACCAAATTTCGTGAATATATCTTGTCAAATGTGAAAGTTTTCCATACAAGGACTTGATTCCGATCGTTCAGTTTGTATGGCAGCTATATGTTATAGTTAACCGATCTGAACAATTTTCTCGGATATTACATTTTTTCCCCAGAAAATAATCCATACCAAATTTGGTGATGATACATTGTCAAATGCGAAACTTTTCCATACAAGAACTTGATTCCGATCGTTCAGTTTGTATGGCAGCTATATGCTATAGTTAACCGATCTGAACAATTTCTTTGGAGACTACATTTTTGCCTTAGAAAATATTATATACCAAATTTCGTGAATATATCTTGTCAAATTTGAAAGTTTTCCATACAAGGACTTGATTCCGATCGTTCAGTTTGTATGGCAGCTATATGTTATAGTTAACCGATCTGAACAATTTTCTCGGATATTACATTTTTTCCCTAGAAAATAATCCATACCAAATTTAGTGATGATACATTGTCAAATGCGAAAGTTTTCCATATGAGAACTTGATTCCGATTGTTCAGTTTATATGGCAGCTATATGCTATAGTGGTCCGATATCGGCCGTTCCGACAAATGAGCAGCTTCTTGAAGAGAAAATGACGTTTGCAAAATTTCAAAAGGATATCTTAAAAACTGAGGGACTAGTTCGTATATATACAGACAGACGGACAGACGGACAGACGGACAGACGGACAGACAGACGGACATGGCTAAATCGACTCAGCTTAACATCCTGATCATTTATATATATACTTTATAGGGTCTCCGACGCTTCCTTCTGGGTGTTACAAACGTCGTGACAAAGTTAATATACCCTGTTCAGGGTATAAAAATGGATGGCAAAAATATTTTTTTTTTTTTTTTTTTTAAATAAAATTCAAAAAACTGCCCAAAATTTGATTTACCCCCTTAAGCATAATAATTTATTGAAGACAATTATCAAATAACTTTAAAAGGAATTTGTTCGTAAACCTAGGCTTCAGGTATCTGGTTACAAAAGCGTCAATTAAGACTATCATTATTTCTTTAAAGAAACTTCTCGTTTGAATAGCTTTAAATTCCGGTTTTCAACAATATAATATTATCAAGGCAAGTTACGTGCCTTACTCTCTAAATAGAAGGGACTCTCTATTACATTAGCATCAATAGTGCGGGACTTCTTCATTCCCTTCAGTTCCTTAAAGTAAGATCAAACAAGTACAGCTCAGACTTATTCGTTCCCAATGAAGCTCTGCTTTTATTTCCATTATGTGTTCAGTGAACCCTTTAACATTACTTTATTCCTAAGCCCAAGCTCATTTTAATAAGTAATTGATTTTGATAAAGTTCCAAAACTATTTTCACATGATAAGTACAATTTAGTTTAGATAGAATATATAGCAAATGATATAGTAAATGATAGGGTACCGGATGAAAGCTGTTGCTTTACAAGTGAAGTGTTAGAAGACTTTTGGGATATGAAATAACACTGCAAAGTAGTCCTGATATATCCCTATCATATTAGTCATTATTCAGTTTAATAAAAGTACAAGCCCTTTGTTTTACTGTTAACATTTGTAGGAAAAGGTAATTGGATGCGTTCCAGCTTCCAAGATAAGTTAATCCTTTAATCGATTTACTGAATTCACCTTTAAAAGATAGAACTTACAGTCAATTAATTTAAAACAATATATTTTATTTAAGCATGCTTCTTCATGCTGTGATTTAGTACTATTCTTCTACATAAGAAATAAATTGCTTAAACTCATCAAAAGTTCTTCATAAAATCCAGAATGCTGTCGTGTCCTTAGTGCCGCCGAGCTTGAGGCTAATGGGCTACTACAGGTGGTTATGAGCACTGACTAATACTTCTGTGGGGATAAAATTGCTTGCTCTTTTAATTGAGTTCAGTTTTAGTCGGATCTTCAACGGAGAAATATTTCAATGAACCAAGATTGAAACGCAATAATAGTAATTATTTCAGTTATTTTTTCAAACCAAAAAATTATCATAAAATAGAAATGGAGTTTGGCAATTCATACATATAGAGTTGAAGTGCAAATATATAGACATATATAAGTAAAGAAATAGCAATCGCTTCAAGTGCTTGAAGAATGTTCAAACGATATTCTTACTTTCGCATCTAGTGTCGTAAAAACGGCTTTCAGCAACCGCCTCGGCAGTTCGTGATACTTATTCCGGAGCGCAGGCATTTCGCTTTCAACCAGTTAGTTTGCTAGTTTGTGGCGCTCGCTTTTGTTTGCTCATTTCATTGTCAGTTTGTCTTTAGAATTTAGTATTTTTTTTTTGTTTTATTTTTGCCGTGCACACTTAGCACGTCATGTTAGTGTCTTTTTTGCGCTGTTACTGTCACAGTAATTCTACATTCGTTTTTATTGTTTGCATCCCTTCCTCGCACATTTAGCATACCAGCGATTGTGCTTTTATTTGTGGTGACATTGCAATCAAGAATGACTGACTAACCGACTGTAACTTTTTGCATTCACTTTTTATTGCCAACAACTTGGCGTGACAGTCGGCAACTTAACTTGGCGATAACTTTGCAACGGCATATACGGCTATATATGTAGATACATATAAAAGTTCCCGCGCGTGTGTGTGTGTGCATGCCTGAGCGTAAGGTTGCTAAGTTGAGTATATCATGCGCGAAGTTGCTAATAAAATTTTGTTGTCGCCAAATTTTCTGCAAAGAAGTCACGCTTACTTTCCACACAGACACTCGCACAGGCAAAAAGTTGTTTTCCTCTGCAGCACCACGGCGTATACGTAACTTTTGTGACTTGTAGTTGCGTAAAAGTTTGCGCCTGCATTTGAGTAGTGCTAAACATTTAGATTCTATTTTACCTCGCTGAATAGTGTCGCATTTCTTTGAAAACACTATTGATTCCAAAATAAATGGTGAGTGTGATGTCTAGGCGACAGGAAATTTGAAGTTAAAAGTGAAAATGTTGAGCAACAAATAGTATAAATTAGATATATATTCACGGCTGTGCTTGTGTTTTGAGTTTGGTTGCACAATTTTCAGTAATAAAATAGCTGAAATATGGCAATAAAAGCTTAAAGCTTTTCAAAAATAATTTATACATATTTTAAATTAAAGTTTTACTCATAACTCTTGCAGTTTCCAGCGCATAAAAAGCAAGAGTTTCGGTAACAGTATTTTATACAAGCTTGTTTTCGTTAGAAAAGAGCAAACTCCTTAAGACTCCGAACTTTCGAAAAAAGTAATTCCGAGGCTTATTTTTGCGGGAAACAGCATATCATTAAAGCAATTATTTGCTCGGATCGGATTTAAATCTTAATTAGCACGCTATTATGCAATCAAAGTTACCACCGAAAAAAACGTTACTTTGATGTTTTCGTTGTGATCTACTTCGAAATAAGGAATATAGTATTTCAAACTATCGAAAAATCTAGCAACAATAAATATCACTTAATCTTTTAACACTATTTTGCCAGGTAAACCGAAAATAAAAGTAGTAGTCACTTTCACTAGAATATCATATGGTCATAAATCAATCCAAAATTCTTTGAAATAGTAGATTTTTCTTATTTTCGACAACTGGACTTTGACTTTGTTTAGTGTCTTAATTATAAATATATAATTAAAATGTTATGCAACATTAAAATAAAGGGGGGAAAATTATAGTATCCGGAAAGGCGTCGATTTTTACCTTCTATTACTACAAGGTTTAACCTCCACTGCGTATACGTAACATTTTGATACAAATATTGTCATTCAAATATTCAGTCAATTTATTAAATTTATTCCAAGAAATTGCAGTAAACCATTTTTGGCTAAAAAACATTTAAAGCGGCTTTCCATTAAGCACTCAGTTGCAACCTCAACATTGACGCGCGCTGTCGCATTAATCTTCTGCATTCACTCGCGTTTACCGCCGCTCTAATCCTTTTTTGGCCAGCGCATTAATATGTCATTTTGCGACTGTCAGCGATGACTGCAAATTGAACTGTCACCGGAAATAATTTCAATTTCCCTGCTTTCGCCAGCGCACAGATTAGCCATTAATTTATCACTTAAATTTCTATGCCAGTTATTAATAACGCAAAAAGCGTCGCTTTAAAGTGCGCGCCATACGCCTTCGGCACTTCGCCACTTTGCCTGTACATAGACAAGCAATTTCACTCAAAACTTTGTGGGTGCACTTTGGCCAAAAGTATGCGCATTTATTGTTTTCCCCGCTTTGGCCCACACTGTGCGCTGTGTCCTTGATTATTCTTTCAATCAATTGACCCCAAAATGGAAAGGCTGTGGGCACCATGCTAATTTATCATTGCTTAGTTTTGCGTTGGCACTGGTAAAGTGTTGCAGCGCAGTGGGGGGTGCGTGCAAGTTTGACATTCCATAAAAATGAAAAATGTCATTTCCTTTTTATTTCGGCAAAACGTTTGTCATTGGGTCATTGGGTGTGCTGGGATTTATGTGTGTCGCAGCAAAAGTGGATGACACGCATATCGTCATGGTTACGTGTGTGTGTATATAAATACACCTACTCCTACGTGTGTATGCCAATGGTAGCGAGTTTTAATATTTATGACAAAATGTCAATGAAGGTGATAATTTATGGGTTTGCGGTTTTTTCGCTTTCACTCTCCCTCTTCCTTTCAGCACCTCATCGCTCGTTCATTGTGTGTGCTCTGTGTTGCTTTTTTTGTAGTCCAATATCCAGCTCTGTCAATAGACTGATGACACACGCTCTGTGTTGTGTGCATATGTGGGTTAACGAACTCAATTAAAAACGGTCTAAATATGTGATGAAAGGTGACAAAATTGTTAAATGTGTTTGTATAAATGGGTAACGTAGCATGACATCAGCAGAACATTTTCATGAAGCGAAATATTAAATTTTATTTTCTATTTAATGGAAAGTTTTTTTAATTGATTAAACGTCGTCGTCTGAAGTCAAATCTACCCATCTACATACCTAACTGATTAAACTAACAATAAGGATTTGAGCTTTCACATAAATGGCTTTATTTGTGTTTTGGCATAAACTTGCTGAACATTTAAAAAAAAAAATATACCACAATTATATTTAAAATGTTCGTTCTTCAAAAATCAAAAAAAAAAATAATTATATGAGTTGGTTTCAAGCGAGAAGGAAACATTTTAATTATATCCTTCAATTTGATACTAACTGTCTTCGATTCTTAAAGCGTTAGCGAGTTGCGAATCGAACACTTTTAAGCAGGTGTTCAAACAGACTATTAGCCGGGTAAATGAAGTGTCGAAATATTCGCAACACTGTTGGCATTCTGTTTTTTTGTTTTTTTTTTGTTATTCTAAGTACCCAATCATTTAGCGATTCATAAGGTAAAAAATCAGACTTCACAAAAACGAATATTAAAATTAAAACAAAAAACGTATTTACGATTTATCTATGCTTGCTTTTAAATCTATTTAGTTTGGTATTCAGTAAAATTCAATTAATCCAGTATTAATTCTTTCAATAAATTATTTTTGGTTACAAGAAAAAGGAAGCATCGGAAGACGAAGGTCGGAACTTTGATCTGCTAAACCTAACTTACTCATATCTATCCTATGGAACCGAACGATTAAGTATTACTTCATGGGAGAGAGAAAGACTTTAAGTTTAATTTATCATAAGGACTGATTGGCGCCTAATATAGTGAATATATCTTAGTTTTATCATAATTAGGACTGACGGTTCTCTCTGGCAGCTTTTCATTTACCAGAGGACTATCAAAACTACCGCCAAGTGAAGTTTTTAACTTTTTCTTTACATTTGAAAAACGGGAGCATGGAAAAAATACGTGCCCAGAGTCTTCAATGTCATGCTGTGTGCGCAGCAACGCCAAGCCGATAAATATATTTTTAGACTTTTTCTTCTGCCCCCAATGACACTGCCAGTAATCAAGTTCACCTTTGAGCTTCAAACTTCGCTCGACGTTTTCATTATCCAAAAAGTCTTTGAATCTATCTATCAAGCTGTCAAGAATATTTTACATTTCTTTGGATTTCAAAGCGTGAATTTTTTCTGGAAGCATCAAACTTAGGTGAAATACATCCCATACTTCTCTATAAAACCGCGTCTTAAAATCGTCGCCCATTGTGTCCAACAGTGAAACATACATTGAGTCCCTGTTGTATTCTTCCCAAGTTCTCACGCAAAAATTATTGGTTTTTCTTCGTCAATTTTATGTTTTGCTGCCAATTTTTTCGTGTCTGAATAAATTGATCGTAAATGTTCCTCAGCTTTGTCGCTTTGCCTAATGATGTGGATACCCTTTCTTCCACCTTCCTTTTGCTTATGAGCAAGATTTCGGACTTCTGCTCATTGCATTTGATCCAGATGTTTTGCCACTGCTGTAAACTGTATTCCGAGTTCTAATAACATTTTAGAAAAAACACTTCTCTTCGGCCAAAGAAACAGCCAAGCACAGTAGCTTACATTTATATCAGCTCTGAGAAGTCTTTGAATCATACTATATGCCATCATGCTTATTAATACCATTTACTTTTTATTAACCCCGAAAACTGATGCAGAAGTGCCATTCCAATAATTAACTGCACTTATCATATACTGAAATGTCCACATTGACTTCACGAAGTATATTTCATTTTCTTAATCATTCTGTTTTCCTTTGCTATGGCGCTCATCAATGATGAATTCACTTTACTTCGAAAAAAAAAAATCAATCAGCAGAAATAACTTACACAAATATGTGCGTATTGGCGCAACAACAGTAAACAAGCATCAAAGCGCCAACAACAAGCACAACCATGAAGCAAAGAAATTCGAATAATGGCACTTTTAACTTATTTATCATGAACCCTTCCACTCGCGGCGGACAGAAGCGCCGAAAATGGGAACCAAAGCAAAACAAAGAATTGCAAGCGAGACTGAGGCATTGCCACAGGCAAAAGTGGTGTCGCTATGGTGAAAATAATAACGGTGCTGCACTCGCAGCTTTACAAACACATATGTGTGGCCGCGCTTTATGTTGGGTGGCAAATCGCCAAAAACTGTGGGACTTGTATGAGCGATCGTATCTTGGCCGAAAGCACATTATGTGACAGGTTCGATATTGTCTGCTGAGTACGGACCGAAATAATTAAACTTATTCATTTTAGTCGCATTTGAACCGACAACCAACCGCGCGCTCGTCAAGCACTCAGTCCACTCGTATGCCGCTATGAAAATATTAAAATGAAAAGAAAAAGAAAAAAAAAACACGCAATAATCGAAATTCGGCACTCGGCTTGGACCTGGGCTGTCAATAAGAATAAACAAATAAGTGTGGCGTGGCGTATATTTATGAAGAGGTGGAGAACGCGTTGGCGGCATTGAGTGGTAGCTGGAAATACATTTGGCTATGAATGAATGATAAATTAATTTTATTGCGACTCCAATATTATTTACTTACTTTACTTGCGCGAAAGAAGCCAAAAAAGGTGAAATTGCGTTGTTCAAAACAACTGAAGACCCATTAATATATTTTCAGCGGGCTTTGGTTGCTGCAAGTGGCAGCCAAAGAAATTATTTTTATTGATGAAGTATTGCATTTGACAGAAATTTAATTCGTTTTCAATAATTTTTTTTAGAGGGGACAGCTAAGACAGCAGTGGCTCAGACGAGTACAAACATACATATGTTTGGGTCAAATAGCGTACCGCGAACTTTGTATGAAAAGCCTAGCAGCGCTGAAAATTTGTTTTACAATTTCGACGTTTTACTTATACATAACTTTATTTCTTTTTTTTACTTTACATTAAACATTTATTTGGCTTCAAATATTTTGCATAGAATTAACTAGAAATTAAGCAAATTCTATATCGCAATTAAACTTTAAGCAAGCTTCAAAAGTCAACTAGTTGTACATGCCTTTTCAACTGCAAAAAAAAAATTTTGTTTAAAAAAAAAAAAAAAAAATTTTGATTAAAGAAAAATTTTTTTTGGGAATTCCCTCTTAAAGTTTTACTAAGATTTTCTTCTTACTGCAAATTCCAGTAATTTTAAATTCAAAACATATTTTCTTAATATTAAGGAGACGAAGTATCTCATGTCATCAAATAAACAGTCGTCGCACCTGCGACTTGGCTCTCACGTTCTTGAAACTAGAAATAACACCAACCACAATGTCATCCTCGAAATTCAACGCAAAATAACTCATGCTAATAGATGGTACTTCGGACCGAGTAGGCAATTGAGATGCTAAGTTTTCTCTCTCGACGAAAAAGAACCAAATTCCACAAGCCACCATGATGACCCCATCCACATCTTGCTATATGGTGCAGAGGCATGGACGATGACAAAATCTGATGAGTCGACTTTATGAGTTTTAGAGAGAAAGGTTCTGAGACAGATTTATGATCTTTTGCGCATTGGCCACGGCGAATACCGCATTCGACAGAACGATGAGCTGTACGAGATATACGACGATATTGACATAGTTGAGCGAATTAAAAGACAGCGGCTACGCTGGCTAGGACATGTGTCCGGATGGACGAAAACACTCTCTAAAAGTATTCGACGCGGTACATACCGGGGGAAGCAGAAAATGTATCACCCCGTTGGAAAGACCAGGTAGAGAAGGACCTTGCTGCACTTGGAATGTGCAATTGCCGCCAAACAGCGCGAAGGAATAACGATTGCCGCGCTGTTGTAAACTCGGATAAGCGTTGCGTTGTCTACGCCAATGAGGAAGAAGAGCAACATTATCTGCAGAGGTGAAACCAAAGTCTACGATAAATTTTTCGTCGTTCCCAAAAAAGCCGGTTTTATATTATCGGAATTGACCGATGGGCAACGCCTATTTTTGCCTACGTTAGCACCAAAAAGCTTCATCTAACTACCACCCGCAATGGTTGGAGTCAGGACTTAAGTAATGTAGGGAGTGGACCAGACGTTATGCAGCCCCAGGTTGCCAATGCATAACTACCACACCAGCCTCGACGAGTCCGTAAGTTCACCTGATTCGCTAACAGCGCCGCCACTCTGCGTCCCGAAGGAGCTCAACAAGGCAGCATGTCTCCCAGTAGAATGTCTGAATAGTGTTTTGTAGACGGTGACATTAACAGCAGGGATTTAACCTGGAATGTTGGGACATAGCTACCCGGTCTGCTAAGTAGCATAACCTGGCAACCTACATATACTACGTCTCGTATTAGATGATTCGCCGTTAATTATCTCGAACGAGAAATCTCTCGACTTTATTCCTCTGGGCATCTGCAACATTGTTAACTCCAAAAAATCCAAAAACACCTGCACCTCACTATCCGTTCCTACGGACGTGAAGCTAGATTGCACCTTCGTTCTGGGCATTGTAGCAGGTTATATTCCCACCTTTTCAGAATTAATGCGACATACGGCGATATATATATATATATATATATATATCTTATAGTATTGGCGTATATATACATATATCCGCAAGACTCTAATCACCTTTTTTCATGCCCAATGAATTCCGTTCATCTAACACTCCCCTCCCTACGGTCTGGCCCACATTTCCTGGACCTTCTGTTAGGCGACTTGTTTGTCATTTTTGACAGCTATTTGACATTTATGTCATTATTATAGTAAAACTTATCCAGAATATGTGAAAAAAATTGGTAGCATCAAAAAAGCGATTATGTCATATATGAGATATCGAATTACATACTCTGTTTTATTGAATTAAAATCGCTAACATTCTTATCGACTTCACATGTAATGTTTTTCAAAAGAGCTTACAATTGGCGATTCGATGAGGCCCTTTTAGGGTTCTAACCATTTCATATTTTCAAATAGTCTCTTTTATGACGCTCTTAATTATAAAAGTGGCTTAGCAAAAAGGAGCGATGAGCCACTTAAATATCATTGTAGTATTGGCGTTTAAGGAACACAGAAATAAGGTCTTAATATTAGTTTTTTCTAGAATTTTAAGTATCTGATTAGATAAATAATCACAAAGAGTCGTCTGCTGTTGCGGAAATTACTGCTTTCTGTTATAATTCTTAAATGATTGTACTTTCTCAGATTTCATTGGCGCAATAAAAGTTGCACAAAACCTTTTAGCAGTTTATGAAGCACGAAAAACCCGCCGGCCCAAGTCCACACGTACATAACTTGCCGACCTAATGAGTTGCGATTTAGTTAAGAAAGAAATAAGATGCGGAATAACGCTTATCAACTGCTGCTCGGTCACTGCAAGTGAACTTCGTCGGCGCTGCCAGACCGCCTCAATGTAGCCTTTTTTTGGCTGCAGACCCAACTACAGTCAACGGCTGCTGTGCTTCTTATTCTCTTTACTTGAGCGTAAAACATTAAATTAAAGCAAAATAATGAAGAGTGATAAATGTGTGCGCAAGATAAATGCAATAACGACAGCAATCACAGGCGAAGCGTTTGCCGAACAAAAGCAAGAACATGGCGGCACCCACCAACCAGCCCGCTTTAGCCTTAAAAATGAAGACGCGACCGCAGCTTGGCATATTGGCGCAATTGTAGCGCCCTTCTTGCGGTTATGTTCCACGCGTTTTTAACACTGGCACAACAACAAAAACACACACACTTACTATACCGTTACACAGATATTATTTCTGTAAGTACTTGAATGGAGGCAGCCACCGCAATGGCAGCGAAACTCACGCCGTACTGCCACAGCTGGCGACGCAGCAGCAGCTGCCGTACATCCTTAAACGCAAAGCTGCTATTGAAGCCGTTTTAATTTTCATTTTTGCGGTTTGCTCAAAATGCGGAGGCACTTCGGTGCTGCTCGTGTGTGTGGCCTAGCACCAAGGCAGCCACTTGCCACGCAGAATGAAGCCGCTTGCCGTCGCCAACAGTAAAGTTGTTGCTACGCTTAATGAACACCGGAAACAATTAGTGACGTGTCGTTATTTTCTGCGTTACAACGCTCTACGCTTCTGCATTGGTTCGAATGTGGGTGCATGCGGCTGGAGATGGCCGTGGTGCAAGATTTCATGAGTGCCTCTGGCATGTCGTTACGGAAGGTGGGCTATTGTGTGTGGCAGGCGTGTTTCTTGCCTGCTTCGTCGGAGCGGATGCTGCTTAAATAAGCAGAAGATTCTTGATGCCAGCGCTACAATGTAGACATATTGTCGTAGAAGCCATACGAGATGTGAGTTCCCGGGTTTACCTACTTATT
Organism: Bactrocera correcta; assembly: GCA_027475135.1. NCBI lineage: Eukaryota > Metazoa > Arthropoda > Insecta > Diptera > Tephritidae > Bactrocera > Bactrocera correcta. The sequence goes on along the minus strand of CM050323.1, from coordinate 4,545,487 downwards.
CATGCAGGCAGTGGGAACAGGCGTTATTAACGAGCGTGCTGGTGTTACGGATCCACGTGTTCGTGTCCTCTACTCTCATTTACTGGCTTTCTGGGAGCATGTGACGCCTGTGTTATTGCTCAGCGATGTGTTAAACAAGTGTGTGTGCGCATGAGTGTATCCAGTCTGTGGGTATGTGTCGAAATATTTACTCACGGGTTGGGTGTAGGGCTTCCTCTTAATTAAAATTGTCATTGAAAATGTTTAACAAATGTTTCGCATTAATTATTTTTTCTCAACTTCGTCAACTTCATTTATTTTTGTCTTGTCCCGTTAGACTTTATTCCCTTTAATTATATAACCGGGATGAAGCTAATGCAATGAAAGTGTCGCGTGTATACCCAGGCTTCTGTTACACACGGTTTTCTCTTGTATGATAATTTCTCATTTTGGGTGTTAAATTTAAAGATCTTTCTATGATTGTTAAATATTTTTTTTTTTCGAAAAAGTATAAAAGCGATACAGCAAATTAATTTTATTTACTATATCCTGAAGAAATCTCATTTGTCGGAAAGTCGATATCGGACCACAATACAATATTGCTACAAAAAAATTGATATTTCAAGTCTAGTTCTTTTAAGGATATTTTGTATTTTTGGAGGTTATTACAGCTTCGGTGCTCCCGAAGCTGTCTATTTTCGGGTTTTGGTTTTAATTAACAAAATTAGGGGCATTCGGAAAATTTTCTATATTTTCGGGAAAAACAAATTAACTATTTTTATATACTGTAAAAATAAAATGAAATTAAACAAAAATATCTTTGCATTAATTGAACAAATGTATGTTCTACTAAAAGCACAAAATAGCAAGACTTTCTTCAAAATTTTAAAAAATTTTTTCCCCCCAATCTTCGAAACAGTTGTTCAACCCCGGAATACCCTTCAATGTGCATAGCGATTCACGTTTAATAAGTTCAATTGACTCGAAAATGTTTATCTGGATCGCCAGTTTTAATATGTTTCAAGATATCCTAGCAGTCGGAAAGCATTGTTTCATAGACGTCAACGCAACGCTGTTTTTCAAAAAAAATTTAGTGGTTTTGTAATCGTGCCTCCACTTTTCTTAAGCCCAAATTATTTTTCAAAATGGTTTTCACTGATTCTTCCGATATTCCAACGATGACAGCAAGGACTCTGCGTGTTCGTCGTCGATTTTCAAGCACCAATTCCTATATTTTATTGTCGTTAATGCTGATGGCCGTCCCAGACGTGGTTCGTCGTCAACGCGTTTTCGACCTTTTTTGAATAATTCGTACCAATCAAAAAACTATTGGTCGCGACAAACAATTATCATCAAAGGCTTTCCCAACAATCAGAACGTTTCGACACTAGAAATTTGATTCCACACACAAAATTTAACGAAACTTCTTTATTGAATAATTTCACTCATCGTAGGAATCGAAGAATACACTTTATGTACTTCAGAAAGACAGGGTTATATTTAACACTGATAATTATTCTGATGTGACATTTGGCACAGATGTCACTAGATGTCCAATTAAAAAAGCCATAAATTCGGTTTGGAAAATTATATTTATTTATTTTACAAACACAGAATGTGGGATAATATAATCACCTTTTGCCTTTACTATGGCCTTGAGACGGTCAAAAAACGAATCGCAAGCTGCCCAAATGAGACTTGCCGGTATTTTGGCCCACTCACGAACAATGGCTTTCTTCAGCATCTCGAGAAGATTTTTACTTCGGACCATGCTCTCCACAATGGCCCAGAGAGAATAATCTATTGGATTCGCATCTTTAAATTCGAGAGCCATTGTGTGGTCGTAATGAAGTTCGGAAGGTTTTTTTTTCGGCCATTCTTGGTTCACTCGCGCTTTGTAAGTCGATGCTCAGTCGTCCATGGTTTGCGACCGAAATGTTTGTTTGCCCACGGCTTCAAAGCAGCCTACAGAACACTTTCCCGATAATATGTCGCATTTGCTTTGACGCGAGACTCGATGAAAACAATTGGAGAGCGCCCGTATGCGGTGACAGCGACCCAAACTATTATTTGTGGCGGGTGCTGCCTCCCTATCGTTTGAGAGTTTACGAATTACTCAATTGGAAAAATTTTTTCGTCAGGAAACACAATGTTGGGAAATTTTGACCGCTTTCGGCCAAGCTGCTTCGGTGTGAGATCATGGGCCTTTTGGAACTTGTATGTAAGGCTTGACCTTGAGCTCATTTTTCAATATGCATCTGAGGTCGGATATTTTCAGTCAATCAGGCATTTGATTGTGTTGACGCCGCCCCCGCCCAATTTCGTTAGCCACGTCTGTATCGCAGAGCAATCTTTTCTTTTCTTCTTTTTCGAAGATTAATTCGCGCGCAACTAAACCTTAACAAAAAAGTTGCGCGCTCTCTCCTTTTGCGACTGCTTGGCGATACAGACGTAGGTAAGTGTGGTTCTAATTTGTTTATAATTAAATATAAGTATTATATGAAATTTTTTGGTTTTTATTTAATACTCCTGTGGAATAATTGCGCCGACCGTTTTCCCACGGCCAACCACATTCTGGAACGAACGAGCACCGTGCTCCACCACCCGAATTATCATTGGTCCTTCGAGCCGGATAACAGGTAACAAGTTGATTTTATATTTAAAGTGAAAGTGCATAATTTGCCCGCTTTAGCAACTCGCAAGTTACAGCCAAACATATTTTGGATTTGTGCTCTGCAAGCTATAAGGCAATAGATTGGTTAATTTGTGCATCATTTATGTACAAAACCCATTGTGCCGTGTGAAGTGGAGACCAAAACTTATTTTTGGCACTCTACCCACAAAATCAAAGCACAAGACTGCAGGTAGTATTGTACTTCATTTAAGTACAACAATAAATACACCTGGCAAATGCACTAACTATTTCACTTTGCATATATAAAGAAAAAAAACAACACTGTTATTCGAAAAAATTATAAATTTCTTGGACGCACAAAATCGTCTGGAGCGTCAAAAATCTCTCTCGGTTTCTTTTTTTTTCCTATGATTAATTTGAGTTTAGTCGCTCAACTCTCCCTTTCCCCATATATTGCTCGAATAGCAATAAAGGCATGCAGCAATAACGCAGCTGCAGTTTCGCGAGTGCAAACAAAAAAAAAATACAAGTGCTAAAAAAATTAGAAAAGTGAAGTGAGTAACTAAAAATTAGAAAAGTGAAGTGAACGACAGCTAAGCCAAACAGCGAAGTGAGAGAGCAAAGGAAGCAGCAAAGGCAGAGCGGCACAGGCAAGCAGCATAGGCAGAGCAGCACAGGCCAAGCAGAAAAGTGAGAGCGGCATAGGCAAGCAGCATAGGCAAAGCAGCAAAGGCAAAGCAGCGCAGCAGCCATCCCAGAAAAACAGTAACCCAGTGAACAAAGTGAAAGGGTTTAGCTGATGAATCAAATAAGTGCTTGTGAATTTTTATTTTGTATTTGTATTTGCATTTAAATAAAGCGATTGAGCACACATCAATTTTGTTTGTGTAATAGTCAAAGACTAGGCGTGCAAGTGCATTGGGACGGTAACCCAGCAAGCACATTCAAATTAAATTTGAACGAAGAAAATAGTTTACTAAATTTATTAATTTTTTTGTGCCTTCGAAAATTCACGTTTAATAAAGAAACAACGCACTGCCTTTCATCAACTTATTTGTGGTCTGTCCGTGATTGGATCTATAACTTTTGAACTTTTGCAACATATTTGCAAATATTTTTTAAATTTTAATTTCAAGTTTTAGATCCGATTTTGTGCAACATTTTTGCAGTTCCGGTTCAATTTTCCGAAACAATGGAATCCATCAGAGCCTTTACCACAGCTGCAGACGCTCTACTGGAGTTTGAGGAGTCTTTTACTCCAACAGCAAACAACCAAAGTGCCTACTCGCTTGAAGTACAACAAGCTGAACTGAAATCTCTGTGGGCAGAGGTAAAGTCTGAATACAAGTTGTGTTTGTCAAAAGTGGATCCTTCGGACACAAGCTCAATTGACGACATTAAGCTTAAATATACGAGCTGCTACCACGCCTATGTGTGTTGCGCGGCCTTGATGGGCGAACACATGCACAACCTCACGGCGTTCAACCAAAGCCCTACTTCGAATTCTACAGTGATTCAACCTGAACGGTTACAACAAACTGTAGAACCCGTGAGGTATTCTATCAATTTACCGCCATGTGATACCGAAATATTTCATGGCGATGTTTTACAATGGCCCTCATTTAGGGATTTATTTGCCGCTATATATGGGAATAACCCAAGGCTATCTCCGGTAGAAAAGTTATTCCATCTTAACCAAAAAACGCGAGGTGAAGCAAAAGCTATTGTTTCGAAAGCGCCACTGACGAATGACGGATTCGCTTTGGCTTGGAATAATTTGTTGTGTAGATATGAAAACAAGCGAGTGCTTGTCAACACACAATTGAATTTATTGTTCAAGCTCCCGCACATCTCAACAGAATCTGAAACCGAACTCAGAAATTTACAGCGGGAGATTAATAGCTGCATTTCAGCTTTACAAATACATGGCATCAATACAGATAGCTGGGATGCCATATTTACGTACTTGTGTTCTATCCGACTACCGGACTATACACTGTCGCTTTGGGAACAATCTCTGGATTCGGATTCAGAGATCCCAACATGGGTTGAGTTAGACAAGTTTCTAACCAAACGGGTTAAAACGCTAGAGAGAGTATCAAACCTCAAAGGCGAGTTGAGTACTCAACCTAATATTAAGTCGGCTGATGGTGAGGATCGAATACCAACCTTGCAGTCAAGGATTGGATCTAAACACATCAATGCCCATCACGCCAAAACCAACAATACCAGATGTAAACTGTGCTCATCTCAATCACACATTTTGAAAACTTGTCAAAGATTCATTGAGATGCAGCCTAATGCACGGTTAAATGCTGTCAGAAAACTACACGTCTGCCTAAATTGTTTATCGGACTCACATGAAGTCAAAAATTGTAAGAGTATGTTTAATTGTAATAAATGTAAACAGAGACATCACTCTATGATTCACCGGGATCAGAGTGAGGGAATAGCTCAGACATCTGACAGCACAGACACTGCTGAGATTTCTACTAAATCTCATGTGGCCTCTATTAAGGCCAATATTTCAAATGTGCCTACCAGTCGAAGCATGCTCTTAGGTACAGCCATGGTGACCATATGTCACAACGAGAGCACCTTTACTGTCAGAGCCCTGATTGATTCGGGATCTGAAGCAACCTTCGTAAGCAACAGTCTTCAGAAACGCTTACATCTGGCAAGCAAAAAGGTCAGCGCGCGAGTTTCAGGATTGAATAATACCGTATCAGGACGAGTTCAATCGGTATGCTCGATCACAATTGGCTCGCCTCGTAACAAAAGTTTACGACTAAAAGCGGAAGCGTTGGTACTACCAAAATTGACTGGACTGCTTCCATCCAGATCAATTAACTCTTCAATTTTAAAAGGGTTACCTAATATCCCCTTAGCGGATAATAATTTCTATACGAGTCAAAAGGTTGACTTGTTAATCGGAGCAGATCTTTACCCGAAAATTATACTAAATGGGGTAAAATTGAAAATTTTCGGATCCCTGGCTGCACAACGTACGGTGTTCGGTTGGGTTTTAACAGGTTCCGTTCCCTCCGAAGAAAAGAAGACAAATGGCAAAGGCGACGGACAAAATCCAGCCATAACTCAACAACAAACACAAAAACATTCTAGTAGCAAAAATAATAATAATTTTATATTTATACAACAGAAACGACATCAACAGCCTCAACAGAAGCAGCAGCTACAACAGGATCAAACCTACGATGATGGCGAAACAAATGATGCGACCGTCTTATCGAATAACACCGATACGCATTGTGGCGTCGGTGGGCCGACACTGCATGCAGCAGCGCCATCTCTGCCAGCAACATCCGTAGGCAGCACACCGCCGAGCAGCGCTGAAGCGGCAAATACCAGCAATCTCGATTATTACCCGGGCGCCGTAGAAACGGTGGCAGCAACGCCTGCAACAGCTGCAACGCAGCGGCATGCTGTCGCAGCAACGTTACCACCCCCATCACAAACGTTGTCGCCATCATCAGCTGTGGCGGCCTCATCAGCAACAGCGCACTATACACCATCACACCAGCAACACTATGCCACGAGCAACACAGTGGCGCAATTGTCGGATGCCTTACACCACCAGCAGTTGCAGCTACAGCAACAACAACATAACGAGCAACGTTATCAACAGCAACAGCAGGCGCCGCCGTCGCAATCGCAGCAAAAAGACCAATCAGCAACGTTTGTGAAGTCACCCAAAAGCCGTCTACACAATACCTGCATGCGGCGGCCACAAAAACAACAGTAAATGAACATGCAGCGCGCAGCAACAGACACGCAACGCAGTCGACAGCCACACACAACACAACGAACACATCAAAAGCAGTAAGAACAACTCAGCAGCAGCAACCTGCAGCAATGGCGCACGCATTGACACACGCCACACAGCAACAACAACAACCGTGTCAACGGACGCAAAGCTCTGACCAGCGAGGCCTCTCCCGCATACCACATGCCCAAGATCGAGCCAGACTCGAGTCGTCTCGCCGACTTCGGCATGCCGGTAACTTCCTTTCGGATTGGCGGCATGGCAACGATCGACTGAGACTCGATTCGTCTCAGCGACATTGCCCGGACCGAACCAGACTCGATTCGTCTCGACGGCCACCCCATCCGAGGCGAAGGCGTGGACGAAACGCTCGACGTCAAGCAGATGCACGCCATACTCTTATCATCAAGGAAAGGTACGCAACACTACCTTGGCAGCAAAGACTGCCGGCGTCATATAACATCGGCACAATAAAGTGCACTGGCTGCCAACGCCTCTCACATTCACCACCTACCCAGGATCGAGTTAGACTCGAGTCGTCTCGCCGACCTCGGAAGGTGGTGACTTCTATGCAGATTGGCGGCATGGCAATGACCGACTGAGATTCGATTCATCTCAGCGGCATTTCCCGGACCGAACCAGACTCGAGTCGTCTTGTCGGCCACCCCATCTGCAAAGAAGACGTGGAAGAGAAAGTGCAGGAGCCAGTTAGTTAAGTTAGTTTTAAGTAATTAATTGTAAACTGCATTTGCAGTAATACTGCAAGGCGGGGAGAATGTTGACGCCGCCCCCGCCCAATTTCGTTAGCCACGTCTGTATCGCAGAGCAATCTTTTCTTTTCTTCTTTTTCGAAGATTAATTCGCGCGCAACTAAACCTTAACAAAAAAGTTGCGCGCTCTCTCCTTTTGCGACTGCTTGGCGATACAGACGTAGGTAAGTGTGGTTCTAATTTGTTTATAATTAAATATAAGTATTATATGAAACTTTTTGGTTTTTATTTAATACTCCTGTGGAATAATTGCGCCGACCGTTTTCCCACGGCCAACCCCCATTCTGGAACGAACGAGCACCGTGCTCCACCACCCGAATTATCATTTTGGGCCCCTTTGAGCCGATCGCTTCTTCGCTTCCGAACCATCTCACGTGACGTTGCAGTCTTTTGATGACCACCTTCATGACGTTTTGCGATGTTATCAGTATCATTGTAACGAGTGATGGTACGATAAATAAAATTTTTATTCACATTAAGGTGTTTGAGCTCACGAACAATTGCTGGCTGTGATTTTCCAGCTAAATATAAAGCAATCACACTATTACGTTTGAATTCCATCGCTGATCACTTTATTTGCGTTCACTTTTAGAAAAAGCTTGTGTACACTTGTGAACAATACTCCCAACTGTCATTCAGCGAATTTATAAACAGCTGATGCCAGTGCGACAGCAGCTCGAACGGTTTGAAATTTGTTACACTTCGAGTGCCAGTGAGTATTTTCTCTCACTGAATCAAACGTTATGCCACGTAGTTAATTGTCTTATGCTCTACAGAAATTTATGTTCTAGTGCAAGCTAAATATTTTAAGGTTTTAAATTATTTTTGTAATGAAATTTTGTTACTCGGTTTCCGTTGATTTTTCATTATATACTCGCCGCATATATAACAAAACTTGTCAGGATCATTACTGCAACTGCTCGACCTACTTTTCATAATAAATTTGTAGTATTAATCTTATAAAGGTGATAATCAGATTGACAGACTTTTAATAAAAACGGAAGAAATTAAAAAAAGACTTGTAGGTAAACCAGAGCTGTCAGCTGATATCTAGTAGCTACAATACAGTTAATACTACCTACTTTACCGACTACAGATACGAAAGAGCTGCACCAAACAAATTTTTTTTTTTGTAGACCAGTGTTTAATCGTTCTCCAATTGTAACTTTTTGTGTGATTTTGTCATTTTATGGTCTCGTCCTCTATTCGTCGGTTTTTTTGAAAATTTCGTCCACACATTTTGCTTTAAATTAATTTACCGAGAGTAAACTTTCAAAATAAGCTCCTTCTGATAAGCTGCCATCGCGATTTCCAAGCATTGAAGGCGTCACGGAAGGCATTTTCGGAAATAGACTTGAGTGCCGAGGTGCATACTACTTGGATCCCCTCTGTCGTCTCAAAATGCCTGCCTTCCATTAGCCTTTTCAGGCAAGGAAACAAAAAAGTTCGGGGGCACAGCTGGGCCGTATGGCGGCTTTGGTAGCGTTAGGATGTCGACCTTAGTTAGGTAGCTGTTCACAAGAAAGGCGGTGAGAGCCGGGGCGTTGTCGTGGTGCAACTTCCAATCGGCTGCGATGTCTTTTCAAACAAGACAACGGGCATCGTTTTTACTTTAGATTTGCTTAGCCGTTTTTGACTAATGTTGGTCAAAAAAGCACTATTTTAAGAAAAAAAAGCGTTTAAAATTTGCTCTCATACTTCCAAGCTGTCTGAAACGCCTTTCAAAATTCGCTTGTAACTTAGAAAATATTCACCTTAACGATAAAATTTTCCGTGTGTATTCTTTAAAATATATGCCCATTAAGAAAATAAAAAAAAATAATCGATTATTGAAGGAATTACCTGGGCTTTGATTCTTGCAAGTTGCAATGGTATGAAAGGTTCGGTTTCACCAGAACTTAGCCTTTTATTACTAAATAATTAATGTTTGACATTGCTTTACGAGAAGAACTATAGTGCTTAATTTTTTCATTCCTTAGCTGAGTTTTAAAATTATATTCAATAATTAAATGGGAAATTGTTGAAATATATTTTTCGTTAAAGATTAGACTTCTAATTCTTTAAACCCGTTTTTGTTATATTAGACAGAATCGCAAGCAAATTTTGGAAAATTTTTTCATATTTTGAATTAATAAAATGTATTTCAATAAGTTCTGAATACTTACACTTTTTAAATGAATATTTTCAGTAATTTTTACTACCTCAACCAAAATAACGTGCGCCTTAAAGCAAATTTTTTTGTTCGTCGCTGATCTTCCCAACGGTAAGGGTTTAAGTGAAAGTAGTCAGAAATTTGCATTCTAAATGAAATGAAACTGAAGACTTTTTCTTTACAACAATGGCTAACTAACACAACGACGAGCAACAGGAAAATCTTGGCAGCATGCCAATTTGGCAGCTTGTGCAGGAAATTCAATATTTTCTTTAAAACTTTACACCTACTCTCGGCTAATAAAGGGTCAAATCAAGGCGAGAGCTTGCCATACCCACACATACTTGCAAAAATTTCAGTTATTGTAGTGCGTTGGCTTAGGGCGCCCGCTCTAGCGCCTTGAATTTTGTGCGCCAAAAGTTGACCCAACTGATACAGCACAAAAGTAAACACAACAATAAAAGAAAAATATTAAAAAAAATGCAAACTTAACTTTTGTAAACTTTTACGCAACAAGCCAAATGAAAATCCCCAAAAATAAGTGTTTTAGCATATTAAAAGGATTTCACAAAAGAGTGAACGCACACACACTCAACTGCACAAGGAGCCCAACCAACGTGCGCAGCCAGTCCTCATCGACACACGAGCGCATATACGAATGAACGCAGCAGTAAGACCACTTCGTTATTGTTCATGGCAACGATGCGAATGTGAAGAGCGCTGTGTGTTGCCACGCACCGGTAGATATTTGCATAAGGTTCGAAATTTCGAAACGGCCAACCGGATGTGCCGATTGAATTTCCGTTTTGTGTGAAGGTGCTTGTGTCCAAGCTCTGCAATAGCCCTACATACATACATATGTACGTGCGCATTTCTACATATATACGAGTGTGTGTGGGTAAATATCGGTTATCGCTTGCTTGCCAGTGAACATTTGGCAACATAGAAAATAGTTTAGTTTCAAACTCAGAAAGAAGCCATTGACGGCGATTTAAATAACACGCTTAAAAAGAATTTGTGCAACATTTTCTAAAATCGTTTCAGAAATATTAGAGCGCTTTCACTTGGATTTTAATACTCTTGGTTAGCCAGAAACCTTGAAAAATATTCCACTTTGCTTTGCTTCCGAATTTAGTTGATATTACATATTTATTTATATTTATATTGATACAAAGTTAGATAGTGTTGTGAATTTCATTAATATTTCTATCTTGGAACGCTTGCTCAGCTGTCAGCCTTCAACTGATGTTTGCATTTGAAAATTTCAAATTTACGCTGGCATTGAAACTCAATTTTTAAAAAATAGATTTAAATTTGTTTTATTCCTTTTTCTGCATTTCAAAATTTAAAAGCGCAGCAGGAAACATAAATGTTAGGTTTAGTCAGAGAGGTCAAATAATTTTTTGGCTCTAAATTATATTATTTTATAAAAGTTAAAACATAGCATTATTATAAAAGGCTTCGACTTGACTTGATAGAAATCTGAAAAAAAAACTAAAATTAATGGCTGTTTGTGTTGATCCAGTTCCAACCAAAGTCCCTTGCGGTGATCATCAAGCCTTGGAGATTCACCTACAATTAGTCGGACAAAAAATTGTTTTATTAACAGATAATCTAGTGCCAAATCGAAGTTTTTTTAATTAATAGTACTTTCAGTAGATATCCCCCCCTTTTTGTTAAAAATTCGTTTAAAATTCTTCGATCGGCCACTTTTTGGAAAAGCTGTATAAATTTCGTTCAAATCTAGCTAGCGATTTCCGAGCTATAGTGGTCCTGTTCAAAAAACATAGTACAGAGAATTCAATGTTTCACGAACAACTCAGAGCGCTCAAGAACCCTTTGAGTTTGGTCGGCTGAAGAACCGGTTAAGCAATTCTTATTGCATTTCCAAATTTTAGATGAGGTCTGATTGAGGTGGTAAGGGAAATCAAGCCTTTCGAAATGCAAAAACGTGCAAGAATAACTGAACCAATTCGATGAGCATATCATACTACTGTGTCCAAAAAATAAGGTAACATTTGAATTTAAACTGCGCGCTTCGAAGGATTTGGAGAATTATTTTTTTTTTACGTTGGTAGTACTGTCAGTCACATTTATGTCAAATTTCATGTCAAAATATTCATTAGTGTTTGAGATACTTGCCATTTTGTGAGCTGCTAAAAGTGAGTTTGTCGTTGTTTGCGAAATTTGATGAGCAAAGAATTTGCATTAAATTTTGTTTACGGAATCAATTTTTGGTGCAGAAAGCCTTTTGTGATGAGGCTATGTCTAAAAAAAATGTTTACAAGTGGTATAGTGAGTTCCAAGTCGCCCGTGAATATGTCGAAGACGAAGAGCTTCCAGGGCGACCATCAACCTCAACCGACGAAGCTCACGTTCAACAAATCAAAGATTTAGTGTTGGTTAACAATTAGAGACCTTGCTGATGAAGTTGGCATATCGAAAGGCTCAGCCAATACCATTTTGAAGCATGTTTTGTGCCTCAAGCGCGTCAAATCTCGACTAGTACCGAAAACATTGAATTTTTTGGAAAGAAGGCGTCGCGTTGAAGTGTGTGAAACGATGCCTTCCGACTACCAGGGTGTCATGAAATGCATTATAACTGGCGATGAGACTTGGATCTATGCTTACGACCCCGAAACAACCGATCAATCGAGCGAATATCGTGCCAAAAGAGAGCCGAGACCAAAAAAATCGGGTCAAAGTCGCTCAAAAATCAAGGTCATGTTGACTGTTTTCTTCGATTATCGTGGTGTTGTGCATTATGAATTCCTTCCAACCGGTCAAACAGTCAACAAGGACTGGAGGGGATTACTTTGAATTGGATGAAATTCATTTGGAAGAATAAATCAAGAATTTTCAAAATAAATACAATGTCAAAGTGTTTTTGGGCACAGTAGTAAATCTGCCAAAACGTTTGGTACCAAAAATTGCTTTGAATGGTGATATTATATCGACATGTTAATAAAACTTAGGTTAGGTTAAGAACGTTAATCTGATAGGGCAATAAGCCACGAATAGACCAGTTTCGGTACTTTGCTATACCAAATGGAGGTCAGCGGCTAGGCCCCTGAGGAGTAGTCATTCTTTAAGGTGTCTGCGCTAGACGGGAATTTTAATAGATTCTGCGGTCTCACTATCGGTACCTCCTCTAGTATATCTTAATGTGGGGATCCCAGATGCTTAAAGCGTAGTCTTGCCAATGGGGGACAAGTGCACAAGAGATGTTCCATTGTTTCCCTATTTCCTTTTTCTAGTCATTTCTTGCAGTTTTCTCGATCTACCGTGACCAGTTAGTATTGCCATCATTTTCCATGAGTCGCTTTTATCGAGTGCCAATAAGAATTTTGTGTATTTCAGATTTAGCGCTTTTCACATGCCTTTTGTAGATTTGTACTCAGGTAGCTCGTTCCATCGGATTTTGATTTTCTCCACCATACTTCTTTCGAGATCCTCGTAGAGACAATGCATGGGTTTCCCAATGTTGATCATGTTTTCGGATGTTAGCAGTACACCATTCTTGGAAATCTTTTCCACTATTTCATTGCTCTCGATGTCTTTGTGGTCTTTCATCCATTAAAAGTGAAGTTGCTTGTTTCTAGCAACACTTTCCACAGCTGCCCTGCTTCCCCAGACACTTCTGTTCGATATGCGATGCGAGATTACTGCCTTGATTGCTTCGTGGTTGTCTACGTAGATGTTGACTCTAGAATTGCCTGCAGGTACATTAGAGGCCTGCTTCCGCATCTTTCTCAATAGCAACGACTTCAGCATGAAATATACTGCAGTAGACCGGCAAAGGCTGCTTTATGCTTAACTCAGAACAGTATATTCCTGCACCAACTCCATCATCCCGAGACATCTATATAAATTCTTATTGTGGCATACCTTTATGCCAATCATATTTTTCTATGTTTACCTTGAACCTTCTGTCCCAGTTGAAAAGTGGGATCAGCAACTGCAACGATATTATCAAGTGTAGTCTGAGGGCTTACACCTTACATAGAAGAAACAGTGTTAGATCGGAAGTAAAAAAGAAATAGTGAGATATTCCATACAATTCGTATAAAACATTTGGTTACATCGTCCCTAGTCCCAGGCAATATTGCCAAGGGCTACTTTGCGAAATGCCGATTTTTCAAGGTGTTTTTGGTCGGGCGCATGTCATTCCTACAATTTGCTTTAATTTTTAGCCTTAGGAAGTGTGAAGTATTTTTGGTACGCCAATATACAGACTTCATACTCTGGCATTTATGTGGCATTATTAGTAATAAAATTTCCTACCAATGAATTAATAATGAATTGCTTAAAACTACCTTGGGGTATATTACGTCCTTGACATAGCATTACATATATTTTCCTTCATAATTTATAATTACCACAACCTTTTTACCTCCACCCACACATATTTATTGAAATATTCACACATATGGAACCTGAAGCTACCTAAATACCACTGTTATGCGGATTGGCACGCGTACATAAATTTGTGCGAGTGGTTGAACCCGTGCCACCGCTGACTCTTTTCAAGGCCTGCGCCGCTTAATTAATAGGAAAAGTTCCGTGTAGTTCAATGTTTTCTCTTCCACTTTTTGCACGTCCGCTTTTGTTTTGCTCTATTCAGTGTACGCTCTTATTTTGCATTTACTTTTATTGAATGGATTATGGAAAAGTTGAAACACATCAAAAAAGTTTCGTTGAGTACTACGGAATTATGTCATTAAGCTGACATTTTTAATAAAATTTAAATTTGTGTAGCTGCAGGAGAGGGAATGCGAATGCTATAACAAGCGAAAATCGAATAATATGAATTTATAAAAATAACTACTTTTAATCTAAATAGTTTGAACATTGCACGGACGATTATAGTTTGAAATCGGTATGGATTTGTGATTTGGATGTGACATTTGGTTAGAAAAGTGATATTTTTACGTTCTTTGTTTAAATAATAGCAATAAGATTTAATATGTTGATCTGCAGACAAAAAATACGTGCACTGACAGCGAGTTTAAAGTTTTTTATTGATGTCAATTTGCATTCAAAACGGCCCCAGTGGAAGATTGAACCCAACCTCGTTGAATATTTGAGTTACTTATGTTAGACTAGGTTAATTTGGTAGGTTCGTGAGCCACGCATACACTAGTTTTAGGCCCTGGCGATGGTAGATGTAGTGCTGTTAGGTAGTTTTAGAGAAGTAGTATTGCTTCAGAATGACAGCGCTTGGCGCGAATTTCAATAGGTTCTGCGGGCTCACTATCAGCACCTCTTCCAATGTTTCATACCTTAAGGTCCACAAATATTTGAGCTGGAGTGTTTTCATCTTCCCGGACAACATGGCCTGGCCAGCGTAGCCGCTGTCTTTTAGTTCGCTGAACTATGTCAATGTCGTCGTATATCTCGCACAGCTCATCGTTCCATCGAATGCGATATTCGTCGTGGCCAATGCGCAAAGGACCATAAATCTTTCACAGAAAATTTTTAATAATCTAAATTGTAAACACGTTCCTCACATATCTGGTTTCTGAAAATTTTCTTCTAGCAAAGTATACTGGAATTTCCAGCTTTCACTGGTTTACTTTCTGAAACATATGTTTAAAAAATTTTGTTTAAACAATATGAAGACTTTGCTTAAAACAGTTATGAAAGAAACCCCTCAACCGCACGAAATTTTCCAACAGCTGCGAGCCTTAAATAAATATAAATATTTTTGAAATAACCTCTTAAGTATATTTATAAATTTTTCGAATGCCATACTTTTAATATCTTTTGTTGACAAATTTGGCCTAGATATGACACATGAAATAGTCTCGAAAACTCGTAACGTCGACTCATCGGTTACTGTCATCGTCCAAGGCTCTACACCATACAGCAGGACGGGAATTTCCCTAATTCCCTACTCTTCATAATTTCTGCAATCATTTCGATCTATCGGCTCCATTCAGCAGGAGTGTGCCACCCCTGAACTGTGTCCAATGAGTATTCAAATCATATTTTTATAGGCGGTTTTCACGATAAGAAGTTCAAAGAAGAACAAAGAAGTTCCATTTGTGTGCGGAATCAATTTTCTTGCACCAAAACGTTCAGAATATTGGAAAAGACTTTCTGTGATAATAGTTTGCGAAGAGCATGTGGTTTTGATTAGTAATAAAATTACCAACTATTCAAAGAGAGTCGAGAACGCGTTGACGACGAACCACGTCAGGACGTCCATCTAAATCAACAGATGATCAACGTCAACGTCAATAAAATAACGAAACTGATGGTTGAAAATCGACCACTACCAGTCCGAGATCTTATATACATCGAAGGGGGCAGTGAAAATCATTTTGAAAGACCGTTTGGGACTAAGAAAAGTCAAAGTGCGATTGGCTCCAAACTCACTAAATTAAAAAAAAAAAAAAAAAAAAAAAAAAAAAAAAAAAAAAAAGCGACGCGTAAATGTCAGCGAAACAAAGCTTTCCGACTACCAGGTTGTAATAAAACGTATTGTTAGCGCTGATGAGTCGTGGATCTTGGATCTATTATTAGAGATGATGAGTCTTGGATCTATGCCTACCACAAATCTGCCGAATATCGTGGCAAAGATAAGCCCTGGTGAAAGAAACGTCAAAGCTGGTCAAAAATCAAGGTTATGTTGACCGTTTCCTTTGAATATCGAAGTGTGGTTCACTGCGTATTATTTCTGACTGTCCAAACTGTCAACAAGGAATAATAGTTGAGTGTTGTGCGTCATTTGCGAGAAGCTATTCGTAAAGAAAGACGAAATTATGGCCCGATTACTATTGGCATTCTTGACACTACGATATAGCATTGACATTGACTTTAGCAACTGTTTCAATGCATGAAAAAGACGTTGAGAGAAGTGTATTGGGAATTAAGACCTTTAAAATTATGAACAAGGTCTTATTATATTTTGTCATAATAATCTGACACAGATATCAAAACATAATAAATAAAGCACGTAATAATTTCACTCCTGCTGGTATTAATAAAAATCATCAATCACACTTTTATTCGCATTAAATCCAACTTCCAACAACACAGAAATATTTATAGCCTTTTAATCCATAGTTTCATTAGCCACATTTATTATAGCTTTACAAAACTATACTCTGTCAATTTTTTTGACAGCATCCCATTGAAAACGTGCGGTATTTACTTTAACGTAAAAGCAGTTCCGTTACAAACCTTAAAATCATCACGTGCGACAACAAATTCTCCAAATTTTCGGTTTATCAATATTCTGGGTTGCTCGATATTTATGTATACAAGTATGTGGACAAGATACAAATGTTCGGCAGTGAAACACGAGAGACAAAGAGACATGTTTGTAGACTAAGCGGCAAGCTGCAGCCAAACTATGCCAGTCACACGTCCACTTCACCACTTCATGGGAGGAGACACAAGTGTAATAAGCGGCTTAAGTCGAAGTAGGCGAGAAGATGCCCGTGTAATTGCGCTGCTTCACGAGCGACTTGGTTGCCTTACAACCTTTCGGCAATATATTGCGCCTGGTCAGGCGGTGTCGTACGGCAGCCAACTTTGGTAAACGCTTTCACTTTGTCGCTGGCGTGAAAAGCGTTTGTAGCGATTACTTAAATAGTACGTGCACGAATTCGCAGACTCGTTTAGCTTTTGTGCGTGTGTGTGCGTGCGGCGGAGGGAGGAGCATTTAACTGCTTCAAGCGGCTCTATCTCCATCTTCATATGTATGTGTCAACCTCCATATTTGTATTGAAAGTGTTTGTAATACTCGTTTGCAGTTGTCGCATTTGTGGGCAAGTAGCATCACGTGCGCCACACCCACATACACACAATCATGTTTCCACGTATTTGTATGCACACGAGCTATGAGCGCGAGCGTTCAACCTGCTGTGATATTGAAAAATTTGGAGCGAGCGCTTAGGCGCGCACACATTATTATGCTCTACTTTTAAGCTGCAGAGATTGCCATTAAAGCGGCTATTTCCATGTGCTTGTAAGTGTGTGTCGGTGGATGTTGCCCTATAACTAAGCAGATAACTAGCAAAATATTTGTAACACGGTTTTTACCTTTCGCTGTTTATATGTGTTTGCCATGTGTGCGGTTGTATACATTTAAACTACTAAAGTGTTGGAATACATAAAGTGAAAAAGGTCTGTAGGAATATTCAAACCAAAAAAAACCTTACATTTTTGCAAAAAAAAAAAAAACAAATAAAATAAAAATTTCAGTGTAAATTTCGCGGCATTTTTTTTTTCAAAAAGTTGTAATCGAAAAAAAAAATCCAGCAAAAAAATTTAAGAATTTTATCTCAAAGACCTATGTAAAATTTCATGAAGATCGATAAAGCAGTTCTCAAGAAATCTTGCCAACCACCTTCAAACAAACAGTTTCAAGAAAAGCGCGTTTAAAGACGATGCACTTAGCCTAGATAGCCTCGAGCGCACAAGTTTTCAAGGCTGTATCTTCGAAGCTATTATTCGGATCAACTTGAAAATTTAGGACAATATTCCAGAGGTATTGCAGAATATGATAAGACAATAAGCAAATTCGATTTTTTGAAACCCGTGAATCCATGTAACCCCTTAATTTTTTTCACATTTTTCTGGCAATCCCTTCAAACGAAAAAACGGATCAAGGCTCAGCCGATTTGGCTGATACTCTGTTCATATGTGAATTGTATTTTAGTGAGGGCGTTCTTATTCAACGGAAACAAATGGTAGTCAGAATCGGCAAAGCCTGGGCTATAAAGTGAGTGAGGCAAAACCTCACAGGCGCTGTTTTCCGAATTCTGAGCATTTTTTGACAACTGCCCGCTTCAATTTGATGAGTTCTTGTCGGTAGCATTTCCCAATAATGGTTACATCTGGTTTTAGTATGAGTTTCTACGCCTTTTAAGCCTTGCTGTTCAATTTGTTGCACTAACTATACCATTATAAGAGATGTGAAAAAGTACTAATTTAAAAATCAACAATTATTTTGGTTTAATTTTGTTAAAAGTTTACCAACAAATATATGGTAACATAAAGGAAATCAATGCAACAGACATAGCCTAAAGAAAATATTCCCAAGATCTGATGGACTCTGTATAAGTTCATTAATCTCACATATACACATTTATAATAACTTACATTGGACAATGGTGGGCTTATGGTAGAGTCTCCTCGTATTGCAACTTGGCTTCAAAACTTAAATACAGAGTCCAGCAGACGTCTGACCGAGCTTTATCCTACTCGAACTCACTGGCTGGAAAGGAGGACTCACCAAATGTAATATGCTATCAAATATGTCTATCCATTATATTGTATTTATTAACTTCAAATATAAAAAAAAAATTATTGCATATACTATATATATCAATTTGTGTAGAGCTACTCTAATTGCTGTAAAAATTTCCAACATGGCAGGCAACGCGTATATTTCAACAGCCAAGGAAAGCAAGCATATCTCCACCATCGCACGGCAATTTGCAAACGCTTGTCCCAGCACAAGGTCAAAGGGAAAGACACGACGATTACAACACTTTATGCTAGCCCCTGCAATTGTGTTATGCCGCTGAAGATTTAGCGCGGCAAAGTGCTAGGGTAGCGCGAGAAATTGTGACACTGACCCGCCACGGCGCTACAACAAAAACAAAAAAGCAGCAGCGATTCTAATTTTCCACAATTTGCAAGGGGTAAAAGACAGCAAGGCTTTAGATTTCATTACCATTTTTCACTAAAAATATATTTGTTGGTGTTGCTCGCAGCTTAAAGGGGATTTTAAATCCATTTAGTTCAATGAGCAATAATTTATTTATTTCGAACACGTTCGCTGGAGCTACGATCAGGCGTGCAAAGTCAATCAATTAACAAACAGTCATAATTTATTTATTTATTGATTCCATTTTGAATTCCAATTGATTGTCGACGAGCGGCGCCAATCCAATTACTTAAAATTCATAGCGATTAATTTGACATATTGCCGCTGGCAACACAATACAAATCATCGATGAATCTAATGTGGCGCGCACGTGACTGGAAGCTGATTTTAAACCTTTAATATGTTTTGCTAACGCACTTTTTTGAGCAATTATGCTGTTAGCATTTTTATTGTTTCCAGTTCAATGACTAACCTGTGTGCAATGTTGCCATATCTATTGTAATGCATACATATATATCATATTAAATAATAATTGAATTGTTGTTTGGTTTGCTCGAGTTAGTAGAGTCGGTTGTGAAAGCTCTGTGTTTAGATTTCTCGTGTTACAAGCCTGGCATGATTTAGCCACATTTTATACAGTGTGACCAAACGAACAAGCAACTGCGTAAAACAGAGAGTAGTCGAAACGAAAATTATTTGTACATCGAGTCTTAAGAAACTCTTTTTGAATGTATCGGCCTATCAAATTTATTCCTGAAATGGCATAACTCCGACTCATACTTTAGAGTGAGGATAGATAGAATCTGGTAATATCACTGCAACCTTCCACATGAAGGTAAATATGAAACTATTAAAGGCGTGAAAAAAAGAAAAAATGTCAGTTACATAAAATTTTTTGGATAAAACAATACAGGTTAACTTTTTAACAAACACCTAAAAGGCATTTCGAGGTTTTCTACAATAAAAAAAAAGCAAAACTACAGAAACTTCAAATTTATTGGGGAATATTTATCATCATTCGTAAAACATTCCAGAGCATTTATTTTTCGAAGATTATCTCTTTCAAATGTTGGCTGTGGCGAAGCACACACATGATGTTTTGCTCCAAGGCCAGAATAGAAGCGTGGTTGTCCACATAGACTTAAGACTTTACATATCAGCACATGAAGATCTCTAATGATGTGATATCAAACGATCTTGGTGACCAATCGACCGGCTCAAAAAGAGGAAAATACCTGCTCACCGAAGTGTTCTCCCAATAAATTCACTGATTGATGTGATGTGTGGGAAGTGGCGTCGTCTTGAAAGCATGTGGTCGAAATCACAAGCTTCAAATTTAGGCATCAAATAATCGGTTATTATGGCCTGATAACGGTGGCCTTTGACGATTACGTTCTCAACGCTATCATTTTTGATGAAATATAGACCCACAAATCACACCAAACCGTTGGTTCTCTGGATGAAATGGCAGTTTCATCTGCATCTTTTCAGGTTTCTCTTAGTAGCAATCGCGGATATTTTGCTTGTTTAGATATCCAAGGAGCCAGAAATGGGCCTCATCGCTGAAGTAAATTTTGCTCGAAAGGCTCGAATCTTCTTGGTACTTTTCAAGAGGTTACAGAGCGATGTCGCTTAGAAAGCCGTCATATCGACTCTAAACGATCTTCGTGTACACTCTCAGCTATGGCCGTTATATTTAATTCACCGCGTACTGGACGAGGTGTATTCGATCGAATTTCATCCAGTAATGAATGCTACACTCAATAGGCCGATTATGTTGACCATAAATTGGTCGAAAGACATTCTTACAGAACGTAGCGGAATTTTTCTTCCAAGACATTTTAAACATAGTTGGGGTTATTACATAAGTCTGTAACTTTTAAAGCTACAGAGATTATAGAATGAGCTTCACCATAATTAAATACTTCCTAATTTGTTTGGTTCTTGTTTAAATTAATAAATAAAGTGATCCAGTAATTGAAAGTAATGTTACAGAATAACTATATTTGAAACATTCATTAGAAGTGTTAAGAATTCCGCAGTTTATTTATTGAAAGAATGACGTATGCATAAGATTACTCGTTTGTACCAGAATATTCCACGTTCAAAGGTCATCAATTAGGAACAATTTCTCAACAATTTCCAGCACACGATTTTCAAATTGTAGACAGGCACAAAACCACCAAAGCCACTTCAAGTTAAGTTAATATGCCCATCGCTAAAACCCTCCCTCTGTGCAAAAAGATATCCGAGCTTTTCCAACGAAGCCTCGAACTAACACAATAAACTGCTAAATAAATAATGTTCTAACAAAAACAGAATGCAACCTTCAAATGAATTATGCTTATCCTTTAACGGTGCTCTCAGCATTTTGCCGAAAAATAGCCGACATTAAAATTCATGAACACATTTATTGGCAATTACAGTTTTCCGCTGAAGTGAGCAGCTCGAGCCGTGAATGGGAATAATGCGCGGCACCTGCCCCAAGCCACTTAACTACCAGCCACCAAAAACCCTACATCCAGTGCCGGACCAATAATGCTACGCCCGAAGCGAAGCCGGCGACCAGAAAGGGTAACGGTGTCGTGCGGCAAATGGTGGACCGTTGGCGGAATAACGTAATATTGAATATTACGCTGCTTCACTTTTTGAATAGCGTCGACTGGCGGACTATAAATTGATAAATTACATTCACGCTCGAAATATTATTTCAAATAATAAATTGGATATAATTCACAATAACAAAATGGGGAACAAGTTGCCTGCTATTTACATTAATGCGCATCAATGGCCATAACAACAATAAAGCGCATAGCAAAACTGCACAAAACTGGTGGGCGTAAGGCGGTTGGGGCCATTTAAATTGGCCTAATTTCTAAAAAAAAAAACAAAACACAGAAAAGCGCTTCAAAACTAATTTCCCGGCTGAGTACAAATGCTGTGTTGGCATTTATTGCAGTGGTTGAAAGGAAGAGAATAAGTCCGAAAATAGCAGCGCAAATTATGTAATATATTATGTTATAAAAATTTTCTGCTCCGAGGTTTTCAATATTTTTAGCAAGCAATAAGATATATTTAATCTTTAGTTTGGCTTGGAAGCAAATTATTTTAAGTAACGTCACTTATATAATTACTACTTTGGGCAAAAAATAATACGATTTTGTTAAATAATTTTAAAACTCTTAATTTATTCTTCAAAACCTATATTGTTTCCCTCAGAGTTATCCCCCTTAGCCCCAATACACTTGTGCCAACATCTTTCCTAATCTTAGAAATAGTTGTTAAGATCAATTTCGGGAATAGTATTAAATTCGCGTAGTGGTTCACGTTTAATGTCTTCAATCTCCTCAAAACGGTTTTCCAGGAGCGATCGCTTGAGTTTACGGTATTGCTAAAAGTTGCGCGGAAATAAAGCAGGCGCATACGGGGATTGCGGTACGATATCGATTGATCTATGTTTGTGGGTTGTGAGCATAGGTCCAAGACTACTCACCAGTTATAGCACGTTTCATGACATTCTTGTAGTCGGAAAGCATTGCTTCACAAACGTTAACGGGACACTGTTTTTCGAAAAATTTTGTGATTTTGAAACCAAACGTTCTTTTATCTTTCTTAGGTCAAACAAGAAAAAACGTTAACTTCGGTTGCACCGAAGCTAAATACACTTCACAGGTGCATTTCTGTTAGTAACTATGTGTCCAGTTTGTATGGAAGCTATATGCTATAGTAACCCGTTCTGAACAAGTTTTTTAGAGATTACATTGTTACCTTAGAATATTCTATACCAAATTTCGTGAATATATCTTGTCAAATGCGAAATTTTCCATATGAGAACTTGATTCCGATCGTTCACTTTATATGGCAGCTATATGTTATAGTGGTCCGATATCGGCCGTTCCGACAAATGAGCAGCTTCTTGAAGAGAAAATGACGTTTGCAAAATTTCAAAAGGATATCTTAAAATCTGAGGGACTAGTTCGTATATATACAGACACACGGACAGACGGACAGACAGACGGACATGGCTACATCGACTCAGCTCAACATACTGATCATTTATATATATATATATTATAGGGTCTCCGACGCTTCCTTCTGGGTGTTACAAACATCGTGACAAACTTAACCCTGTTCAGGGTGTGAATATTCTTTCCTAATGATTTTCACTGAACCTTCCAATATTCCAACATTGCCAGTCAAATCTCTGATTGTTAATCGTCAATTTTATAAATTACTGTTACTAAAATCCAAACTAAGACAGAAAACTGCAATTAGCTACATAAAGTCGCAGTGTTGAAAAGCATCTATAGGCTGAACACCTAAAATCTAAATATTTTTGGCACCTTCTCCAAAGCAAGGAAAGTTAATTAAATCGGGTGATAACCCCCTTACTTCCCATATAATGGTTATGTTAAAAAATAACCAATAAATTTTACAACCGAGATGATCGGGATTGCAGAGACTCCGGTATAAAATTTGGACAACGCGTATGGCGCCGCCCACCTTTATGTAAAATTCTTTATCTTATGAACTACTTAAACAATACATAATATTGTTCTAATACCCTTATCTTCTAAGTGTAAAATGGGTGAAATCAGAATACAACCACGAATCATATCAACGCCTTCTTATCTTATGTGCCGTCTTTGTTAGATCAAGACAAAAACTTTTCGAATCTTATACTGTTAGATTTCCAGGTTAGCGGAGATATAAATGATTCACTTAAGTAGATTTATGATAGTTTCAGGGCGCATTACCGATGGCTAATAACAAGATACAGGAGTTTTCATATGGTTTTGCAAAGGATGTTATGTACAGACTAAGTGTGATCCCCGCCTTGGGTTGGAGTGTTGGTCTCTAAACACTCTACGCTAACTTAACGTCTAATAAATGTAATTAATTATTTTTGATCAACATCTAAATGTATTGCTTCTGTCGCTTGTCCTTCTTTTGAGGCCAACTCATAGTCTTTAAAAATCGTACCATCCATCTCGACAGTCAGCACATTTACACTAAATTTAAGCATCGAGCTTGTGGATCTATAATAGTTAAAAGATCCTTCGGCATGCCCGTATATGATTTTAACTTTTTGGATGCGTTCGAGATGGCAATCCTGACAGCAGTGTTTAAAATTTGTCAAAGTATTACCTTTATCAAAGCATTGTTTTTTTTTTTTTTTTTTGAGAATTTTTCGATAAACATTTTGAATTGTTATTCGACATCTTACTAGCTCTAAAAATGCTCTGAAAGAGTACGTTGCAATGACAAGGCTCCATTTTTAAAGTAATTATTTGCTCAGTGGCGCTTTGTACCATATTTCCTAAAGAAGAAAAAAACAGAGGTTTTCGTTAATTTAACTCAAATAAAGTTGTTTGTTGTCTCTCAAGTCAGCACCGCACTAAACCAATACATCTTAGCAAATCGATAAAATTCCCTTTTGATATCCCCTTTCTGAGTGTGTGGCTGTATATCAATTCCGACCGGTGAACTTCCTAATGGCATAAACAGAACAGCGGTTAGGCCTAATGCATGTGCATCAGTGTTTCCTTACATTCTCTCGCATATACATATGTTAGGTTAAGTGCACTTGGCTGTGCTTATGCGCTGGTGTTATGCTTTTAATAGAACTGTGATTTGTTCTGAGCGCAGTGGAATCCTTTACAGCTTCCTCAAGCTTCTAATTACACATCGCGTACTCACACCTTCTCAGAAACTAAGTGCACACATTAATTCTTGTTTGTCTATTGATCAAGTGCTGCAGTCGCTTATTTTCGTTATCTCGTGGATGTGTGATTAATTGTTCTCGACACATTTTTCGGGAGAGACAACGTTGTAAAGGTATGTATGAAACTCAGTGTTAAGTAGGTAACAAAAGAGACTTTTAGAAATTTAAAATGGCAGTTTGCTCATAAGGAACTTCAAAGTTGTAACTCATGGATTGTAGCTGAGATGCTTAGATTTCGTTTTACTCCTTCGGGATGGAGTTTTAATTTTTAGCTTTTCTATGGTGGTTCTCTTCACTATAAACCTTGAGCAGGAGAAAAAGATGAGCTCTGCGTCTTCTGTGACATTTACGCCGAAGAAACATTGTGTTTCGTCATCGTAGCCAAACTGTAAGAGCGCATAACGTAGACTAGGCCTTTGCCTTATTGACATATGTTTTTTGACGCAGAGCTGTCCCTCATATCGGAGCTGTTTACATAAGCATTGGCTCTCCTACTTTGACTTGGGCCACCAATGTTTGCCATTGTTTTCCTCAATGTTTTTTGCGATACAACATTATAGCTAACAATGTTCAGGGTGACCGTTTCTAGCGTTTTTCTGCTCATGATAAGCACTGACCTGGTATTTCATCTGGAAGGTGCAGCTTAGTTTTCGTAGGTCCGTCTTTAATTTTCGCCACGGTCTTTTTGCATATATTCTGTATTTGAATAAGTTTTCTAGCTGCAATCGTTGCGGCAATGTCGTTCGCATTGCCAATTATCTGTGCTTCTTTGGGCAGCGTAGCACCCCCATCGGGCAGCCCATTCCATAGTAATGGTCCTAGTACGGAGACATGAGGTACCCCATATAGCTTTTTTGGACCTGCATCGGTATCGTAAAGCAGTAGTCTATCACACAAACAGCTGCTAATTGTTCTCAGCAGATACCTTGGGGTGTTTCTCATCTTAAATACACTCAGTATATGTGGCCAGTAAGCCGAGTTTTCACGTCAAGTGTGAGAGCTGGCTTTGGACGCAATGTCCGACTGCGTCTAATGCGGATCGTTGTCTTTTGAATTTAAATTGATTTTCAGATAATCCAGGTGACGTTTTAGGTGTGTGCAAATCGGTATTTTTTGGCCATCGTGTCGATTATGCAAATTGGGCGATACGCACTCGGCTCTTCCGCTGGGCGTGACGCTGGTTAATCGCAATTCAAATGAATTTCAGCGAACGTTGGCGATACTTCGATTCACTGGTAAATATCAGCAAGCTCCTATGTGGACCTGCAGAACACATATTTTGCTGACGGGTTAAAAAAGTTAGAGTTATTGCCATATAAATTCTTTCTATGAAAATATAATAATATATGTATATACAAACTTCCTAAAATGCTGACCACACCAGCTGGAAATATTTTGACCCAGAAATATAATTCTACCTCGTAACATCTCTTTGAGTGATCACAATGCCAAAGTAACACTTCATATTTCCCTGCGCTTATAATAAGCAGTAAGTTTGTACGTCGTTTGCAACTAATTTTGCTACTTTGTTGCACGTCGGTTGGCGGTCAAATTTTCGTGGTCTTCAATACAAAGAACACTTCACTGCCACACAAGAAGACGCTTTATTTGATTTATTATATTCGATTACACGCAGACTGCCAACCAACGCACACCGAACTGACGCTATGTGTGCACAGTGTGGCAGCGGTCATGAACTTAATCTTTGAGTGGCGTGCTCGCATCAAAAGAGCCAATGGCACGTGTAATTGACTAACATATCCTATTTCAAGCGGCTCTGCATACTAGTTTGTATGCAATACATTCGCGCGTCGACTCGTTGCCTTTCTAAAAACAGCTAAGCTCTTGCCACATATGTTCAACTACAGGCATTCATGGCTTGCCATTCACCATTCACAACAACCGTTCAATACTTTGCTGCTGAATTCGCCACATGCTGCATGCCACTTGCCACTTTGCAGTTGTTGTTTGCCGCTAAACTGCTCTGTCTCATCATTACCATTTCCCCTTCACACATACACTCACATATATTCACTTGCGCCTTCGGCAACAATAACAATCGAACACTTAGCCTGCACAGTGACAGGAAGTCTTCTAATCCGAGTCTTCTTCTGCATTGCCATTGTCACTGCTGCTTTGACTTTGACGTCAGCGTCGCCGCCAACATCAAGGCAGCAGCTGCTTAAGTGCTGCTCAGCGTTGAAAGTTGATACCGATAACATTTAAGCAAATTTCTTTTTCGCCACCAACAAGCTTGCCTCCCGCTTCTACCAGGTCTTAATAGCAGCTATCTGCACTTTGGCCCCGCCTCCTCCCGTACTGTTAGATGGCAGCTCTTTCATGCAATGAATAGTTCAGTCAGCAAGCGCCTGTGAGTTCCCCGCTAGTCAGTGTGGGTTTGCAAGTCGATTGGGTTTGCTGATTTGTTGCACACATTGCTCTTGTTGTTGTTGATGTTATGTTTGTTAGTGGCATTTGGCAGTTGATTGCTGGCTTTTAGTTGTAAGCTGTTTTGTCCGTATTTCGTTGCTTGTGTGGCTCTCTGCTGCTGCCGCCGCTCACCGGAAAGGCTCAGCCAAGCTTTTGAAAAAGTTTCCAATGCCTAATGGCTTAATTTGAGCTTAATTCACGCAGCTGTTGTGCTGAAAATCGAAACGTAGAAAGGGATGTGCAGAGTGAAAATGGATCTCAGTTGATTGTGCTTGGGCATCAGAGCCGTAATAAACACCATCACCATTACACCATCGATTCAAGCAAAACCTGTTTGAAACGTCTGTCAAAAGCTACAAGCTCATTTCATTAGAAAAGGTAAACACAAAATTGAACTTCACTTCTGTGGCTGAAAAATATTTAGAACGTTTCAAAAAATATTAATCCGCCCGAGTCCTGCATATGAGCCTATGCATTGTGGGAAATCGAGTGCCCGACATGGAAAACCCGTTAAGGGGAAATTTAAAAAAATCGATTTTTTTTCATATTTCCAAAGTTTAACTATTCAAGAACATGTGTACAATAGGATTTTTCAAAATTCAAATTGTTTTCGGAGATACAGGCATTTTTCTCACCCGGCATACAAACTGATTCGGCCGGAACGCGAAACTTTAAACGTGTTTTTCTCAAAACTGACTTTTTCGGAACGATACCCACGATTTCACAGGTTCTACTTGGAGCTGGTTTATGGTTGGAGCTAGTTCTATCCCCAAATTTTAATTTTTTTTATTTTTAAAAAATTCGAAATAGTCAGAAAAAGTGATCCAAAATAACTCTGTTTTTTAGGAAGTCGCCATTCTGTGAAAATTTTTTTTCCACCTTTTTGTAGTTCCGGCCATTGCGACATTATTCTAGATTAACAACCTTTTTTTCTTTTTTGGTTTCAGATAACTATTAGGGTTGAAATCATGGATATGCTCATGTGGAAATTTTTAGAGACCTCCCACTTCGTCAACTCATTATTTTTAAAATTTTTTACTTTTTTTAGTTTTTAATTTTTTTTCTCTACTCTCTCTTTTTTTACGACACTTTAAAAATTACCTGAAATTCATAGTTCTAGACTAGAATACCCCCTTAAAGGAATGTCATTTTATTTCCCAAAAATAGTTCTCTACAACTCACATTTTCAAAGTTAGTGCCCTCGTAGCATCAATACAATCTGCGAGGTAACGCAGGAGAGCTATTTTTATATTTATTACCACTTATTATTTTTTAGCAAAAAGTAAAAAATCGGGTCTCTCCCCTCAAAATTTCTCAAAAAATGAGCAAATGAAATTTCGTAAAACTATACCGATGTTTTCTGTGACAAAACGCGAACGAATAAATTTTTGCGGCATCGCAATCTTACTTTTTTCGAGAAACGTTCGAATTCAGTCAATGACTATCTGGTGCTAATAAGGAGATTTTAACTGTTTCTTCACAAAAATATGCCCGGCTTTGCACGAATTTACCTTAGTTCTTTAAAAAAAGTGTAAATAAAACTTGTTGTGGTAATGAGAGACTACATTTTGAGAAAAGCATAACATTGACTGTTATTTAAAATAGTCTGTACTTGGTTAGGGTCGAGGAATATACGCATAAATCAATGCAAACTAGCAAAAAATCTCCTAATGAATTTGGATGATCGTAGAATGAAGTTGATCAAGATAATTTTTGTTTTTTTTTTTTTTTGCAATATTATTTTATTCATTGGATCTGCTTTCTTTAAAGCCTAACAATAAGCCATAAAATCTTAAATCTATTTAAAAACTAGACAGGCTTAACTAGCTGTGTCATCCGCGAAAGTTGAAGTTAATACATTGTTAGCTGTTGGAAGACCTGCTGTATGTATGATGTATAGAGTTGGGCCTAAAACGCTACCCTGTGGTACACGAGCCCTTATCTGTCTTTCATCAGAAATGAAATGTCTATTGTTTAAATAAAACTCTAATGTTTTATACAATTTTAAGGGTAACACACCCTATCCAACGCTTAAGCTACATCTAGAAATATTGCTGAACAGTACACCCTGTGCTCAAATGCTTTTCGTATTTCGTTAGTAATTCTATTTACTTGCTCTATCGTGCTATGTTTCGCACGAAATCCGAATTGATGTGTTGGTATTGTATTATTTTCATGGAGGAAAGGAGACATCTTTGATAGTAATATTTTAGAAAGACAGGGTAAAAGACTGATTGGTCTGTATGAAGTTGGCTGTGTTAAGTCTTTCCCAGGTTTATCTAGCAAGATAATCTGCGCTTTTTCCAAGAAATTGGAGAGCATACAAAACTAAGAATTGCATTGAAGAGCAAAGAGAACATCTCTACAGCAATAATTTGTAACTCAATTAGCATTTTTGGGGAATATTATCATGTCCCGGCGACTTTTTTGGGTTAAGTTCTTTTATGATTTCAATAATTTCAGAAGGTGAAGTCTTAAAAGACTTGAGCGACTCTTTATCTGTGTTGGGTAAAATTGACAGGCTTGTTCTTTCGGCAATTAGGTTGAAATATTGAAATACCTTTTCTAGGTGATTTGCTAAACAATTTGACATTTCCTCGACACTTCGAGCCCAATTTCTACCCAAGTCTCGTATAGGCATGTTGGAGTCAATTGGTGGTTTCATGGACTTATGGGCTTTCCAAAGGGAACTTCGCTTGCTTGAATTTGGACACAATTTCTTTACATACGTTTCGGTGTTCAATTCTTCCTCACGTTTAAGCGCTTCTTTTAATTTACGTGCAGCAGATTTCAATTGAAGCTGAGTGATCTGCCATTCTTGTCTTGCATGCCTTTTTTCATTTACAAGCCTTTCTATTTAACTTTTAGCTTTTGTTTGGTGTTGTTAAGACAGCTCATTAGTTACTATATCATAGATTTATCTTATGCTTTCGTCAATATTTCTTCCTGTATTAATTTAGTGCTCAACATTAATGTGGCTACTCACATATTTTTTATATTTTAGCCAGTTCGTTTTATAAGATGTTAGACCTACTTTTGGTTCAGCGAATATGGGTTGTTCACAGGAGAGTGATCAGATGATAGGTCAGTACATGTAACAACTGTCAAGTGCGATTTATCAACATTTTTATTTTTGGCAAAATCAGTTAAATCCGGTATTTTGTTACGATCACTAGGTCAACATGTCGGCTTACCAGGAGATATTATAGCAAGCTCATTGTACCTATTTATAATAGCGTGATGCAGCTGTCGTCCATTCGGATTAAATAGCTAAAGTTCTAGAAATATCAAAAGAACGCTGTAAACAAATCGCTTATCAAATTTTGGGAATATGAAAGTTCTGTGGAAATTAATTGCTTAGCGAAATCGGAACTTACTGTTTCAAAAGTAAATCCAAATTATAGAAAAATTTTTCGAATCGTATTTGAACTTGCTTCCACCGTATATTCGGGATCGGACCACCAGCAACCTTGCCCTTTTCTCAAACCTCAAGGAAAGACTCAATGAAAAGGAAAGAAATGTCATCAAAACTGAGGCCTTTTTTGAAGACAAAACTAGTCATACCAGATAGGAAAGTACAGTAGAATCGCGCAAAAGTTAACTCGCGAGAAAGTTAAACCTTCGGCTAAGTTTACCGATTTTGAGGGTCCACGTACTGCTCTAAAAAGTTAACTTTGGGTTAACTTTGGGTTAACTTTTTTGCGCTTTTCTATTTTTTCAAACCCAACCGTTTGTTTGGCAAGAAAAACAAGCTCGGGTATTCCCCTCATTGCTATAGTCGGTGTCGCGAGGTACATTCATACGTAGTGTGTCATGAGCGTTTAAACTTGCGAGTTGTTTTTGGTTAGTGTGTTAGAAAATGCCATCAAAGCAGAGAAAATCATTGCAAATCAGAATAAATTTGCATCAAAAAGCTGAGATTTTAAAAAAACTCGATGGAAGTATTCATGGAAATCGATTGGCGTTGGATTATAATGTATCTAAGGCGGCCATCTCAAAAATAAAGAAAAAACGTCATGAAATTTTGGAGGCAGTGGCAAACACACATGAAGTTGCAACCAAGAAAACTTTACATAAATCGGAATATCCCGTTTTTGAAGCAAGGTTGTATAAATGGTTCTTAAGCCAAAGACAGCGTAATTGTGCAATGAGTGGTCCAGCTTTAAAGGCAAGAGCCAAGCTCGAATTTGCCAAATTGCACACAGGAAAACAATTTCATGCAAGTGATGGATGGCTTACAAATTTCAAGAAAAGATTCGGTATTCGCCACTTAAAAATTTGTGGGGAAATCCTCTTAAGCGACAAGTCAGGAATAACACCGTTCATTCATAATTTGCGGACAAAAATGAATGAAATGGAAATTTCGGACATGCAGTTTTATAACGCAGATGAATCTGGATTATTTTATTGTTTCCTGCCCGATAAAACATTTGTCGCGGCAAACGAAAAGACGGCACCTGGCCGAAAAATAGCAAAGCATAGAATCACATTTATGTTGTGTGCGAACGCAGATGGTTCGTATAAGTTTAAACTATTGATAATTGGTAAATCCGCAAACCCCCGTTGCTTCAAGGGGTTTGAAAATTAAATTTGAAATTTCGCAAAAGTCTTGGATAAATTCAGAGCTATTCTTCCGCTGGTTCCATCATTCCTTTATTAAGCAGGTAAATTAATTTTTTGTATCCTTTAAATTTTTAAGTGTGCCAAAATATTTGTCAGGTTCGCAAATTTTCTGCTGAAAATAATTTACCACCAAGGGCATTATTGCTGATTGACAACTGTACTGCACATAAGCCAATTGACAAGTTACAGTCAGATGATGGAAACATTGCGGCAATGATAACGTGACAGCTGTTTTGCAGCCCATGGATCAAAATCCCATAAGACTGGTGTTAGAATACCGGGCTAAACTGTTATGGAACATTGTAGCACAAGAAAACATTCCAGTTGAGAATATTTTGAAAGGACATTCAATTCGTGATGCCATCTTGCTGCTTAAATTAGCATGGGATGAATTGCCAAGAGCTGTGCTTATAAAAGCTTGGAAAAATATAAAACAGTGGGACGATGATCAATATGACAGCGAAGACTTAATTCCATTGCTTACATTGATTAGATCAAATAGTTCTCACGATGATACACTTCGAGAGGTACAATCGTTATTGTCCAAGGTGGGTGGTGTTGACGTCAGCAGTGAAGGCATCGAAAATTGGAACGATGATCAAAATACGGAAGATGATGAAGATTTCGAAGTGTCTGACAATGAAGATGAAGAACCAGCTGTCGAGGAAGATATGCAACAACAGAAAGTCAGTTTTCCCGAAGCAGTTGAATGCATCAATACCTTGATAAAGTGGTATGAAAACAATAATGATGCAAATCAGATATCACATCTTATTAATATGCGTACGAAAATTGTCAGGAGCTATTACACAAAAGAAAAGAAAAAAGTCTCGACCGCTTCTTTAAAGCAGCCCTTACAAATTAATATGTACATATGTATGTATGTATAATGTCAAAAAGTACAAACTAAATCTAAGTTTATGTTTTGTTAAGAGTAAATGATGTCAGTCATGCAAATAAATTGAACATATTATATCACCAAAATTTTGTTTATTTCCGTGTTTTTTCTTTTTTTTTTCAAAATCGAAACCCCTTTGGAAAAGTTAATATTTCGGAAAAGTAACACCCTTAGGACATAGTTAACTTTTTCGCGATTCTACTGTAATATCGAAAAGATAGAAACTTTATTGTGCAAAAAATATCGTTAAAAGTAATATTTTGAATTAATTAAAGTTTACCATATCCTTCATCATTCTGTGTTCTTTTATAAAGTGTTCACCTTACTAAATGGAACCATATCTTTGCCTGCATTTCAGGGGGCAAATAATGTTTTTTTTCACATTGATTTTGACTTCCAAATGGGTAATCTTCTGCGTACGGTCGCAAATTGCATCAAAATATTTGAATTATTTATTAAGTTCTTCACAGCAATTATAATGAACCGAAGCTGAAATTGATACACTCAAATTCATGCAAATCCATTTTGACTTAGATGCATTGCTTTGGGGAAATTAATTTGCAGTTGACACGCACAACGAAAGTGTGCTTTGCAATTTGAAACCTGTGAACTACTTACGAGAGGTCAGAAAAAGCATAAATTTCTTGAAATACCTCACAAGCTCAGTAATTGTCATGATGAATGACTGCTTTCGTTATTATAAATTCTGAAATGACTTATTTAGTTTGTGTTTTCTGTAATTTGTGGTCACATACTCTAGCAATTCACGTACATGAATAATCGATTCTACAGTTAATTAATGCTTTCTGGTTTGTGGAAAAGTAGTGTAGCTTTGATATTTAACTTCTGTTCGGATGTGCAATATGAATTGTGTTGAAGCGTATTGATTAGCACATATATCGGTATTTACATCAAAATACAAAAAAAAAAAATATTTCGGCTTGCGATCAATACCAAGCAATTCCGTGTCTCAGAAAAAGTAGAATTGCCCGGGATTACTTGGTGCTGGATCCACATCAAAGAAAGTGTCCATCATTACTTTAATTATGTATTTGAATGATTTGCAAAGTATGTTCCGGAGTTAGTCTGTTAATTATGAATTCACAAACAATTGTCAAAACGACCTAATCCAAAAAACGTAGTACTTTATTGAAAACAAGATGGCTAAAAAAAAACACATTGCATTATTATCCAACGAATTAACCTGAATTTTGGCGCTACATATTCTTCTTTTTTATTGACCAAGACCCCGCCTGAGCGGTTATTGCCTAATTTATAAAAGCTCCGGTAGTTCTTCCTTTTAGCTGTTAAGCGCTAATTGGAGCTTCCAAGAGTAGCTGGGTCCTTCCTGCTCGTCTTTCCAATGGAGTCTACTGCATCGAATACCCTCAAAGCTGAAAAGTTTTCATCGATGCACCCGAAATTACGCACCCAGCGTAGCCGCTGTCTCTTAACTCGCTGGACTTTGTCAATGATGTCGTATATCTCGTAGAGCTTGTCGTTCTATCGACTGCGGTATTCACCTTTGCAAACGAGTTTTCTTCGCTTCCTTTTTCATTCTGGACAAAGCGGAACTAACGGTATCGATGTTAAGGTCAATGATGTCAATATCTTCGGCGTACACCAGTAGCAGTACACTCTTATTAAAGATTGTGCCTTCTCGGTTTAGCTCTACAGGTCGAATTATTTTCTCCAATAGTAAACTGAAGAATTCACACGAAAGGGAGTGGGCTTGTCTGAGTCTTAATTTAGTATTGAGGGGCTCGGAGAGGTTCTTATTGATCCTGACGAAGCTCTTGTTGTTGCTCAACGTCAGCTTACATAATGGCTTTGAAACCGACGTAGAGGTGGTGTGTGTCGATCCGCTTTTCAAGGGTCTTAGCGAAGATTTGGCGCATAGTTAATATCTGGTTAGTTGTTGGTTCTCCAGTGCGCTTTAATCTTTCACACAATACGCTCGGTAGAACCGTATATGTGTAGTTGAGAAAGCTTATCCCACGGTAGTTGGCGCAGCCCCCCTTTTGCAGATTGGGCAGAGCACACTACATGTTACAGCTAAAGGAACAACCAATTTATTGAACGAAACTTTTGGTGTGATCACGAATTACGAGGGCAGTATGGGATGGTGCATTATCGTGGTGTAAAAACCAAGAATTGTCTTTCCACAATTCCGGCCTTTTTAGGCGGATAGCGTTACGCAAACGACGCATAACGTTGAAATAATATTCCTAGTTGACTGTTTGACCGGTTGGAAGGAATTCATAATGCACAACACCACGATAATCGAAGAAAACAGTCAACATGGATTGATTTTTTAGCGACTTTGGTACGATTTTTTTGGTCTCGGCTCTCTTTTGGCACGATATTCGCTCGATTGATCGATTGTTTCGGGGTCGTAAGCATAGATATAAGTCCCATCGGCAGTTATAATGCATTTCATGACACCCTGGTAGTCGGAAAGCATCGTTTCACACACTTCAACGCGACGCCCTTTTTCCAAAAGATTCAATGTTTTCGGTACCAGTCGAGATTTGACGCGCTTGAGGCCCAAAACATCCTTCAAAATGGTATTGGCTGAGCCTTTCGATATGCCAACTTCATCAGCAAGGTCTCTAATTGTTAATCGGCGGTTTTTCAACACCAAATCTTTGATTTGTTGAACGTGAGCTTTGTCGGTTGAGGTTGATGGTCGCCCTGGACGCTCTTCACGGCCGGCTTGGAATCCACTATACCACTTGCAAACATTTTTTTTAGACATAGCCTCATCACCAAAGGCTTTCTGCACCATCCTCAACGTATCCGCAGCAGAAAATTGATTTCGTAAACAAAATTTAATGCATATTCTTTGCTCAACAAATTTCGACATCGCAAAAAACGAAAAACTCACTTTTAGCAGCTCACAAAACGACACGTACCTCAAACACTAATGAATATTTTGACATGATGTGATGACATAAATGTGACTCACAGTACTACCAACCTAAGAAAAAAATAATACTCCAAATTCTTCGACGAGCGCATTTTAAATTCAAATGTCACCTTATTTTTTGGACACAGTGACCACTGTGCCGATTATGTGAAGTCGTTTGTCTGCGGATACAGGCTGGCAAGCTTGATAAGCGACACAAGCTCCAAAATTAGAAGCTTTGCTGGAATTTATTCGGGCCAGCCAATGCGTTTTCAAACACAATAACTAACTCTTGTTTTATTATAACTAATTTCTTTGCAATAACATTAAATGATATGCGTTTTATTTTTTCTTTAAAAATAAAATTATGAATTCCTATGCTCCTATACTGTGAAACATATCAGAGACACATAAGAAACTTTTATTGAACTGAATCCACTGCAAAATAAAACTTTGTTATTTAGAGCCACACACTTTGACTTACTTTAAACATAGCTCCTGAAGAACGCCTTATTTGATAAGAAACATTTTTCTCTGCTTATTACTAATTCCACAAGGAATCCATTAATTTTATTTTGCAGTGACTTCGTTATTATAAAATACCAACTCTGATCCAACGTCTCTGTTTGCTTGTTTCATTTTAGATGCTGCTGCAGTGGTTCGTGATTTGCCTGCTGGCAATGCCCGTGCTGACGGGCACCGGCCAAAACTGCCCGACGGAGTGCGTCTGCAGCGTGGACGAGCACAATCGCCGCCAGGTGATTTGTACGAAAGGTGAGTAGCAACAGCGATTTCTTCTCTTTTAAAGAAAAATGAAGAATGCGCGGCACATTATTATTGCTAAATTTATGTTATAAGTAAATTTTTACCGTTGCAATGAATGGTGGGTAATTTCGCATGCAAACTGCCACGCACTCGAGCAGCCTCAGTGCCTGTCAGCATTGTCCCTGCCGTAATAAACGAAATATCTTAAATTCACTAACACAATGCCGTTGGAGAAGAAGTATTACAAGAGATTATGCTTGCATCGCGCGAATGATGAAAGGCACGAGTTGCGAACGCGCTTTGTTTCGCACAACAAAAGTAAACAGTACATAATTTCAGCCACAATGAAACGCTTCCACGCCGCCGTTTCGCCACGCCGCGGTACCCGAAAGTGACGGCGCGTTGAGAGGCGTTCACACAATGCAAATGGCAATGCGCGCGGCGAAGAAACTTTGCAATTCACATTAACGCTTTGCATCCTTCGGAGAATTCGTGTGGCGCTGCCATTCCGCGGCAGCAAAGAAACAGGCGTGGCAACAACTACGCCGGATTTCGCATAAAAAATCATGAGCGGAAATTGTTGCAAGCGAGAAATTGCCAACGAAGCAAAAATCGGAAGAAGTGGAAAAATGAATGTCGGAAAAATTAAAAATGCAAAAATGAAAAACGAAACTGCAAACATGAATTTCGAATATTTCAGCTTCTAGTGTGGAATTCATACACACGCACACATATAAAGGCATATGCATTTATGCATTAGTATGCGTGTAGATATGTTGATCATAGGCAGCCCTAACAACAAGTGCTTAGCGATGTGTGTGTGTTTGTGTGCATTAAAAAATGAGTTTTGCAAGGACTTACAAATTCAAACATCGTAAGAGGCAACATCGCAGGCGTTGCAGCAACATAGGCGTGTCAGTGCGCCAAAGCAGCGCCACATTGTTGTGCACAGCAACGCCAAAAAGAAAAAATAACTCTGAAATGAAGCTGCACTTGCCACAGTTGCAACTAAAGCGCATGATGTATGGTTATCTACAAATACATATATGAATTCGAAAAAAATGCAAGGAGGGCGGTTGTGGGTTGTTTAATAATTTTTCTTCAGGGTCCCTCCACACGACACTCTGCCCACCGTCTCCAAGCCGCAATAATCTGCATACAACTTTAAGTTTATGCAGAAACTCGCGTGTAACTGGTGCGCGACAGAAGCTTGAGTTAGATTTGTTGCATTGTTGCACAATAGCGCTAAATATCTTTGACTTATTTACATACTAAAATGTGTGTAAAATAGGTTTTTAGTTCAACGACTCGTGAGGTGTCAGTGAGGACGAAGATTTTGTACCCACAAATGCTTGAATTGGATAGTTTCGATATTTGAGCCCTTTTATGGATTATCAAAAATTTAATTCTAAAGACTAAATGACATATAAAATTAATAACGAAAAATAATTTGTTGGCAATTCTTTGATCTGTTTTGCTATTATTCTCTGTGAGTTTTGAGTTG
Organism: Bactrocera correcta; assembly: GCA_027475135.1. NCBI lineage: Eukaryota > Metazoa > Arthropoda > Insecta > Diptera > Tephritidae > Bactrocera > Bactrocera correcta. Next base: position 4,507,689 of record CM050323.1, on the reverse strand, counting down.
TTTCCACCTCATCTTCTTCCATACAGCTTCGGCAGGCAGCATCCGGTAGGATTCCCAGCCTTACTGAGTGGACGCCAATAGGGCAATGGCTCGTTAAAAGTCCCACAACTAGGGAAAGGCTTACCTCACTGAGGGCATAGAGATCTGATCTTTTGCCATCAGTTTTGCGACAGCGCATATACCGGTTGTGTCCCAATATAATAGTAGACCGCAAGAGGATAAGGGTATTGTACCGATAACGGCTCTAGGGTGCCTTTCCTTGCTAGCTCAGCTTTACAGTTGCCTGCGATTCCGCTGTGGCCTGGCTTACATACCAGTCTTATCACAAATGCATTCGATGCTATTGATAGCGATGTTGGGCAGTCTTCAACCAGCCCTGAACGCACTGTAAATGAGTTCAAGGCTATTATCGCCGCTCTGCTATCTGAATGTATCGTCACTTCTCTGAAGGTAGTTGCACTTCGGAGCAGGAAATCTAATAAATATATAAAATTAGTACCAAGTCTTTATAAACCACCTTGGCGATGATGCAAATTTCTCCGAAGTAGGGGAAAAAATATCGTAAATTGTAACATAGATGGTTCGATGTGTCGATGTGTTTATATATTTTAATAATGACCATAAAAAGCTAGTTTCAGAAAAATTTGTTTATCTAAACCCAAATTTAAACACAACAACTTCAAAAGTCTTTTCCATCTCAAGCGGTATCTCTTCTCTGTGATAGTTGCTCCGGCTTTAAAAAACCATCGTTCACTCGGAACTGAAGTTGGGTAAATATTTAGAAGCCTATTTATACAACTCTGGAAAAACATTCTTCGTATACACCTGCACTTCTATTGGATTCTGACTGATAGGAGCAACAGCTGATTCAAGATACATGCATTTGCACTTCAACTTTCGTTGATGTAATTGTAGCTAAATTGTACAACTTACATTTCATATTTTTGTGAGCTAAATTTTTATGGTGGCTCAAAATATCAAACGATTGTTCTGTTTGACACTTATTCGAAAATGTCGACATGCCAACACCATCTTTAACATAATTTATGAAAATATTTAAATAATTACTTTACCAGAGCAATGCAGTAATTTAGGTCTCAGATCTAAGGCAGAAGCCAACGACAGAATTAAATTTAATTCAAGTTTGTCAAATCTTAACTTCATTAACCCGAATTAATTCAGGAGTTAGTGAAGATAATTCCATTGCTAACTCCTATTTAATCTTCAAAACTTAAAGAGTTAGCTTCATTTTCGTTGTGGCAACGTTGTTAAAAATGGCCAATATTAATCTATTGTGAATGAAAAACAAGCAACACTGACTGCTGATTTCCAAATTTTCAATAACAAAACAAGAAGTTTCATGTTATGATGCAGTTTAACCCTTAACAACCCACAAGTGTCTGGCGGACACGTTTTTAACTTTACTTTCATATAAAAGCTAAAATATTTATTTTCGGCCAAAAGTAATTTTATCTATTTTATCCGAAACTTCTAATTAAAACAGGTTTCACATGAATAGTTTAAAATTGATAAACAGTATACCAAAATTGTAGCATATCAACCCACATGTGTCTAATGGACACAGTAAGATTTCGAATGATTTGAGAATGAAGGAGGGTTTCATGCATATCCATTTTGCACCATATGGCAGCTTGAAGGCAAATACAACTCTGATTTGAATTTGAAAGATAATCGGAGCAATAATAGAACCAAAAGAAACCGACGGAAAACCAACGAATAGCGAATAAGATAAAAGAAATAGGGATTCCCCTTTTTAGATTTATTTTTCACAAACAAAATAATAGGTCAATTATCGATAGCAACAAAAAAAATGTATTGTAAACTTTTACTATGTTCGGGCCGACATTGTTATTGATTGATGTTGTTGGCATCGCATCGCTTATTATATGGAAAAATTTATACCTTAATTGGAACGAGCAGAAAAAGAATATACAAAGGAAATTTTTTTTACGAGAAATCGTAACTGAATTAGTGACCTCTCAGATACGGAGACGGCACAAGAAAGGATTGTCAAGTTATCATTTAGCAGCCATTAAAGACGTGGTACGATCAGATCAAGGATCATCATCAACTTGTCGCAAAAACAAAGAAGCGTTGTCACATTTGCCCTTCGAAAATATCCAGAACTTCTAAACAGTGCTGTGATAAATGTAATCTGAACGTCTGTTCTGAACATTCTATAAAAAACAACTCTTTGTAATATGTGTAAATAAATTAATATGTAATGGAATAAAATATAACAACATAAAAATTAATAAAGTTAAGTGCAATTTTACTGTTTAATAAGTTTTTTGCATTCAAAATGTTTTTGAATTCTTTGAAATCCCTTAGAATTAAATAGTGTGTCCGCTGGACACTACTGGTCAGTTACGTTACAAAGGCATACTGGGTTGTTAAGGGTTAAAAAAATGGCTGTCTAACAACCGCAATGTTTATCTTCTATCCATTTTCATTGAAAATATTACAAAAGAGACAATCAGCTGTTTACAAGAATTTCAAATTCGCTAAGATGCCGTCTTAGTCTGACAAGACTATTAAAACACTTACTAGAGGTCTAAATCAGCTAACGATAATATATATATTGGTATTGCTATTCGCGGTAATATTCCTGTTGACAATTCGAAAATAATTTAGTAACTCAATCACCTCCTCGATTTTGTTCAACAGAGAGGCAGTAAACATAGAGGATTTTTCTAAGCGAATGAGTAGTATTTCACTTAAGGGGGTATTCTACTCTAGAATTTTGAAAAATTCGATTTTTTTCATATATGTAAAGTTTAGACTTTCAAAAATATTACCTTGTAAGGATTTTTCAAAATTCGACTTATTTTCGGAGATACAGCCGATTTTGTGAGGTAGTGTCCGTGTTCACTAGAATTGTGTCCTAAACTTCAAACGCGTTTTTCTCGAAACTACTTTTTTCCACACGGTACCGGCATTATCTCATGTTCTATACAACCGATTTACTTGAAATTTTGTGTGAACCTTCTTTATGTAATCCTTTATCGTGCCTATCAGCATCGTGTCAAAATTTTTTTTTTAATATTTAAAAAAAAATTCAGGAATTTCAAAAAAAAAGCGCAAAAAAACGATTTTGATTTTCAGGCAATCGCCATTTTTCAAAATTTTTTTTCGTTTTCCCAGACTATAACAGCATCCTTACTGATTAAGAATTTATTTTGAGTTTTTTTTCTGACCACCAGGAGAGTCAGGATCAATGTCACCAGGATGCGCCATTTTTTTTTACACCAGTCTCACCCCCCCTCTAATTATTTTAATTTTTAATATTTTTTGTAAAATTTTTTTTGTATTCTTAAGATATTAATAAAAACACCATAACAAAATGGATACTAAAAATATTTTTGGTTTTTTTTTAAATAAAATTCAGAAAACTGCTCAAAATTGGATTTCTAGAGTAGAATACCGCCTTAAAATAGGGGTTAACTGGAAAAAATCTCTTTGATATATAAAAGCACGAGTTCAGCGCGTTCTTACGTCAATACTCATAGTATAAAGAGTACGAGTATTACCTGTAGAAGCCTCAGTATCTATTTGTTTATTTCGCAATTCCTCACTGGCATTAACACTTCTTTTAACGAACTTAACAATGTCGCTCACCTTGCTGATCAAAGGTGATATCCGTCAACTTTTTAACTGCCTTCGTGACAACCAAGTTCAGGGTGTCTGCGAAGAGGGAATTAATTTTTTGTTGCCAATCAATCTTCTATTTAATTTCTTCATAGTATTGTCGTTATCGGAAGCAGAAACTTTATTTGTGGAGGCGAACCACTCGATGAGAAGCTGAGAAGTTTTTTTTATAATAAGCTGCTGTATGATTTTCATGTAGTTCGATTACGCTTAACGTCTCACTCAACAAATGTAAAATGTCTAAAAAGTAAAAAACCACCTCTAGAAACGATTGCTGTTACATTGTCTCAGTCCATATTGCGCACCTACGAATGCCCTCTTTGATAATGTAAAACAAAGCTTCATATCTTTCATCACTCTGCAAATTTATCGCCTCTCTGTGAGGAACTTTAAAAAGCGGAACCAATTCCTTCGCGAGCTGCAGGAATCCATTTTCTCCCATCATGGTAAATATCTAACTGTCCATTAAAATAAATTTCACAATTGCTTCAATGATTTGCCTTGACCTAGTGCCGTCTTGAAAACTATACAATTTTGTACTTGCAACTCAAAGTCCTTTCCTTCGAAGAATGTCACTTATGATGGAAATCCGCACCTAGGCGGAAGTATCTGTACTTCTTATAAAGAAGACTGCTTTTTGATTTTGAAGGTGGCATTTTGAAACCCTGGAATTTAAATACATACTCGCATTTACAAATTTAACAAAATTATTTAAATATATATAATATATAGCAGACCAATTCGAAACGGATCGTAAAATTAAAAACCAACTTCTAAAAATTCTGGCAAGAAATTAAAATTTAACACAAATTTTATTTTCAATTTCTTTGTAAAACCTTTTCACATTAATTTATAAAGGAGTTCTGATTATTTGCAAGCGCAAATTCCACCAACGAATTCTCCATATTTTACAAAAAAATACATGACAGTGTGTGTGAGAAAGCGTTTGGAAATAGAGAGTATTGGGTTACTTCTAGGAAAAGTATGTTGAAGATGTGAAGCAAGATTTGAATAAAAAGCATGGACATAAAACATCGCTCCAATTAACATCGATGTGTCGAGTTTTTTTTAGATTCGAACCATCGATGGCAAACATTGGTGATTTTTGACAAAAATCTTCGAAGTGTCAAAACACCTATGCATCGTTTATTTACTCCGAAGCCTTCTTAATCCTCCCAAAAATTTCTCTTAACGTTTCTCTCTGCTCGGCCTGAAAGAGGTTTAAACAGCCCCGATCGAAATATTCTATACTCGTATACCCGATTGTTTGTTTATTACATGCAATTTCTAGCAAAGGCATGTCCAATACTAAATAAGTTGTCCACGATTTGATTGCCTTCCTCGTCGGTTCATTAATTTGACATTACTTCCTAACAGAAATTCTGCAACCTACCAGTATATGTTCTTCTCTCTTTATGAAGGGTGGGCCATATAATATTTTAAATTTAAAAAGTCAATATTAAAAATAATATAATATTTAAAAGTTTGTTTTATGAAATTTATTTGTGGAAAATAATTTCGGACAAATGACCACCACGGCTGAGTTTACAGTAGCTTATTCGATCCACCCAATTTTAGAGTAATTTCTCGATGGGTTCAGGAGCTTGAATCTCGTACTTTAGATCTTGAATTGTTTCTGGATGGTTGGCGTAACATTTATCTTTACCAGCTCCCCACAGAAAATAGTCCAACGGAGTTAAATCGCAGCTTCTGGGAGGCCAATTCACATCACCTCTTTTGCTGATTATGCGATTTTCGAAGGTAGGGCATAAAAGATTGAGTGTAGCGTTTGCTGTATGGCACGTAGTGCCGTCCTGTGCCCCAAATGCGACAATTCTGCTTGTTAACGTAACCATCGAAGTGGAAATGAGCCTCGTCCGAAAAGATGATTTTTCGGTAAAATTGACCATCCTCGGTTTATTTTCTTTTTCAATATTTTCCAGTTTTCTTCTAGAGAATTTCTTCCATTTCGTAAATTTTGGACTTTTTACTGAATATCTGTCACTTTCCGAATAGTATTTGATGTTTTCAATGTCGAAATATAGAATTTAGATTTAGAGTATAGAAATAATATTCAAATTTAAAACGTTACATGGCCCACCCGTTACAAGTGTGTACGCTATCTAGTCCTTCTTTGTTACTAGCTTGTCGATATCGAACAACTTTAGCGTACAGCTACTATACAAACTGATCGATAAAAATTATAGCAAAGGTTTTTACACTAAAGTTTGTTTAATAATAAACCTGTGAAGAGTGCACACGAAATTTAAGAGTTTCTCAGTTCTTTTGTTTTTATACGTGAATAATCCTAAGGCCATAGATTATGAGCCACGCGAAGTGCTCGAAAAATTAATGGCAAAGGCTGAAAAGGGCCAGTAAATTGGTGTTTCATAATAAAATTCTCCCAAATATAACAGCTGGATTTCTTTTTCAAAGGCATTCAATGTTTGTCAACAGAATACACACATATTATACTTCGAACACCGAATTTTATTTCAAAGGAAGTTTTCTCATACCAAAAATTCACAGCTGCCTGATGGCCGAGTGCCGAAAAGTATTAAACTTTTACAAATACTATAAAATATTATGTATCATAATTTTCCATTTTGCCTCAAATGCCATGAGAGCGCTCGATCCAGGATATTTATACAGCCCAATTTGTTATTTATAAGTTTGAAAGCCACTGGACCGAGCGCTCTACACTTATACGAATTCAATCAGTAGCAGAGGGAGAGAGTCTGCCGTTTGATTGGTTATATTCTGTTTATTTTGGCGGAGAATTCAAAAAGAGCTTTTCCTTATTCATTGCAAGCATTACAAATTATCATAGGTTCTTTATCAAATATTCCACACAAACACGTGAACTGGCAATATTATTGGGGTAAAGTGGTAAGCATTTTTAATACCAAAGCATTTCAATAAGCCCCTTTAACCTACAATCACCTGCTACCTTTCGAACTCGTAAATTCTCAACTAATACCGAATTTGTGCTTATTGCCAAATCATAAAATTACAAATGACCTGCCGCACACCTCCATTCATTAGCAAAGGATTTTTATCCGCTTTATATACAACACAAGTACACACCCACAGTTATGGGTTATAATAAATCAATTTGCAATAACAAAAAATCCTTAATTTACAACAACTCACTGATATTTTATGGCCTTTCATTTTTGCAGGTGGCCTCAGCGCCATGCCGGTGAGTCAGATCGCCAAGGATGTGCGCGTCATTATCATCAAGGGGCCGGGCAACACCATCACCATCGGTCACTACTTTCGGAATTTCTCGCATCTCGAGGTGCTGCGCATCACCGACTCGCAAATCCCCTCGATGGGCTCCGAATGCTTCTTTGGTTTAGTCAAGCTGCGCATACTGGGTGAGTACCGAACCTAATAAAAATGGGTGTTAAATTTGGAAAGATCTATAAAATTAAACAAACCGTTGGATTATGTCGAAATAACTGTGAATGTGCGAAATGCTCGTATCATGATTGTAAAAACTTAAATAAAATCCATAAGTAAGAACTCGATTTTTACGCACACAATGCCAACAATCAATCAAAAGTACCAAGAATGAAAACAAAATCAATTTACAATGAATGCAACAACAAAACAACAACGGCTTACAACAGTTAAGTGAAAACGCAAATGGCCAAACACACACACACACACATGCGCACATACAAACATATAGTTTGCTCGTAAAATCGGCCACCACAGTAAAGGACACAGCGTATGAACTTTATGTAGTGACAGCGATTACAAGGATTCAATTTTTACAAGCCGACAAATAAACCTGCGCAGGGCCCACCGAGTGGATGCGAAAAATGTGAATAAGTGAAATAAGAAGATTGCATAAAATAATCATAAAATGAAGGACAATCAATGTGCCGAATATAACCGAAAAAGGGAGATTTTTAAAGTAAACTCCAGCACCATGACATCTGTATGTATGTAGTGAGGGCGGAGGGACTGTTGGGTCAGCGCTGAGGTGGCTTATTGAATTCACACGAAAGGCGTTCTACAATCACATTTAATATCGTAAAATTAACGAGTTGCTCTCTCAACGTAAAGGCATCCAACCAGCTTAATAGCCTAAGAAGGGAAATAAGAGCGAAAAGTGAATAACGGAACTTAAAAGATGTGCTTGCATGCGTAAATTTTATTTCATTTTGTTTTTAAGATTGTGGGGCAATAATCGCGCAAAGATTACGGTGTTAATAAGAAAGGTTTTCGCGTATTCTTGCTTTTGCTGATTACTCTGTGACTTAAATCCTTCAGCCATTGCGATTTGCAGCAGAGATCCTTTATGATATTAATTAAATTTAAGGTCTTTGAATTCATCTTTTTATTGAAGAATATATATACATTGACTTTATCTTTAGTTTGCAAGCTGATAACTTATCTGATGCCAGACTGATCACGATTTAGCAAAATATTCGTAAATACGGACATATCGCGATGAAATTTTTGTAAAAAAAAAATTTTTTTGTCCAAACCAAAACTTCAAATTTCTAGTTCACAAGTATGGAAGGGTTGCATTTGGGTGCAACCGAACATTTTTTACTTTTACAACTGGCAGAAATAACTCACATATTGGCCGATAAACGCGGTATGAAGTCTTCCGGAAGTTTCAAAATATTTATCCAACTTATATGGGGGCCCAAGGAAGTATTGCCCCGTTTCAGTCCATTTTTAATCTACAGAGATGCTATTATCAGGAGATGATTTTCTCTGAATTTTAATTGTATGGAATGTATGGGATATTGACCAATGTATGGGATATTGACCGAAATTTTCGGTAATATCTCAACTATAGCTACTAGGTTCCACATATTAGGTACCTAGGGGCTTAACCAGTTTTGGTTAGATTTGGACAATTTTTGGTCATAAAGTGGCATACTTTAAAAGAATAATTATTGCAAACCTTTATCCCATTATATTAATTGATTCTTGACTTGCACACGGGAATTGAATGAATCAGAAGGATTTTAAAATCTTGTTATATAGGAAATAGGGGTAGTTGTAGTCTGATTTCGTCCATTTTCACACTTTGATTTAAGAATATGAGAAGTATGCCACGGACTGAATTTAGAGGAAATCAGTAGGTTAGGTCCCGAGATATGTCATACGGCTACTACAAAGCCCATCTCAGGTGTAAAATTTAATGTCTCTGTAACATATAGTTATATGTAGATATGTCGCACTTTTATTAGTTTCTAACAGTACCGTTATACGACAAGTGTCGATAAAAGTTGGTAGAAAAATCGGCTGAATCGACTTTGGCTATTGTAGTTTTAGTGGGATATTTATTTTAAAACAAAGTATTTTTCTGTTTTTAATTTGTTTAATTTAGGTTTACATAATTTCAACAAAAAAAAGCCCTGTATGTTTATAATGCCTGCAAACACCAATTTTCAATTTCAATATACTACTTTGCCCAAAAAGGTGACATTTGAATTTAAACTGCGCGCGTCGAAGGATTTGGAACATTATTTTTTTTTAGGTTGCTAGTACTGTCAGTCACACTTGTGTCAAATTTCATGTCAAAATATTGATTAGTTTTTGAGATACGTGTCGTTTTGTGAGCTGCTAAAAGTGAGTTTGTCGTTTTTTGCGATGTCGAAATTTGTTGAGCAAAGAATTTGCATTAAATTTTGTTTACGGAATCAACTTTCTGCTGCGCATACGTTGAGGATGGTGCACAAAGCCTTTGGTGATGAGGCTATGTCTAAAAAAAATGTTAACAAGTGGTATAGTGAGTACCAAGCCGACCGTGAACGTGTCGAAGACGAAGAGTGTCCAGGGCGACCATCAACCTCAACCGACGAAGCTCACGTTCAACAAATCAAAGATTTGGTGTTGAGGAACAGTCGATTAACAATTAGAGACCTTTCTGATGAAGTTGGCATATCGAAAGGCTCAGCCAATATCATTTTGAAGGATGTTTTGGGCCTCAAGCGCGTCCAATCTCGACTGGTAGCGAAAACATTGAATTTTTTGGAAAGAAGGCGTCGCGTTGAAGTGTGTGAAACGATGTTTTCCGACCACCAGGGTGTCACGAAATGCATAGTAACTGGCGATGAGACTTGGATCTATGCTTACGACGCCGAAACAACCGATCAATCGAGCAAATATCGTACCAAAAGAGAGCCGAGACCAAAAAAAATAGCGCCATAGTCGCTCAAAAATCAAGGTCATGTTGACTGTTTTCTTCGATTATCGTGGTGTTGTGCATTATGAATTCCTTCCAACCGGCCAAACAATCCACAGGAAATGTTATTTGAACGTAATGCGTCGTTTGCGTAACGCTATCCGCCTAAAAAGGCCGGAATTGTGGAAAGAAAATTCTTGCTTTTTACACCACGATAATCCACCATCCCATACTGCCCTCGTAATTCGTGATCATTTCGCCAAAAACTCAACCCATATCGTTCCGCAACCACCGAATTCACCTGACCTGGTGCCATGCGACTTCTGGCTGTTCACCAAGCTCAAAAGACCGCTCCGGGGACACCGCTTTTATACGATAGAGCAGATTCAGGCCGCAGCGAAGACGGAACTGAAGGCCATCCCGGAAAGTGGCTACAAGCAGTGTTTCGAAAATTGGAAAATCCGTTGGCATAAGTGCATTGCATTGGGAGGGGATTACTTTGAAGGGAATGAAATTTATTTGGAAGAATAAATAAAGCATTTTCAAAATAGATACAATGTCACCTTATTTTTTGGGCATGGTAGCGTCTTCTTGTACATAGTGGTAAGCTACGAAATATTGTATTATCCAACAAGACTTCCATGTTTCAAAAAGGGAAATCGTTTGCAACAAGTTCTTGGAATTATACTGTAGAGACTCAATTTGATGTCAACTTTTTTGTTGTTGTTTTGCTAATTTCTACTTTGTTTTTGCTCCGCCATTCATAGTTAGCATAGCAGTTGAAGGGCAACCATGTAAATAATTTTTTCATTATTTCGGTGTATTCATGTACGTGTACAGATGAATTGTTCGAAATGCTTTCGGATGCCGTTTTTTTTTTTTTTCAAATCAGTGGAGCGTAAACTTTTTGAAACAATCGGAGCTTTGTTATCGCCATAATTCGACTAAATAAATAGATATAGCAAAGATTGGATGAACCAGTTTAGTGGTTACTACATAGGCTGCTATATATATTTCTGGCCTAGGCAACACTAAGTGTTGCCAAGTGCAATTTGACATTTCCATTGGAAAGTTTGACATCTTTTAGCATGACATCACTCAGAACGTTTTGTCATTTAATCGTGAATTGCTTTATTTACAGGGAATTAAAAAATTCATCTCGGCCAAAAAATGGAATTAACTCGTGAACATTTTCGTGCGATCATTTTTCACAACTTTCGATGTGGATTATCACGACAAGAGTGTATCGATGAACTAAAATCTTTGTATGGCTATGAAACACCATCCTGTAGCACTGTGAAATACTGGTACAACAAATTCAATCGTGGCCGACGTTTGCTCAAAGACGAATTCCGTGAAGGTCATCCAAAAACAGCCGCTGTGGCAGAAAACATCGATGCCGTACGTGAACTGATAATGCAAGACCGTCATGTAACATACCTTCAGATAGAGGCATGCCTATGCATTTCTCCCACCAGCATACATTCGGTATTGCATGAACACGTGGCCGTAAAAAAGGTTTGTTCTCGTTGGATCCCGCACAATTTGACAATCGCTCAAAAAAAGGCTCGTGTGGATTGGTGTAAAGAAATGCTGAAAAAATACGATCGCGGTTCTTCAAAAGATGTTTATAAGATCGTCAGAGGTGACGAGTCATGGATCTATGCGTATGAGCCTGAAACAAAACAGCAATCGACCGTGTGGGTCTTCCAAGTCGAGCCAAATCCAACGAAAGTTGTTCGGAAGAAGCACTTCGAAGCAAATGGTCGCCTGTTTCTTCGGAAAAACTGATCATGTGGCGACTGCTCCGCTGGAGCAACTTAGGACGGTCAATTCTGAGTGGTTCACCACCATTTGTTGGCCAGAAGTCTTCGGAAAAATTCGAAAAACGAACAAGAGAAGACGAATCATTGCGCAGCATGACCATGCGAGCTCTCGCACATCGGCTCAAACCACCGCCTTTTCGACCAGCCAAAACGTCGAATTGATGGGTCATCCGCCGTACAGCCCTGATTTGGCACCCAATGACTTCTTTTTGTTCCCACACATCAAGAAAATAATGTGTTGTCAACGATTTTCGTCGGAAGAAAATGCTGTTGAAGCATTCAAAAACCATGTTTTGGAGGTGTCTCAATCGGAGTGGAAAAAGTGCTTCGAAAATTGGTTTGAGCGCATGCAAAAGTGTATAAACCTTGATGGAGAATATTTTGAAAAACAATAAAACCATTTTCGTTGATAAATATTCCTATTTTCATTATTAGGCCAGAAATATAGATAGAAGCCCTCGTATTAATTTTCTGTGCCGGTCATTTTCATTAAAACTACTTCATAACATTTTTCAAAATATAATTTATAGATATATAGTTTCATCCAACAGGAGTAAAATAATTCGAACAACTAAAAACCTTTATGATATAATGATAGATTTCATTTCATTGTTTTGTCCATTTTTCATTGAATTGTCCCGTTAACCAGTGCAAAGAATGAAGTAAGTTTAAAGTTTGAAATTAAAGAAACCCTTTACCACCTATTCAAGACGCTCCATGGTTTCGCTTTGTGATGTTCTTGTAATTTTTTTTCTTTTTAAAAAATTCTAGTTTATATTTGTGAGGAGGAAATAACATATACATAGAGCTGTTTCAAACCATATAATAATATTAAATTTAGAAAAAATATCACAGAGACTTTAAAATATATAAATGTATGTATGAATGATCAGCGTGGCAACCTGAGTCGATGTAGCCTTATGTATATATTTATGCATACTAGTTCCTCAGTTATTGAGTTAACTATTTGAAATTTTACATACTTTCCTTTTCAACCAGAGAAGCTCCTCATTTGAGGAAAACGCCTTTATTGGATAACTGTAACATATTGGAAATATCAAGTTTTTGTATGGACAACTTTTTTATTTGATGAAATATCATTACGAAATTTAGCATGGATTATTTTCCAAAGCAGCAGCAAATAAATTATTTAGATTCCATCACTATAGCATATAACTTGTTATTGTTTTGTGAAGCTTCTGTGAAACGTTGAACGTTCTTTTACACTTTCTTTTTTGGTTATGACTTCGACATGTAAATTTTTTGGACAAGTCGGCAGCGAACTAAAAAACAGCAAACAACTGGGCGAATCGATTGGTATGCAATTTCTGTCAATATGATTTCTACTGACAACACTTATCAATTAGCAATTCGGCTCGCACGATCTTAACCCATAGTAATCAACATGCTGATATTGACTAAAACTTCAGCTAAACAATGGCTGTCCTTTCCACGATTCAGTTCAACATTTCGAACGATAAGTAAATCAACAATCGACCATTTTATGCCGTCATAAATCGCAGCCTTTGCTTAGGTAAGCTTCGAAAGAATTTTGAAAAACAAATTTATAATCGTTTACATTTGTATGAATTTTATTCCGACAATGTTTATCCATAAACTGATCAACAAAAAGTCGATTCCAATTTGCTAAGAGAAAAATAAATTAGACAAATAATAGTCTGTTTTGAACGTATAACTAATATACTCAAATTATCCTCAAGGCTTTAGCGTCTATATTCTCAATATTTTACGTTCGTTTTCATAACAGTTGAAATATACACACTGCCAAAGTGCACTCTTAAAAACATAGAAAGTCGCTTATTTCATTACTAATTTGACTTTTGGCTTCATGACATTTTCTCAACTCTTTTTTCGCGGCATTGAATTGCTGCTTATTTCGCCACTCTCCACAAAATACTTGTATGTATGTATGTACACATACTGACAAACATTGCATTGCATGTTGCTCAAACGCCACGTTGCCTCGTCGCCGTACGCGACGTCAAATGGTGAATGACACAAACCTTTTATTTGTTTAAAACTTATCCACATGTGACTGCAACGCCCCCAGCAACAAATCTATACACGGCGCATAGTGGTAAGAGTGCTGGCGGGGTGTGGGAACCGGCAGGATATACAATTCCATTTTTTACACTGCTCAGCTGCTGAATTTTCACTTTTGCTGACACAGACAAAGGCAATCATTTTGAATTCCATTAAATGCGTACAATAACTGTAAAAGCGATGCGCACTTTCGGCCATATAATCTTTTATTTATCTTCTTTTTTCTGCATTCGCGATTTTTACGCTAAAAACAACGGTGTTTTCCTTGTCTCTTTAGCGGTTTTATTTTTACAGTTTCATTGCGCTTTTTACTGCGGCCTGCGAATTTATCCACTGATGACATTTTGTCTTTTTAGTCAGTTAAGAATGAAGATATTAAATTTAAATTGCTGCAGTTTCGTGAAAAATGCAATGACTTTGATTTTTTAAGCGAAGGATAGTAAAAAATTACCAAATACCGTTAGCTGACCTTTGCAACTGTTATGAGGAGACTGGCGTAATGAAGTGAATTTCCTTGGTGGCGTGGATTGGTTTCAATCAAAAGCAGAACAATGTTAACTTCGGCTGCAGCAATTCTTTACAAGAACTTGATTTTGAACCGTCAGTTTGTATGACAGCGCACTTGTCCAACCGCAGTACTTGAAGTCATGCTGGAGTTCGGCAAAGAAAACATAATGTCGTCTTAACAAATGAAGACTTTAGGGGAAGACACACCACTGGTCCTTCTTCCAAAAAGTTTAATGCTACTCTCGGCAGAAAAGCGGATAGGAGTGATTCCACGGTTGGCCTATTATTGAGGGGAAGAACTATCCAGTGGTAAACTGACGGTTCGATAACATGGCATTGGAGCAGGTACTGCGAGACCGCATACCACACTATCCATACCAATGGGATATTTTCCGAGCATCTTGCAAACAGAAGTCGAACGTAACAATCGCAACCACGGTATCGCCATACTCAGCGATAGTCAAGCGGCACTAAAAGAGATCTCAGCTTATGATGCCAAATCGCTATTAGTGGAGAAAAATATAGTAATGTTAAATCGCTTATCAGTTTGCGACCGTGTACACCTGATCTGGGTGCCGGGTCATGAAGGGGTAGCTGGTAATGAGCTGGCCGATGATCTAGTTCGCTCTTCAGCGGTTTCCAGGATGACAATGCTAGACACACACCATCAAGGAGTTGTTCCGCACGGCGGAGAAAGTGGGGAGAGAACGGCACTGGCAACATGTATGCTCACCCCAAGTTACTATTGTGAGGTTACAACCTATAAAGGTTTATATAAATGATCAACCTCGCCCCAGAAAAATTCTGTCTCCTTGTCGCGCTCTATATTAGGCACTGCAGGCTCAAGAAACTCCTATTCTACATGGGCACAGTCTCTTGCCCAAGCTGGCGGTTTTGTGACGTGAAACCGGAAACTCCAGAACACCTCATTCTAGAATGCCCAGCAATTTGTAGAAGCAGGCTCAAGGCCTTTAGATCTATCTACGCGAACCCTGTCCATCCATCATCGAGCCCAACCCTGAAATTGTTCATAGTAAAGGAGAGGAGAGGGCACAATAGACCATAGGTCGCTGTGCAAAACCTATATTATTATCAATCTTCTATGAGATCAGAGCATTTTTTTCGGTAGTTGTATCACTGATTGAGGCAATAACCCATGCTAAATTTCATGCAGATATTTCGTTAGATGAAAAAAAAAACTATTCTACGCTACTCTCCAGCGCTTAGCAAGTCGAGTACAGCTAGTTACAGGTATACCAAACAAAAAACAAAAAACGTTAAAACTGTATAAGGAAGCAAACTATCTTAAGGGGTTAGGCCACCTTAGAATTTTCGGAAAATTAATTTTTTTTTTTTCAAATGATACATTATGGTCTTATAAATGTTATCCCGAAAGATTATAACAAAGGAAAAAATTCTAAATTCTAATTCGTTATCTAGTCGACGGCCGTTCGTTCGGTAGGGAGCCCACTTAAAACTTTAAACGCGTTTATCTCAAAACTGTTTTTTTTTTTGTTTTTTTTCAAGTTGGTCGGAAACATAAATTAAACAATTTAAAACCGATTCACTTGAAATTTGTACAACATCTTCAGAAATACATTATCTACAAAAGTACGTAGGATTTGTTCGATGTATGCATTTTTGACAAAATGGCGGGCCTTTAAGGGGATAAGTAACAATTTGGCCTAAAAAATTGTTCGAATTTTTTTAATAAAAAACAAACTATGCAAGATAAAAAAAATCCTACCTACTTCTTTAGCTAGTGCTATTTACAAGCAGAAATCGTTCAACAATTTATTAAAATAAAAGAATTACAGGAGCTGTGTGTACGGCCGTTGTTCCCGAAAAAACGGAGACATCCAAGGGAGAACGCAGTGTAGCCGCCATTTTTCAATTAATTTTTCTTCAAAAATAGTCACAATCAGTTAATTATATGTATAATAAATCCCTTTTGTTAAAAACCAGATTTATTTATTAGTTTTCCCGAAAAGAAATCTTAAAAAGGCCTATTTTGTGGTCCTCTAGAGTGGCCTAACCTCTTAAATTAGAAAACATTTTTATTTACGAGTAAAAGGTTCGTAAGTGAGATCTCAAGTTCTTTCCGCAATGCCGAAGACAACGTCGTTACTCCCCTAAAGTTTTTTACGAAAGTCACAAAAATGCGCGAATTAACTGATCTTCAAAAATTTAAGGTCCGGCATATACATATGTAAAATGTCGGGGAAAGTCCGTAAAATTACACATACCACATACAATATTACAGTACACATAGCTTAAGTATTGAAAGAAAAATGTATATAAGTTTTAACTAGCAAAACCCTTCTCTAAATTTTTCTACAGATTTATCAAGGAACAACATCACGAATGTAAATCGAAATAACTTCCGAGGACAGGATAATTTACATGAGTTGGACTTGTCCAAGAATAAGATACTAAACATATCCAGCACAACGTTTGGTCATTTAACCGTAAGTATGCAACAACAACAAATATTTTAACAACCTTGAAAAGGCGAAATATGTCGTAAAGAGAAAGTCAATCAGCTGCCCAACCAAACCAACCGTTTAATGTTTAATTTGCGCCTCACTCTGATTGCCTTCCGTTCTTTTTCTCGCTGTCACTTTTTGAGAGACGCCTTGAGCATTCATTTTAAAATTCATCAGAATGCGGGTGGAAAACGCGTAAATACCAACTTAATATAATTATCGCATTGCACCGCCAAGGCGCTCGGCTGATGAGTTGACTGTGTATACATGTATAGTATGTATGTTTTATGTGGATTCAATCAGGCCCTAGCAACTGAAAGCCATTGCGCGTCCGGCTTCGCAGCAGCTTGGTCACTCGCCGGGCTTTAAGCTCGTATTTACTTTCATTTCGTTTAAACTGCCAATAATGCCCCTCTCTGCCGTCTTATTCGCCGGGTTTTTATCACCCGAACGTGGGCGGTAATAAATTTTACGTGTTATTTTGTTTTATTTCCTCGCTCATGCGTTTTGTGTTTGCTTTTGCCGTTTTTGTTGCTGTTGTATTGCACATTGCAATATACACATTATGCTTCTTCGCTCTGCATCTAGTTAACGGTACTCAGCATTCTACATGCAGCTGCTTTTAGCCTTGCGTTCAGCCTTAGTCTTACGGGTCAGTTGCGTCTCGGTAGGAAATTATTTACAAAACTTCACTTAATATTTTTTCGAAATATTTATAAGAATGTTGAAGTTGAACCAGGGCTCTTACACCCGTTGAGCAACACTAGACTCAATTCGATGCACGTTCGTAAGACTTTTACAATCTTGGCGCTCTCAATTATATCACTCATATCCATAATGGCTTCTGTAGACAGCCGTATAAGATTTGGTGCCTAATGCATTTCCAAGAGTTCTGTGTCGAATCGGATCCTCTGCAATAGTTCATAGGAATATTAAAGTTGCCAAACCAATTGTATTTAGAAAATCTTTCCCAAGCGTCTACACAAATGTACGAAATTTCAATTCATTTTCACTTCCTTCAAGGTCCTAATTCACCGCCACATTCTGTGCGGGTCAGCGTAAACACCTAGTATGTGCATTCTTGCACTTCTCCAAGATTTTCTTGTGGACCATGCTCGTAAAATAAATAGCGAATGCGAAAATTGTCTGCCTCGTCTTGTTTTTTTAATTTGTCTTCGATGGCAAAGCTTCCGCTTACAATATTTTACAATGGTCCCGCATTTATATTTCGAAAGATATTTATTAGCGATTACTATGGATTAACAAGGATAGAGTGTTTGATGAATGAACACATAGCGAAGGAAACTAAACGAAAATTTATGAACCACCTATTTCGAGAATTTAGTGTGAAGTCTTGAAAGTCAAGAGAGTGTACAGGAAACATAATTTGTGGTCACAAATTATAGCTTAACAAAAAGCGAAAAATTCGTCTTTCCGTTAACACATAAATAGTTTTCCAAGCGTAGACTAAAGAGTGCAGACATGTAGTATACATTTGGTTGAAGATGCAGTACTCACACGTTCGGCTTCACTTTCGACTCAATTGAAAATTCGAAGCTCTTTACGCGAGAGCACTGAAAACATTTAATTTTTTTTTGGAAGCACCAATTAATTGGGCTACTGCTTATACGAAATTTAGTTATGACCACGCACTTTGATCAGCCGATTTTAGTCGTCTTCGAAAGTATGCTCTGGGCGTCATCCACTTGATCACTTCTGGGGGTTCTGCAAGAGTATGCTGCGGTCTAGAAACTTTCTGCTAGTCGCCGCATCGTTCCAACAATTTTCGAGCATTACCTTTGTCACTCAGCTGTCCAGCTCTTCGTTCTTACACATTTCGGTCTCTCTCTTTTTTATGTAGACGATGGAGCCATTGTAAAAGTTCATGCAAGTGAGGAAAGTTCCCTGGGCCTCAGAAGTGGCTAGAAAAGATTATTTTACAATGAAAAGAACACAACAGCCTCGGATGAGAGTCAACAATCAGACTACATAATTTGAATTTGATATTAATGATCACATTACTAAAGGGTATATGTGGTCTATAAAAAATAGACCTGAACCCACATTCCAGATTTGACCTATATAACTCTTAAAGTGCGATAACTGTATGAGCAGAACCCAATTGAAGCAATTCCTGACATAATGTGAAATTTGGTGATGTGGGATAATCAAAATATGTTAAAAATCCGAAATTATACACTCAGTCATGAATGTACGCAAATCGGTAAGATGTTGGACTATGTGGGTTCACCATCCATCCACCTTCGGATATCACCAACCACTTTTTAAAGCTCCTGTGAGTAAAATTTTTGAAAAAATGGGCGTGACCACGCCCTTTAACAAGTTTAATGTACATATATCCTAAACTACTAAAGCTACAACAGCCAAACTTGCTGAGTACAAATCTTATAAGAGCTTCCACCCCGAGTGGGAAAATTGATAAAATCGGAGGATAGCGTTCACTCCCCATATAACAATAGTGTTAAAATTTTTAAAAGCGCAATAAATTCATAACGTATTACGCCAGTGACATTAAATTTTACCAACAAGATGGTAGAAAGCTTTATAAGAGCCGGCGTGAAAATTGGATAATCGGCGCGACACCGCCCATGTTATGGTGAAATCCCATATCTCGGGACTCGACCAACCGATTTCGACTTAATTTAGTATGTATAATTTTTAGAACATTCCTATGCTACAGTGTGAAAATGGGCAAAATTGGATTACAAACCCGCCTACTTCCCATATAACGTAATTTAAAATTCCATTTGATTCTTTCACTTTAAAATACACAAATCAAGAAGTAATTAATATAACGGAATAAAATTTTGCAGTAATAATTCCCTTAAGGGGTCAGTAAGGTAATCTGGTCTGTTTTTGGGACATTTTTTTTTCATAGAAATTTTTATTCTACAATAGAACTTTTTTCACATATCATGAGGTATATCGTGGAGTGTATAAACAAATTTTTTTCGGAATTTTTTGATGCATCTGTGCGTTTTTTCACTGGCGGACACGATTTCTCATGTTTGGATCATCTGAAACACAAAACCACAATTTATGTATTCTTAAAAAGAACGTTAATGGTTTTCGTCCCTACTAGAATCATAAAAAATATTGATAAATAAAAAAGTAATTAACGTTTTTATTTTTCCCATGTTTTTTTACATACATTTCTTCATATCATTGTCAATAAATTATAAAAAATATAAGGACGATAGCCAAGCATTTTGTGAACATCTAAAAAAATAATTAAGCAAATCAGTTGAATAGTTCAACCGAAATCATGTCCGCCAGTTTAAAAAAGTGTGTTTTGAGAAAAACGCATTTAAAATTTGAGGTACTGAAAAAGCATACAAAGATGGACATAAACGTTGAATAATTACATACCCCTAATTATTATTTTTGTTCCTTTTTCGAAACCTTCCATTGGTAAATTGGGTTTTTACATTAACAAAAATTGCAAAAAAACAATAAATTTTTTAAAAAAGATTACCCTACTGACTCCTCAAATTCGGGATACTCCTTTTTTGATAATGGTATATCTGTACGTCAAAAATTTATCAAATCGGGCCAGTATATAAAATATAAATATTTTCGAACTTCCAGGTGTTTTTATGCTGGATATATCAGTCAATATTTGAGTTATCTTAATGAAATTGTAAGAGCGTGTTTTAATCATGTCAGTTTATCTTTGTACGAAGTGTGTTCAAAAAGTATCGCGAATCGTAACTGACATTTTTCTTCGATTGCAGGGGCGTGGTGCATCATGAGTTATTGCCACAGGGAAGAACGGTCAATAAGGAATATTACCTGCAAGTTATGCGCAATTTGCGAGAAGCAATCCGCCAGAAACGCCCGGATTTGTGGAAGAACAAAAATTGGCTTTTCCACCACGATAATGCCCCTGCTCACACACATCGTTGCTTGTGCGCGACTTTTTGGCCAAAAACAACACACTAATGATGCCACAGCCACCGTATTACCAAGATCTGGCCCTCTGTGACTTTTTCTTATTCCCTAAACTGAAGAGACCCATGAAAGGACGACGTTACGCTTCTCTTGACGAGTTAAAGACGGCATCGAAGGAGGAGCTGAAGAAGATAAAATAAAATGATTTTTTGAAGTGCTTCGAAGATTGGAAAAACCGTTGGCACAAGAGTATAATATCTCATGGAGATTACTTTGAAGGGGACAAAATAGTGGAATAAATAAATAATTTTGAAAAAAACACAAAATTCGCGTTACTTTTGAACACACCTCGTTCTTGATCGATAAATTTGAGCTACACCTTGACCCAGTTCCTTTACAACCAGTACCAGAATTTTCGATAGGTGATTGTATGTGAGGTACTTTCGTTTTACTAACAAATTTTATGCTGAACTGTCGGCCAGTGTATGAGTTTTAAGAGTATATGTATATATAAAATTTGTTAGATTCCGATCCACTGGTTGCATTTTCCAAGTTGTAAGAATATAAAATGTTCGGTTGCACCCTAACTTAGCCCTTCCTTACTTGTTAATAATAAGATCTTAAACAGCGATTTTCAAGTATTTAGATGTGTCCGACTGAAAAGAAGCGAGAGAAGTGTTCGATTTGCTGTACATTCTTCTGTTCCTTGTAAGATGTCCTATAATAGTAGAACAAAACGAGTGATATTTGAGGACACTCTTTCTAATTCAATAAATGTCTCTTCAGGTGCTTCGCGAAGTAGTCATTTGGGTCCGATTCCGTTTTTGTTATTTATTAACTATATTTCTTCTGTCATATAGAGCAAATTTTTAACTTTGTTGATTTAGGAGTTAGTATGAACTTAACTTTAGCTAAATTCAGGTCTATTGATATCATAGTCTTAAAAACAAAAGATGTTCTTAGTTTTGTTAACACTGGTCCAAAGAATTTAGAGATCTGTATGATACTAAAACAACTTACAACAATATTACAATATGGCTCTGTTATATGGACCCTATTTATCAATTCCGCACTGAAAATTTAGAGACGGTTCAAAAAATTCTTACTTTTCGCCTTAGGGCATTTTCGATGGAATTGTAGGTTAAGTCTTCCTCCGTCAGTTAGTGGTTTAAAACTTATCGATCTACCTACACTTACTACGTATAGTCGTAGAGAAACGCTTAATGTTATATTCTTAGTAAAAGTTGTGAATGGAACAGTTAGCAGTTCTTTTCTCCTATCCGAAACTAAATTTAATATTCCTTTTTCGAGTCAGCTTAAATCCTTACCGTTTTTTTTTTTTGTTTATTTTTGTTTTTTTTTTTCTTGTTTCGAACTTAATGCACCATTCCGTCTCATATGTGATGATTTTAATTCTCTTTCCAGCACATTTTCTCTGACTGACTTATCGAAATTAAAAATACTTTATTGCTTTCTCGGAATAAATAAAGTCGAAGCAAATGGTTATAACGGATGTATTTAAAATCTTAGCTGTTGAAATTTTTGTTTCTGTATTCATTTACTATATGTATGTCTTTGTTAGTAGTTTCCGATTTAATAAAATCAAATTTTTCTTCAATTTTCAGGAACTTCGAAGACTCAATTTAGCTGACAATTCCATATTGGAACTCGTTCCGCGCATATTTTTCCTGCTCAACAAATTGCGGTATTTGGACCTGAGCGGAAATCCATTGCAAGACCTGCCACCCGATGTGTTCCGCGATTTGCCGGTAAGCTGTGCTATTGTACGCACGAACATAATTCTTTCTGCTGCCATTCAAATTGGCAGAAGTACGCTAACTGTCTTTAAATTACGCACATCCGGCGTGTGGAGCGGAGCGAAATTACCATTACGAGCTTAGATTGAAGAAATAATCAATCGGAAATTGAAGTGAAAAACCAATTCAAACAAATATTCTCTTTGTACTGCCTCCACCTTCTATTTAACTTTCGTTTTTTTTTTTTTTGCCTTCAACAGGAGCTGCGCATTTTCAAATGCCGTAATTGTCAATTGAAGAAAATCAATCCGCAGTTGTACAACTTATTGCCAATGTTGCAAGAGCTGGATCTGGGACGTAATGAGGTAAGCGTGGCAAATTCACGATAGAAATTATTTGCATGTGTCTATGTGCGTCTATATATTTTTATGAACCCACAAAGCCACACCTTAAATCAATGCCGTGTTTATTTTTGCAAGTCAGCGCTTTTGGTTGAACATTTTTGCTTCCTCACAGACAATGACTATTGACTTTTGATTTTATTTCTTCTTTGCTTGCATTCCACTGAGTTCTTTGAATACTGGCAAACATCATTTCATTGTGAAAAATTAACCGTCATCTGAAATTTCCCTGCTTTGACGCTCTCTGCTCTCGTTTCAGTTTAAATTCCTCGACAAGGATGAATTTCGCGACGTGAAAAACCTCACCAAAGTCCTGCTTGATGGCAATCAACTGTCCGTCGTTGTTGATGAGCTGTTTCGAAATCAAAAAGTTCTGCAACACTTGGGTAAGTTTGTTAACAACAAAGTGCCGCATACAATTTGTGCTTTAGTGCGCCTAAAAGCTTGCTACACTCTACTGTTGCACTTCATATTTCCTATTCGCAGACTTATCGTACAATCGACTGGCGAAAGTGCCCAATGACTCGTTTAAACATTTGGGCAATTTGACGTTCCTGGATTTGTCGTACAACAAGCTGGTGCGACTGGAGCCGCAATCAGTGCGGCGACTGAACAATCTGCAAACGCTGAATATTAGCGGCAACGTGCAGATGAATTTGCTCGACATGCGCGAAACATTCGAGGTGAGTCTAGTCCCTACAAAATACAACATATGAATGCAGGAAAGCGTAATTGAGTGAGACCATTTAATGAAGTTACTAGAAATACAAAAGTGATTTTCTGTCTTTAAGTGCTTTGTTTTAGAAATATGAGCGAAGTTAAGGATTCAAATACTTGGGATTGGGAGGCAATATATAGTACAGATCGGGTAATTTTTGAATCACGGCAGGAAGCATAGACCATATCATTAAAACAACATCTCAGGAAGAAATTATCCGACTAATGTAACAATGATTTACGTTCTTGACTTTTCGAAATTAGTCTCATTACGATACTTCAGGACTTTATCTATTACCGCTCCCTCATAGCGGCGATACCTATGTCCAGTACGTCTTATTATTTAAGAAAAAATCAACTGGCTTAGAAAAAAATATTTTCTAAATCTTTTATTAGTTAACAAAATACAATTTGTATATTGTACGAGGGCTGCTATATATATTTCTGGCCTAATAATGAAAATAGGCATATTTATCAACGA
Organism: Bactrocera correcta; assembly: GCA_027475135.1. Classification (NCBI taxonomy): domain Eukaryota; kingdom Metazoa; phylum Arthropoda; class Insecta; order Diptera; family Tephritidae; genus Bactrocera; species Bactrocera correcta. The sequence continues at coordinate 4,483,712 of CM050323.1, read as the reverse complement.
AAATGATTTTTCTTTTTTTTATTTTCGTTGGATTTGGCTCGTCTTGGAAGACCCACACGGTCGATTGCTGTTTTATTTCAGGCTCATACGCATAGATCCATGATTCGTAGCCTGTGACAATCTTATAAACGTCTTTTGAAGCACCGCGATCGTATTTTTTCAGCATTTCTTTACACCAATCCACACGAGCCTCTTTTTGAGCGATTGTCTAATTGTGCGGGATCCAACGAGAACAAACCTTTTTTACGGCCAGGTGTTCATGCAATATCGAATGTATGCTGGTGGGAGAAATGCATAGGCATGCCTCTATCTGAAGGTATGTTACATGACGGTCTTGCATTATCAGTTCACGTATGGCATCGATGTTTTCTGGCACAACGGCTGTTTTTGGACGACCTTCACGGAATTCGTCTTTGAGTGAGCGTCGGCCACGATTGAATTCGTTGTAGCAGTTTTTCACAGTGCTATAGGATGGTGCTTCATAGCCATACAAAGATTTTAGTTCATCGATGCACTCTTGTCGTGATAATCCACGTCGAAAGTTGTGAAAAATGATCGAACGAAAATGTTCACGAGTTAATTCCATGTTTTGGCCGAGATGAATTTTTTAATTCCCTGTAAATAAAACAATTCACTATTAAATGACAAAACGTTCTGAGTGATGTTATGCTAAAAAATGTCAAACTTTCTAATGGAAATGTCAGATTGTACCTGGCAACACTTAGTGTTGCCTAGTCCAGAAATATATATAGAAACCTACGTATATTTTGAGAACCAGAACCAGAAAACAATAGCAGTTTCAGAATGTCTATTCAGTATAACACAATTCGCCTAAAAGATCTATATTATTTTTTAGGTGAGTCGATTGCATGAAATATGCGTTGAGAGGGCTTTGAATATTATGTAAATAGCTCCTTGAGCAAATAGTTAGAAGACTAAAAATTGTTTGCTAAAGGTTTCGAAGAGAATACCAACAAATTATGAAAAACTACAAACAAGTACATAACTTAGTTCATTTTGCTAAAATCCTTTGTTTGGAAAAAATTTCCTTTTTCATAGTAATGTGAGGGGGATATAATAAGAATAAGCAAGAACTTATAGACCACGGAAAAAGTAAATATATTAATCATTAATTTAATTTGAGAAATTGGAATGGACTTGAAGAACAAAAGTATATTATTAAATTGCAGAGTTTAGAGAATAAGACAAAAGAAAGCTACACTAAAGATCAAAGATGAAATAATCGAGAACTACAATAAGTATTTTAAAGCTATGAACAATAGGCATGGCGTGCCAATAGGAGAGTAGAGGTTAAAGAATGTTAAAAGATGGACGTAATTTATGCGGTTCAGAAGTGAAAAAATCGCTTGAATAATTCAGGAAACTATTTTCTGTTTTCATAAACTCGGTCAACCTACAAACACCTATATGTTTTTTGCAAAACCAACCGTATCCGTTTTAAGAACGGTTAGACCACGATATGTGTCTTAACGCCCGGTGCATGGCAACGTTGAATTCCCGATAGCATTGAAAATAGCTTGCGATAGCATTAAAAAAAGTCCGCAATGACACATAATTGCCATCTGTTTGATAATTGGTTTAAAGTAATTTTGTAATATAAAGGGAATTTTAAAATGCTACCATCAAACTTGACAGGAATAAGACTGTTTTTCAGAACGGTTTCCATCAGTTTAAAACTTATTAATCGAATACGTGGAATATTATAATTTGCCGGCGTTATTGAGTTCAGTTTCATATATTCGCATATTCTAAATAAATGTCGACAGCATCATTAGTTAGATTAGCCAAGATTAATCAGAGAGCTACGCATAGGCTGGTTCTGGTTCTTTGCGAAACTAGATAGAGTTCAGTTCCTAGGTCCATGAGGTGTAGTTATCTTTTAGGATGCCTGCGCTTGGCGCTAATTTTAACATAATCTGTGGCCTCACAATCAATACCTCTTCCAGTGTATTAAACCGTGAGTAGTATAGATGCTTACAGCGTGGCAATGCAGGACAAGTGCATACGACATGCTCTATTGTTTCCCTGATGCCAAACTCTAGACATTTCCTGCAGTCTCCTCAATCTGTCAGCCCCATCATGCGGGCGTGTATCGCCACCAGACGATGACCAGGTAGTATTCCGATCATGTTTTTCATGTAGCCGTACACCATTCTTGGCAGTCTCGTCCACTATTTCATTGGCCTCGATGCCTTTGTGGCCTGACACGCAATAAAAGTGAAGTCGCTTATTTCTGGCAACAATTTTCACTGTTGCCCTGCTTCCCAAGACACTTCTGGCTGACGTGCGCTGCTTGGCTTTCTACATAGATGCTTTTGCAATAACAAAAACCTCAGCTTGAAATATACTGCAGTGGTCCGGCAACTTAAAAGGCTGCCTTTACCCCAACCATCTATTCCTATGTTTACTTTGAATCTTCTTTCCTAGTTGAAAAAAGGGATCATGTAGTCGGTGTTTTCCAAGCCGCCGTTACTCACCGAACTATGACCGAAGGTTTCATATCTAAATTCTTCTTGAACCAGAAGTCGATTTTGTTGCGCAATTTTTTGCGAGGAGGCTTATAGGTGATTTATAACCAGTTCAGCAGCCGCCGTTGGAGTTTTTTATAAAGCTCCTGTTCTGCCCAGCGCAGCGAGCGTCTCTACTGGCTTCCGTAAGGTGGGTTTCCGTACTCCTGTTCACTATACTACTGCACCGTATAGTAGAATTGGTCTAGCTGTGTAGTACCAGTGCATGAAAAAGGGAGAGAGTCCTCAGGTTGTGCCAAGGATCTGCCTTCACGCGTAAAAAGCTTTGCTGGCTTTCCTCACTCTTCCTTCAACGTTGTGTTCCTACAGCAGTTTGCTGTCCAAGACCACCCAAAGGTACTTGGAACGATTATTGGGAGAGATTTGTGTCCCATTTATCGAACGGAACCTCCATAGAGGAACTTTGTGCTTTCTGTACTTTCCGATTTCAACGCCAGGCTCACCTGCGATGCCTAATTCTAGACTGTATTGAGTGTGGTGGTCTGTAGACACCTATACGTTATTAAGTTGGCTTAGGGCCTTTGCTGTCCAAATTCCCTAACAGTTTATTCACCACTAATGTCCATAGAAGCGGACATAGCCCTCCGTCTTGCGGAGTAAGTCCACAGAATACCTTGACCATTCTAAGTCGTTCCATTCTGCTCTTATCCTTCTACACTAAAAGATATATTCGGTAAAGTTTACCGCATTGTTCCCTTCATAGCTAGGACTTACCGTGTCCCTACAGTCTGAAAAGTACTCATTTACTAGGTCTACTAATGAGTTCTGGCACTCGTACGTCCACTCTCCCACAACATCTTAAAAAAAGTAACTCAGTTAACTGCTTCTGAGGTTTCAGCGAGTGTACAATACAGTTCTCCGGCGAAAGTAATGCACCTTTATACCAGAAAATGCTTTCAGTTCCCACATAACACACTTTGAGAATACCAAAATATATGCTAGAAGAACGAAATGTAGGTTTATTTAGATTCTCACGGACGAAAAAGAGTGCTAACTTAGAACCTAAGATAATATTGAAAACCACATAATCACTTAAAGCAATTACATTTAATCTTGCTTAGCAATTATATAATCTATATCTGTGCAAATATTATGTTTGCCCAGTTTAAGTACCAAATCTACAATATAAAAACTTTTGCACGAACAAAAACAATAAAAACTTGCAATAAAACATACCGAACTTCCTGCTCAACTACTCAAAATTCGATTACCGCCCTGTGCTCATTGCTATCACTTACGAAATTTAATTTATCTGCTGTTGTTGTTGATGTTGTCTCCCATTTTCAGGTCATACCACAGCTGACACATCTCTCGGTCGCCGACATGGGAGTGCTGCCGATGGGACTGCTGGTGCCGTTCAAGCAGCTGCGCTATCTCAACATATCCGGCAATCATTTGGACAATATGTCACTGCAAGTAATCGATCCGTGCCGGGAGCTGGAGGTGAGTGCACAGAGATGAGAAGAGTGAAGCGAGCGAAAATCCGGACAAATTTATAGAAATAAGTTGAAACAAAAGTTTTGCGGCCACTGGCTAGTTGAGCGTGGAGGCGCCTAAACCGAAATAGAATTCAATGTTTGTGTGTGTTTGTATTTTTGTGTTGGTATGTGTATGTGTGTCATGTCTGTCATAGCAGTAAAAAGCGATATAACACTCCCAACAACAATGTCCAAATGTTAGCACAGCGATAAAACCGAACACAAATTTGTGTGTGGCATGCAAGCTGGCAAATCCAAAGCGTTAGCGCTTAAAATGAATAGAAATGAAAAGTAAAGTTGAAAAAACAACAAACTTGAAGAGAATAAAAACGGAGGGCAAAAAATTTCGAGAAAACGAGAAAAAATTCGTCATAGCTCGTCTGCTACAAATTGTTCTGCGCTGCAAGCGGCAACCGACGTCAGACGTCCAACGACCGACCTAACAAACTACAGACCTACATTACGAGCAGCAGTGAGCGACAGTCGTTGCATGCATGCAAGGGCAATAACAAGTGTGGTATAAAAATAATATAACGGGCATGCAACATGCCACCCACAAAATTTTGCAACATGCAAGTGTAAACTACATTGTTGTCACACATTTACCATTGCGTGCTGGCATCTGTCCGAACATTTGCAAGTGTACAGTTTTGAATGTGTTTATTGTTGTTGCTTCGAACTTTCGATTATCTCTCGCCTCTTTATGATTATAACAACAATTCGGTTATATGTAGTTGTTTCCTCGGGCACTGTTTTTATATATGTAGGGGTGTCTCATATTTTATCACAAATTGCAAACCCGAAAAAGGACCTTTTCATAACAGTAAAATGTGTATTCTTTACTTATGTTAAATCACAGAAGCTTCAAAGACTAGACAAAACATATCCAGCTGTTCTTGTTTGTGAGATGAAATTTAGATGATAAATTATATAATTTCCAGTTAACATTATTTTTTTTTAATTTTGAAGAGTTATCACCTTCTTAAAAATTGTGTTTAGTTAGATTGCTGTTATTTTGACATTTAGGTACTAAGCGGGTATAAAAAAGTAAGAAAGAGCTGGTTACCCTTGCAACTAGCAAGAATCAAAGACGGGGAAATACCTTAAGATGTTGACTGTATATTAGGTTACATGGCTTATATAGAGATATCGCACGTGGAGCGCTAGGTATGCCAATTAAGTAATGAGACTGATTCCATAAAAACCGTATATTTGAAAATTATTCTACAACTCTGCCATCCATTTCAAAGTGGTCCCCTTTGGGCAGCTAAACAGCGATTCCAGCGCGTTTTTCATTCTTCGTAACCTTTCTGGAACGCTTCGACTGGGATGTCCGCGAGTACCCAATCATCATTTTCACTTTCGACTTGCTCATGCGAGGTTTCTTCGGGCGGGGGGCGCGAAGAGACAACCATTGTGAGCTATGGTGTTTGGTTTCTGGGTCTAAAAGTAATACCACCATACACTCTTACCATTTTAGCGAACGTTTCCAAAGCTGTTTCGCCCAAGCTGGCGCAAAATTTTACCGCCACGCATTGCTCTTGATTTCGTTTTTCAATTTTCGTAACGAGCACTACAAACATACGTCTACTCAGCATACATCAGTGGAGTGGGGAGGGATGCCGGAAAAAGAGAAAGTGAATTTCAAGGTCACAGGTTTACCACAAGCGCGGCAATAAAATCAGTCTCATTACTTAATTGTCAAACCTCGTATGAAGTTGTTTGTGAAGCCATAGAAAAGAAGAACTCCTGTGTTCGAAATTACAAATTAACAAAACGCTTAGTGGCCAATTTGCACAAGCGTTTAATTTCCGTTCCGGGGGATAGTCAAGAAGGAAGTATTGAGTTGTTTCCACCTCGTCTTCTTCCATACAGCTTTTGCAAATGACGGCTGGTAAGATTCCTAGCCTTCCAGCAAGGACGCCGATAGGACAATGGCTTGTAGAAACCCCCACAAATAGGAAAGCGCTAGCCTTACTGAGTGCAAAAAGATCACTAGATCTATTGCGATCGACCTTAAGCCAAAAGGATTTTCCGACAGCGGTGGCAACCGATGGTGGCCCAGTGGCAAAGCTCCCGTAAAGCCTAGCTATCTGGTGATAGAACACAAGAGGGTTTAGGAGCACCGACCCGCTCGCATTCTATTGATAGCTGAACGCACTATTAATGACTTAAGGTTAGTATCGTCGCCCTCCTATTAGTGTAAGTGGTCACTTCTATGAAGGAGACTGCATATTGGCCGGTATATTGGCAGAGAAGGAACCGTAAGAGATCGGTTTGGCGACTTCATGATTCAATTGATCCGGTATGAAAGTTTCGTATTAAAAATATTTGGAATAATTCAGCATTCCTTATTCAATGAAATTATGAATGGATTACAATCAATTTTTTGGGGGAAAGTTTTGATTAAAATTTGATTTATTATTCTCAGTTTTTTTTCGAATAATTTCTCGCCGTGTTATGGTGATCACAGCAAATATGCGTCCATATTTCTGCTTAAAAATTATCCTTTATTCAAAAAAGTGTGCTTAATAATTGACAATAGGTCAGAATAAAGTAACTAAATCTCTGTTTAGGAAATAAATTCGCAAAAACGTTTTTTTACCCCTCCTTTAAATAATTTTTGTATATGTACTACAGGTAATAGATATAGGTCATTTAATTTTTTGCAATATTATATTTCATGTCAACTAAAATTATATTAAAATCATCTTCAAATGAGATATATGTGGTTTTACCACAAGCAATAGGCTGATGAGGAAAACGTCAGCCAGAGGATAGGCACTCATTATATGAGGTATAAGAGCTTTAGATTATTTCCAGCAATATTAGGAAACCATTAATATTATTTTATAATTTTGAAAAAAAAAATAATAACTTTTTCCTTAGTAAAATATACTTAAAGACTAGTTTCTATGGGATTTTATGAAGGTAGTTCGCACACAGACCGACATGTTCGGTACTTAGTTTGCTGAAGCAAAAAAAAAAATCTATATTGTTGGTATTATATGTGGGAGCTGGATTGATTTATGTATCAAATTTTTCACATATACGGCATTAAACTTTATTATATCTAGTTGTTACATTTGGACTTAATTTTCCTCGATACCTTACATATTCAACAGTAAATACAGAACAGAGGCAATCGAGGGTTTAAAATTTTTATAATAGATATATAGAGCTAGAGGTAATATTGACCCGATTTTATGCATTTTCGGCAGAAAGATGCAGCGTCATTAAAAAAAATATTCTCACTATATTTAATTGAAATATCTTATTAATATATTATTTTGAATATATAAGAATATTTTGACATATTTTTATCCAGTTTTGGTATTAAGAAATATTCAGAAAAAATGCTTTTTGATATTCAATGTCCTTGTTAAATTGCTAAATATATGCATATATACATGTTTGTATGTATGTAAATGTGTCAATTAATTTCCTACGCCTGTATTTTGTGGGAAAAATATTGAAATCATATAAATTTACATGTAAATGAAAAACTAAATACTATAAAAATTTGAAAAAATATTTGCATTCAATCACTCAGTATATAATATAAGTGTACGTACATATTTCGCATTTTACACAAATAGTTCACCGCAGCACTCCAGGCGTTCGCCTACTTCCGGGAAATAGTGTTTGCGGTTGCTGCTGGCTGAAATGAAATGAACAACGAAATCAATATCAAACAAACATATTTCAATATTTTTTGCATTTGTGGCATTTTTGTAAAATATTTACAGTTAACATACGCAACGCTAATATTATTCATTATTAGTATTTTATAACGTTTGAAATTTTTGGGAAACATTTCAGGGGATTATTAATTTTACAGCAGAGTGTGTTGGTTTCACTACATGGTGGGATGCTTTAAGAGGGGAAAGGTAACTTAATAATAGCTTTTAAAAATAACAGTTTCCTGGTTGGTTTGTTGTAGAGGAAAGGCATAGAACGCAAATTATATAAAATTGAAGAGCTCATAACTTGTCATATGGCATAGTATTCTAAAATCATAAATTTTTCACTTGTTTTTTAAGCTGTTAACATTTCTCAACACTATATAGTTATAACTTTATGGGACTATATGGCACCCCTTTATTCAGTGAATCTTCAGCTACTCAGGTTTGCTGCGCTTTAATTTACTATATTTATTAAAAAAATATATACTCGTATATTTCAGTTAAATTTTTCCGTTTAGCTGTATGCGAATGTTGTTCTTGACACTTTGGAGTTCTTGCCTTTTATTCTTCAGTATTTAATGTGAGCTATGAACTCTTCCATATTTAATCTTCTGTTGTCATATATTCCAAGTGGATAAAGAATGAAAGATTTCACCGATTACGACAGGCTATCTGATGGATCATTATCAAAAGTAATAAATTAGATATTTGTGAGAGATAATCTTTAACTTATGTTGTATTCATTCTTCGCTCAAATACAAAATTTTTGCTTTTTGTAGTCGTTTTGTGTTTGTTTGTTTTGTCGTCGTATTCGGCTATGACTTACATATGTAGGCATATACTACTATGAGCAAAAAATATTAAGATTTTATTCATAACTAGCTGACCCCGCAGCCGTTTTCCTGCGTGAAATTATCTGTTTTGAAATGAAAATAAAGTTAAATTTATCATTTATTTATTTTTTTTTTTTTTTCAATGTAACGCAGGTTGATAAGCAACATTTTTTGGTTTCTGTTCCACTACATTTTCCAACTCGTGAGCACGCCACATATTTGTGTAAAAACATAGCAGTTTCAAATTTATGCCACACATTTCTAGCCACTATCTTTGTTTCCTAATTATTGTCATCTCAAATGCAATTTTTACTGGAAACGGAATCCGATTGAACTGAAATGGCAAATCGATAGAATTCAAAGGAATTCGTACATCTGCCCTTATATTCGATAGGTGCGTCATAATCAGTCGGGTTCCATTATACAGTTTCGGCGCTTGCAGATTGCGTAACATAATAACGACAGATCCAACTTTGAGACACAAATGATGCGGTGGTATACCAAGCCCCTCCAAGAATTTAGAAATTTCACTGGATAATTCACGGCGTCGTCTTCATTCTCAAGACAATCGATAGAGTTGTATGAGCGCAAGTCTCCCAGAATTTGACTTTGAATCTTCCAGTTTTAGTGACCAACATCTGCCAGATGAAATTGATATCAAACCACCGGAAGTATCAACCGTAATTCATCCATTTTCAATTTTTAGCGAAGGAGATGTAAAATATCTTCGGCAATGTCATTTTTATTCGTATCGCATATTAGACGCGGATTTGAAGGCTGATATGTCGAAATGATTGTCGCAAAAAGTATGCGAACTTCATTTGCATTCCAGTGATTATCATTTTCCAGCAATTTAAGTTGCTGGCTTGCTTCTCAAAAAGTTGCACGCAATGACTCAAATGAACGTACATTTATCAATAGCAACCGAAGGTAGAAACAATCGTCGTTTTTCGGGTGGATTGTGTAAATTCGTCCTAATGCATTGATAACACATCGGGATGTCCATCTGCTGGTTGGCCTTGCTTTCTGCGTAATTATTTCATCGACGATGCATAATATCAAGGTATTTCCGAATGTCCACGCAAACGGATCTTTGACGAAAGTTGAGCAAAAACTCGTAAATGTTAATTTTGCTGCTGGCGGTGTTTCCACTGGCTGTTCTGTTTTCACTGGGTTGAAATACACTCTTTGGCCATTCTCCAAATTAACTGCGAGACGCACAACAGACGGAAAACGTTAATGAATTGCAAAACTAAATATCCTACAAAGCGCTTTAGTGCAGTTCGCGTATCGACCGTATCGTTCAAAACTAATAACAGCCATGTTGCTTCCTTTGTTTGAGTTTTGAATGCTGAATCCTCTGCGATTGTCGTCTGGTGAGCGACGCCGATAGAATGGATATCCATCATTTCTAGTTTGTATTTCCGAAAAAACGCACGTGGAGACTATTTCGTGCATTTATTGTCGGACATACAACCCGAAGTGGGATTGTGATGTCCGCAAGGTCCATGAACCATATTGTCTTTCACCTTTTCGTATACTATTGGATCTTTCTCTGTATCAGGGATTTTTTTGCAGAATTCATTTCCCCAATTTCATCTGGTGTAACCACCATCCACCAACCTCAAACTTCTCTTTTGTCACTTAGCAGAGTACATCTAGCACCTAACAACACCACATATATGTACGTTGCTTCAAGATAAAGTCTATTAAACATCGGAACTGTTGATTGAAAAGTCGCGCTGATCGCTTGCTGAATGACCGCGATCCATAATTCCACACATATGTCATCGCATCCTGGGGGTACTCGGTCATGTGCCTTGGGCTGCTAATATATGTTGATGCCAAAAACAACGCCGACCGATATTAGCGCGACCTCTTCGTGGCATCGTAATAAATTTCAATCCGTAATTAATCACTTTGTGCGCATTGAATAATTTTCAAAAATTTTTGAAACAAACGACAAATTTTGACGATTCAAATTATAGAAAAACAAAGCAAAAAAAAAAAATTGTGTGAAAAAAATTTTATTTATTGGAATTGTCCAATTTTCCGACTTTTTCTCAAGAATACTCGTTTTTTTATTTCTAAACCTTCTTCGATCCGCACAGAACATTCTCTGATAATTTCATCAAGATTGGTTCAGTCGTTCCCTTAGCGTTACTAATAAACAAACATTCATTCGTTTGTATGGAAAAAAGAAAAGAGCTGTTTTTAAGGGGATTCCAGCAATTATTCAAATTTTTCTTGCCATAAAAACCATCTTTGAATCTCAACGAACATTTTGAAATAAGAATTGGCCAAATTAGTCCAGGCGTTGCTGAGTTATGCGCTTACCAACACATTTTGCGATTCATTTTTATATATAAGATTATATAAGTACACTCTTCTGCACATCTGGACTTAATTCATTAAAAAGCATTTCTCTTTTCTTTACATGCGTCACACTAATGCATAATTACACAAACCGTTCGCAACTAATCTGCGTACAACCAATGAACACCAACAGTTTTTGGACTTGTCGCGTAACCAATTGTACGGCATCAACGAGGACACAGTGGTGCGCATTCAGCGCATACGCAACGTGCGGCTGGACAACAATCCGCTGATATGCGACGAATGTCACATGGGAAAATTAATAAATGTCGTGCAACATGTGAGTACCCCAGACAATTTGACCTCAAAAAGCAAAAACAAAAAAGTGGCAATGCTGGAATAGCGCAGCTCTGCTCATGCAACAAGCATTGCCACAGTCACTATGATCGCGTTGCTGCTGGTGACGCTGCGACGTTTCGAATTGCATTTATTGTTATTTTTTAGCTTTGCTTTCGATAAATTTACCTGCAATTTCGGTTGCATTTGTATGCAAATACTTGCAAATGCGAAATCGTGCGCTAGAAGAAATATAGCGCTTTTGTTTTTGCATTTTTTGCAATCACAACTGTGATTTGGGCAAACTCCTATTTTAGTTCCGAATTTATGCGCTTGTTTTTTACGGAACAACGCTGCTTTCGCATATATTTATGGATTTACTTATATTTCGCTGCAGCTCCAGTGGAAATGGGAAACTTATCCGATTTGCTTTTTGCCGAAACCGTTGCGCGGCTCTGAAATCACTGATTTGGACATATCGAAGCTGCATGATTGCTTGGACTACATAACCGATGAGGAGCAGAATGCAGCCAGTACTTCGCACAATTTTCTTGAACGAGGTAAGAATAATTATTCGCGTGTTTGCGAAAGTAATGATTACAATATATTATTCAATGATTACGTCAAAAAAGAAGAAGGCGCAATGATTACAAAATAAATTAAGTAATGATTACCATAGATTATGCTACTATTACGATATGCCAGTAATGATTAAAATATATTAATAAAAAACCCACATGAGATATTGACGGTTTTGAATCCGTCGACGCTTTCCATTGATTTCAAAATTGCCGTTGGTTCCAGTAACTACAAAACATTTTAGAAAAAGTATATATGAATATATATAGCGTACATATATAACCATAGTCGTGTTTTTTTTTTTTTTAATTTTAAGCTTTATTTAAAAAAAAGTGTAGAATGGAACAATTCAATACACTGCTGAAGCTATAGCATTTTCCAATCGTTCTGCCAATTTGTGGATGCCTTTCCAATAGAACTCCGCTAGCTTGACGGCCAATTTTTGAAACCCTCTTCTGATATGTGCCGTATTCCAGTGAGAGCGTTCCGCAACGACCGAAACAAGTGGTAATGTAAAGAAGCTTAAGAATAGCAAAGCCTTAGGGGTCGATGAATTATGGACTGAGCTGTTTAAAGCCGGCAGCGAGGAGTTGTAAAAGCAGATGCTTCAATTGCTAAGCATGATTTGGTCCCCTTCGAACCCTTAATCTGGGTTGGTCCCCATACCATGAGAGAGCTGCTCCGAAAGGAAGAAGCAGTGGGCAGGGAGGAACATTGCCACCAAACTCACGGTATGAGACATGCCAAGCTGCTAATGGGAGGTTACAACTTGAAAAGGTTCAAAGCTGTAATAAACCTCCCCAGGAATAGACTCAGGTTACTGGTCGCATGGTACACTGGCCACTGCAAACTGAATCTGCATAGCATGGGCCTATCCTCTTATGCAAGCTGCCGGTTCTGCGATATGGAGCCTGAAGCCCCGGAGCACCTGCTGTTCGACTGCACAGCAGTCTGTAGACGCAAGATCAAGGCCCTTGGATTGATATTTCCGGATAGGGATCACATTCCCTCACTAGCACCCGGTAATGTGAGTCAGGAGAGGGCACAATAAACCAAAGGTCGCGGTGCATTCCTTATATTTCAATCAATCAATGATTTGGTCAGATGAACATGTGCTCAATGAAGGGTTATCCCGGAATCTTTCTTAACAGTGCTTATAAGGATCTTTCGATAGTACTTTGTGGGAGATTCAACCTCTTGTAAATAAACTGATTTGACGTTATCAGTTTGGCTTTAGAATCGCAAGTCTACCATGAACCAGATTTTCACAATACGTCATGTCATGAAAAAATTTTGACAAACAGATCGACACCCATCGCGTTTTTGTCGATTTCAAAGCCACTTTCGTCAGCCTGACAGGACCTCTTTGAATATATAGTAAGTCTCTCATTACTCCAGTCTATATGTCGCAGAAGAGATGGTGACGACCCGAAATGAGAAAGCCCTTGGCGCATTCGAGAGAACTGTTCTTTGCAAGATCTAGAAAGCCGTCCGCATGAGCGATGAGTATCGAAGAAGGTGGAAGCACGAACTGTGTGAGCTATATGGTGACATGGTATAGTTAAGCACTGGTTATTCCCTGTCGTCAGCGTGGAAAATGGTGATCCATCGAAAAACTTCTTCTACTCGAGATACAAGGGTGGACAAAGGAAATAAGGTCACTCCACCAGTGGAAGGACCAGGTACATAGGACAGACATATGGGATTTACCACTGGCGTGACCTTGCAACTTGCAAAGTTTCGTGTACTCATCCCAGACTGATCTACGTTAATAATGCCAAAGAAGAAGTATAAGGAGAGGCACGTTCTAAGGCGGTGAGGCTAAACTACCCAGCATAGCTAGTGGAAAATTATTACTTCAAATACTCCCACATATTCTGCGAGCTCTTCTTGTATTTTGTAACAATCTTTCTAATTTTTTAACTATTTTGGCCGCACAGGACGTCCGTTAAGTCGCTATCATGATTTAAAAGTGGTAATTTTCGGTTTCCAAGCGGAATATAGATATGAACCCAATGAAAGGCATTAACTTTATTTCTTAACTTTGCGAACACGCATTGCACTCACATTAACCTTATTGAAACCAAGTTGGTTAAACAGCAGCAATTAATAATTTACAAAATCATGCAGTAATTGAGTAAAGAGCAAACTGGCAAGAATAATCAGGGGTTCCGTTGCCCTACAACAAGCTTACAGTGGCTTTTGTTACCTAGTTGCCTTACCATAATGAGTATAATCATTTGGTTTTGCACTTTTCTTATTACAACTATTTTCCTTCTCCATTCCTTTATTTACTCACGATTTTCACCCTTCGCTTGTTTACTTTTAGGTGGCCTTAATACTCTCGCCATACTTGGTGGCATTATATTGGTTTTAATCGTTGTCATCATACTGGCTATGGCTGTTTGCTTTTCCAAGCGACGAGCACGTTACTATACACGTGAGGATCGACTGAACGGAGGTGAGTAGCGAATGAAAGTGAAGGTGAAAGCGAGTTGGTGATTATGCCATACGGATTAATGATGATAATTGTTGGTCGAGTACTTTTGGTAGTCGAGTGTTATGTTACATGTAAGAAGACAAGTTTACACCTAATTTCGTAAAAGGAAAAAGGTGAAAATGAAAAACAAGATAAAAATAAAAAAACGAAAATCTTGCTTATTTGAATTTTTCACATACATATTGAGATTATATGAAAAAATGTAAAAGTTATAGAACTTTTCATAACCTAAAACATTGCCATATAAGTTTTTTCCACAGAAGTTGTAGTTTTGCTGGAAATCGAGATAAACTATTCTTAACCCTTAAAAACTAATCACAGATGGACCACAGATCGCCCCTAAATTATGATTCTTTTAATATTTGTAATTTTATCTTTTGTTTCCGATGGGCTTCAGTTTACTACGATCTTTTTTTTAATCATTTTAAAAGGCCTTTGCACTAGTCGCTAGGCAATAGATTTCATTTCCATTGGGACTTCCCTGTTCAGTTTCTGTTTTAACATTTTTATAGCCTTTGCGAGCATCATAAGATTTCTGGTTTCCAGTTCTCTTGCTGAATAACTATCTGTCGATTGACCAACTTGATCGGGTACATTCGTAACAACACGCGAAGTCACTGTAACATGGATGTAATGTACATATGTGCTTGTGTATATTTTGCAGAAGCCTGAGAAATGATGAAAAATAAGAAAAATCAATATCATATTTATTTTATTCGTTGAAATAATTTTGAAGTTATCAAAATGCTAATAACTAATAAAAAATGTTCACGCAAGACTTCATTGCTATAGTGACTTGATTTGAATAATTTCTTCAAAGATTTCACTGTTGTCTTGAACAATAAGCTATGACAGATTTTCTGAAGATATCTCACTAACAAATTTTCATAAAAGTGCTTCATTCCGACCGTTCAGATTGAATGAACTATATGATATAGTAGTCCGATCTGAAAATTTTCTCGGATATTGTACCATTGCCTTAAGGGGATATTTTAGTCTAGAAATCAAATTTTGGGCAGTTTTTTGAATTAAAAAAAAAAAACCAAAAATAGTTTTACTATCCATTTTTTATAATGTTTTTTATTGATATCTTAAGAATACAGAAAAAAAATTTTTTAAATTAAAAAATAAAATAATTAGAGGGGGGGTTAGAGACAAGTGTGAAAAAAATGGCGCATCCTGGTGACTCCTGGTGGTCCGAAAACCAAAACTCAAAAGAAATTCTTAATCAGAAAGGATGCTGTTACAGTCCCTACCTCAGGAAACACGAAAAAAAAATTTCAAAAATGGCGGTTTCCTGAAATTAAAAATAATTTTTTACGCTGTTTTTTGAAATTCCGGAATTTTTTTTTAAATATTAAAAACAAAAATTTTAACACGATGCTGGTAGGAACAATAAAGGATTGTATAAAAAAAGTTCACACAAAATTTCAGGTAAATCGGTTGTATAGAATTTGGGATAATGTCGGTACCGTGTGGAAAAAAGTAGTTTCGAGAAAAACGCGTTTAAAAAAGTGAGTCTACCTACCAAACGGGCTAGGTACTGCGTCACTAAAGTAACTGTAGCTCTTAAAATAATTTTAATTTTCAAAAATCCTTTGGAGGTTATGTTTTTAAGGGTCTAAACTTTAAATATATGAAAAAAATATAGAATTTTTCAAAATTCTAGAGTAGAATACTCAATAATATAGAATACCAAATTTCTTGAAAATGAAAGATCAGATTGTGTGGCAGTTTGGCGGTAGTTTGTTGGCGATGGTTCTGACAAATGAACAACTTCTTGGGGAGAAAAGAAAATTATCGAAATTTCATATCGATTTCTCAAAATCTGAAGTATTACTTCGCGTATATACGGACAGACGAATATGGTTAATCGGCTCAGTTCGCCATGCTGATCGTTCCTATACTTAGTATATGTCTATATTTTCTAGGGTCTTCAACGTTTCCGTCTGAGTATTACTAACTTCATGGCAAACCTAATACACTCTGTACAGAGTTCAAATATAGCGCTGGTTTTCTATTTACTTAGTGGGAGACAAGTTAATATTACAAGTAATATAAATGGTATATCAGTACCTACTAAATGCTTCTGTGTGGAGAGATAATATTTGAAAATATTCAGAAATTTTTTATACAAATTTGTACGAATGAATATACTCATGTTTATCGTGAATTTTCTGTTAAGTAATAAATAAGTGAAATGTATAGTTAAAGTGAACGAATTACAGAGTTAAACATGAATACTTCTTTCTCCACAACTGCTGCTGAGGCAAAAATACAATTGGAAACATTCAGAGAAACATAGTAAAAAAATTGATGAGTTTTCACTATTTGCACTTGGACAAAAAGTTGTACAACGGTAAGAAAACAAAGGCTTAGCGGGGATAATGGCTCTCTCATTGGACCATTTTCCATGGCGACCCCTGCAACAGGGCTAACTGTTTTATTTTGTACAAAAACCTTAACCCGAAAATAAGAATGACGGTGAAAACGCATTGTCGACAAAGAAATAATTTAAAGTATTTTGCCATTCCCGAATTATGCTGGTAATGAGCAGAGCTTTAAAGCTTACTAAGCTTCTTGATATTGTCCTTTTAATGCGATTAGCAAGCGATTATGACATAGAATCTACGAAGAGAATAAGAAATTAAAGTGTTTTCCGTTAAATTGCTCGCATTGCCTTCAAATAAAACAGTTTTAAATTAATTTCAAAATACGCTAAAAATAATAAAGAAATCAAAAGCACATAAAATGTGCGAAGACGCAAAACCTGCTGTTAAGGAAGTGGTAACCCCAAGAGCAAGCAATAAACTAGATCCAATTAATTTAAATGTTGCTCCAAAAGAGGCAAGAAAAGCCAAAAGTGCAAATTAAGAAAATGTACGTGGAAAAGTCAGAAAAACACGCCGCCTACTATGTGCAAGTTAACTTCTTGCAAGAAAAAACTTTTGCATAAACCTCACAACGCTACTCCAAACCAAATAGGTGTTGAGGCAAACGGCCTGGGGTCTGAGCAGTAACGCCGGGAGCAAAGAGAGCAAGAAGTGGGGAAACGTGAAAACTCAGAAAGAAATATGAACAGGCAATGCCACCCCTTCCCAGCAAATCCCTCTGCTACCTAGCCCGCCGCTAACACAACCCTTTGGGCATAGAACCACAGGCGCAAGGGGTCACGCAGTATGCACGCTTTCGTCATTGCAAACAGCATGGCTTATTAACTTTCTCCACTGCGTTGCTGGGGAGACCGAGAGACGGGCAAGCTCGCATTTAAGGCTGTAGACCGCGAAAAGTGTGAAGAAAAAATTTAAATTGCTAAAAAGATGCATTGAAGAGAAAGTGAAAATGAAGAATTAAAACATAAACGAAAATGAACGCGAGTGCCACTTGGGAGAACGGAAGTAAAAAAGTGAAAAAAAAATTTGCACTTAATTAATGAGGGGCCACGGCGGCTTGCTGTGAGATCCCCTTCCAGCAGCGAACGAAGGTGAAGTTTTAATGAAAAATGGAGGTTAAATGCAGCAGTAGCTGAATTAAAATCAACTCGGTTAAAAAGCGAGAGAATCGGTAAATGTTTGTATAAGAAATGGCGCAAATAATGAAGTGCCATCAAATTATGCAGCTATTAAATTAACAAATATTTATTTGATCTGCTGTTGCAGTTATAATAACTGAGTGTGGCTTAAGTTTAACTTGGAGCAGCGCGCTGTTGATGTTTCTCATGTCGCTTCAAATTAAGCAAAGCTCACGCCCTATTACTCCCGAGAAAAGGGAACACCAAATTACCCATTATAATAAACAGACTATTCTGTATTTTTTCACAGGCAGATGGAGCCACATTTTGCTTATTGGTATCAGTCAGTTAGTAATGGTATGAAGACTTTACTAGTTTGAGAACAATTAATGAAAGGGACTACGTATAAAATAAAATGTTTTCTACAATCTTTCTCTAGATCTTTCTAGAGATTCAGAAATACAGAAGATACAGTTGACTTTATTGATACAACTTTTGATTTGTACCGATTCTGTCTTCTTTGTATATTAATTTCCTTATTGTCTATTCGAAATACCAATTTAAGGCAATTGAGTGTTAGAAACCAGAATGGATATTAAAGAGAGATCTAAGTAGAGGTACTGAACTGAAGCCGCTCGACCTTCCTAACCACATCACTTCAGTCGATAGGCTCTTGAAAAGTTGTAAGAAGATTCCACGCTTTCGAGCTAAATTTTGTTCAACGATGAGGCCCATTTCTGGCTCAGTGGGTATGTAACAAGCAAAATTGCCGCATTTAGGGCGAAAATCAACCTTGAGAGATTCAAGAGCTGCCATATTATACAGAAATAAAGTATGGTTTTTTAATGTCATGGAGCACCTACCCATCTATGGCTACCGTTGTCGCACCTAATTAATGCCTGAAATTGAAGCTCGTGCTCTCGGCGAAATTTTGTTTTAACGAAACGGCGGCAAAAAGGTTGCAAAGAATGGACCAACTGAGACGTGGCCGTGGCCAACACTTGAAAGAGATAATATATTAAAAAAAAATGCCATAGAATGTTCTTTTGAATAATATTAAAAATTCTTCTTTAAATTCGAAGTTTCTGCGTCTTTTCTTTAAAAAAAAGTAGCCTCGAAATGAATCACCCTTTATAAGCAGATAACTGGTTATAAAGTATTTAGATAGTCTATACGAAATAAAATTAAACGGAGATACGAAGTTGAGATAATAATAAGTTCGCATCCTTTGAAGAAATAAATTTTTATCAAAATTTCGTTTTATTATTTTCCATATATGTAAGTCATCGAAAACCACTAGTCAGAGTTATCTTCAACACTAAGTACATTCATATCAAAATTGATCTTTTGCCCCACATTAGGCCGCAATTTTGGCGATTTTTTTAAATCTGACGGGATGCATGGACCGGAATTTAACTGAATCACCGTCCGACACCGTCCGTCTCACTATAACTTATGGCTCAAATATATACTGATCTATCAAGTACATGTCCTTGAATGGAAAACTTTTTTTTCGAGATATTTTCACGGAATTTGATCAGACTTCAATAACAGTCCTCAAGTCGTGTATGGAAAACTTTCTCATTTCTTAAGTACCTTCTCGTAATATGGTACAGACTATTAACAAAAGCATCGCTTCAACCTACGTAGAAATTGCTAAAATCAGACCACTGTAGCATATAGCTGCCAGACACTCCAAACAATCAAACTCAAGTTCTGGCGACGTATTTGGTTTGAGTATTATAATATCGGCGAAACTGAAGTTAACATTATCATTATAATCCGATTACCAAATATTACAGTTATAACCGTTTTCCATTAATTTAAAAAAAAGGTTACAAAGTCGAAGCATTTCAGTCAATAGTCATAAATAAAAACCCACAAAAAATTTAAAACCACATAAAGCTACAAAATACAGTAAATAACTGTTTATTAATAAACAAACACAAAAAGCTCTTAAAAAGTGAAATTTCATCTCAACATTTTACTACTCGCCGCCTTTATAACTAAGCAAAGCAATCATTTAAGCACCGTAATTGCCAAAATCCAATTTCTTCCGCTGCTCGAACTTCCAAAGCATCACGCCACTCAATGCAACAGTGTAGGAAAGTTGGCTTGTTGTTTCGCGTTTCCGCTTTGCCACGTTAACGATATCGTTTTCCTTTATGGCCTGCTGTGTTGCAGCACAGAGAGTGCCGGAAAGCAGCTATCGCCATTTTTCAAACTGTAAAAGCAATCCTGCGGCGCGCACTAACTTACTACCCGCTCATAAAAAAGTAGAAATGAATAAAGGAGCAATCACAACTACAACAACAACAACAGCAAAACTCCAATGCGCCAATAATAATATTAACGGTAATGATAGTTGTAGAATCGCAGAAAAACAGCCAAAGGTCACATGTGTATGTGTATGTGTGTGGAGCCACACAAACCATTATCGACAGCAGCACCAAAGCAAAGTGGGAAACTGCGGCGGACACAGCGCCAGCGGCAGGACGGAAGCGAACTTTTGAAAAACTTTGAACACACTTTCTTTTCATTTTGTTTCCTTTTTGGTAGGGGGTTCGATAGTTATGTTGGAAGTGCTCGGCAGTGTGAGGCAGAATAAACAAAAAAACGCAAAACAAAAACATAAAATACGATCTGTGAAGAAATTAAAAGTAAACAAGCAAACGACAAAACAAACGTGATCTGTGCTGTGCTAGTCAGCTGGAAAGTTCGGTTTGTTCGGCTGTTTGTGGCAGAAAAGATTACAAACCAGGAAATGGCTTGTTGTTGCGCACATATGCACACGTACATTTATTGTGTGAATGCAAATAAAATTGAAGTTTCGAAAATATTAGAATTTGTACAAATTTTGCTGCATTATAAACTTCGGCTTTTGTTTCTCCATTTGAGTGTGGTGAAGCTTTAAGGGCTAGACAAACTGTGAAACCACGCATATTTACACCAAATTCGGATTGCTACAATGCGCCAGTACCGAGTGTACGCGGTGAAAGAAACTCAACGGACAAAAATGGTACATCCATATCACATTTTGAGTATTACCCAATTCTTTAGGACTTTTAAATTTTTTTAACGTAAATGACCTCAAAAACTCAGTCGTTAGTTCGACATTCTCCAGACTGGATAAGGAAGCGTATGGGTCTGGTTGAGAATGGGGACTAGACGAAATATCTCCTGTCATCAGACAAACAGTCGTCGCACTCACGACTTGGCTCCCACGTCACTGCTGACAGTCATAACTTCAAAGTTGTGGATAATCTCGTCTAACGTGGAATCAGTATTAACACCAATAACCTCATCTGCCTCGAAACCCAACTCAGAATAACTCTTGCCAATAGGT
The DNA here is from genome assembly GCA_027475135.1 of Bactrocera correcta. Lineage (NCBI taxonomy): Eukaryota > Metazoa > Arthropoda > Insecta > Diptera > Tephritidae > Bactrocera > Bactrocera correcta. The sequence goes on along the minus strand of CM050323.1, from coordinate 4,462,578 downwards.
GCTACTTCGGACTATGGAGGAAATTGAGAAGTAAAGTCCTCTCTCGCCGAACAAAGACCCTACTCCATAAGTCAGTCATAATTGCCGTTCTCATATATATGGTGCAGAGGCATGGACAATGACAACATCTGATGAGTCGACTTTACGAGTTTTTGAGAGAAAGCTCGATGGAACGATGAACTGTATGAGTTTGCGACGACATTGACGTAGTTCAGCGAATTAAGAGATAGCGGCTACGCTGGCTAGGTCATGTTGTCCGAATGGATGAAAACGCTTCAGCTCTGAGAATATTCGATGCACTACTTACCAGAAGCAGAAGCAGAGGAAGAGGACGACCTCCACTTCATTGAAAAGATCAAGTTGGAGAAGAACCTGGCTACATTTGAAATCTTCCAAAGGCGCCAAAGATCGATTGATGTGCTTTTGTAACATACTGAAAAGGGTATATTAAGTTTGTCATGAAGTTTTTAGCACCCAGAAGGAAGCGTCGGAGACCCTGTAAAGTATATTTATAAATGGTCAGTATGTTGAGCTGAGTAGATTTAGCCAAGCCCCTCCGCCCGCCTGTCCGTCTGTGTGTCTGTATATATTCGAATTAGTCCCTCAGTTTTTAAGATAACGTTTTGAAATTTTGCAAACGTCATTTTCTCTGCAAGAAGCTGCACATTTGTCAGAACTGCCGATATCGGATCACTATAACATATAGCTGCCATGCAAACTGAACGATCGGAATCAATTTCTTGTATAGAAAACTTCCACATTTGACAAGATAAAGAAATTGTTTCGATCGGTTAACTATAGCATATAGCTGCCATACAAACCGAATGATCGGAATCAAATGCTTGCTTGGAAAACTTCCTCATTTAACGATATATCTTCACGAAATTTGGTATAAGTTATTGTTTATAGAAATAATGCAATATCGAAAGAAATTGCTCAGATCGGCTCACTATAGCATATAGATGCTAGACATACCAAATGATCGGAATCAAGAGCTTGTATGTAAAACTTTCGCATTTTACGTGGAATCTTCACGAAATTTGACATGGATAACTGCTAAAGGTAATAACATAATTTCCGAAAAAATTGTTCAGATCGGATTACTATAGCATATAGCTTCCATACAAACTAGGCACATAGTTACTAAAAAAATACACCTATGGAGGGTATGTTAGCTTCAGTGCAGCCGAAGTTTCCAATTTAAATGTGTCAGGTTGCAGGAAATATTGAATTTGCGTGAGTTCGTATTTTATTAAGTTGACGTTTAAAGTATATGTTTAGAAAAAAATGGTATTCCTAACTCGTTGTGTTTTAGTCGCTTGTCGCCAGTCGTTGTCTTTTTAAAGTCAGTGTTACATGTCACACTCTGTACGTACGTTCACTTCTTGTATGTGCCTTCTTCGTTCCCACATTTATTGTCTCACATTTCAATGAAATATTTATACATATTTTTAAAGTATGTTTCAAAACTCCTTGTTACTAAAAGAAAAGCAGAAACTCGAAAGAGTTATTTTAGTTAAAAAGTATATAAATTTACTGAAGGGAAATTTTAGTGTTTGTATTATCTTGTGTCGTGGGCGTTATTGCTGACATATGTTCCAATTGCTGTAAAATCATAAATACTCTCAAAAGGGTATTATGTTTGATCTTGAATGCGATAACTTAGTTCAACAACTTAAGCCCAATTTATTAAAAATACTAAATTTTAAAAAGATGTAAGTGTGAACCCTTTTGACCACTGGCTCGAAAACTCGGTTTATATTTCTTTAATATTTTATGTCACTTCTCACTCACCCATCTCGATTCCGCGAAAACATCTCCAAACCTTCAGTAATCCACCACGAAATTTGGTATATAGTTATGTTAGGCCACGTCCAATTCGATTAATTTTTGTTTTATCGGACCAAGTAACTTTGTTCCATTCATCGATGGTAAAATGTTCTTTTTCTTTTATGAACTAACGGGTGATCCAAGCAGACGTAATGTTTTATGCTGTCATGTAATTTTTTTGAATATTGTTTGGCATTTCATCATGGAAAGACTTAAGCTTGAGCAACCTTTACAAATCATTCAATTTTATTACGAAATGGGCTCCTCAACTTATGGTCAAAATAATCGGCCTACTGTGCGTACTATTCGTAACATCGTCATCCATCTTATGACGTAGTATTTATTATTGGATAATATTCAACCGAAGAGACCACCTTCGGCACGCAGTGAAAAAAATATAACAGCCGTAGCTGAGAGTGCACACGAAGACCGGAGAGTCGATTCGGCGTCGTTCGCAGCTACTAGCCTATTTCTGGCTCAAAGTGTATGTGTACATGTGTCAAAGTAAGTGTAAGCAAAATAGTCACATTTCGGTCGAAGAGAAACCTGAACAGATTTAAGAGCTGTTATTTCATCCATAAAATCAGCGGTTTGGTTCTAGTGTGCTGGTGAGAACGTAACCGTTAATTGCGACCGTTATCACCTTGATAACCAACTATTTGATATGGAAGGAACATGTGGTTACCATTCCAATTCACTCAGTTTAACAATGTACTATAGAATGCTTCAAAAAATTCTTATCAGCAAGTTCGGCGGAAGAAACTTTAGTGGTTTGTGATATACTATGTATGTATATATAATCAACCTATTAGATGACTGGCAACCCTTTTTGTAGGGAGACTTCTTTTCAAAAGATTTGTATGGTGTGAGTTCAATTGTGAATCAAAGTTTAATATCACAGAAGTTACATATTAGTACGTTTCCTTATAGCATACTGTAGTTTTGTGTCATAATTTGTTGTTTAATACTACAATAAAATGGTTGCTATAAGGATCCTATAAATTCAGACTCCACTCACAATTAACAAAAGATATTATTAAAAGAATAAAAAAGAAAGCCCTTTCCTATATTAATTACATAATAATATTAATTTTATTTTCTTTCTTCCACCGACTTCTTAGGTGAGAGCGGCAAGTGCATCGAAAAGGGTTTGGAAACCAGTAACGGAAATGGCGTAAACGGCGGCAGCCCTCCCGAGCACGCTAAGACGCCTACCACGCCCACTAATGAAATCAACTTCAAATTTCCCATCGACGATCGCGTTTGCACCATCGATGAGCTGGTGTTGCCACCCGCACCACCGCCACCCAGCAAAGAACCGCCATCACAGCTGCCACCGCCACCACCAGCCACAGCAAATAGCGTACTGAATAGTCTAACCTATAACAGTTGTACCGGCAATAATACGGCCACCGCCATGGCGGCAGTAGCGGCAGCGGCCACCGTCATACCACCCGGTGCGCCATCGGCTGCGGGGGCTGCGGCAACCATGTCGCCAGCACACAATAATCTACCATCTGAGGCAATCGTTGTTGTGCTGCCCACACCGCCAACGCATTATAAAACCGAACAACAACTGCAACAACCCCAACAACTGCAGCTGACCACAATCGAACCGCTGATCAGCGTAAACTGACCGACGGCTATTGATGTTGCAAGCGCCTCAGCCACCGCAGCAGCCACAAATAAAAATGTCAACACACTAGCGACGACGTTGGCGTTTTCGCCATTGACCGCGAAAACGGGGAGAACGATAGAAAGGGGACGACAAGTGGCGTTTACAACCACGACGCACACGTAAGTGCTCGCAACCAATATGTACACAAGCTGCAAGTGTAGCGAAGCGGAGTTATATTTTTTATCATTCGAAAACATTTAACGATAACTATTTTTAAGAAACCTACCAATAAGATTGTGTAAAACGAAACAAATGCGTCGTAAGCAGAAACGATTAGAATTGAGAAATTTGAGGTATTTCCAGTACTGACTCTAACACTCAGTCTCATCCGAAACTAAGGTCTCATATTAAAGGGTCCAGAAATGGGACATATTTTTTCTTCCAACAATTTTTAATATTGATTTCAAAACTTGGAAAGTTTAACACCGAAACCTAAGCCACCTGCAATGGCTCCGTCACTGCTTTAGATCACTAGAAAATGTCAATATTATTTTCTAACTTTGGTGGGTGTTTGGCTGAGCTCCTGCTCTTATTTGCTATTATGAAGTTATAACTATAATTAATACCAAATGGGAAAAATTTGAAGTTGCAACAGAGGAAACAATTTGATATTTTGTATTTTCGAGTGACAAGAAGAATTAGAAAATCCCGTTCTGTTGTTTGACCATTAGAAGTACTCTTACTGATATATTGATACGAGTTAAATTGAAGACAAATTACGAGTTGTATACATATTTCTTATTTCGGGTCTTAATTACTCAAATATTTTAAGCTACAGTGTCAATTTTTTCTTCAATTCAACCCCGTCTTCCGTATTTTTCTGTAAATTCTTACCGGGTACATCTTCAGGCTTGCATAGTTCGATGGACGTTTGCTAGTTCTTATAGGTTTGATTCATAATTCACTACCGACCAACTTCACAATAGAACATCTACATCTTTAAAAACATCTGTTCTTTGATAAATTCCAATAAAAATTAAACCCAAATAATCCTTTTGTTTCCAACGAAACTGTGATTGGTCCGAGGATTGCTAAGGAATCTTTGCTTCTCAGAAAAAGTTACAGAAGAAATAGGGATATCTAATCTGTATAAAAGAGAATATCATCAAAACATTTCTTACCTGTTTGCAAACAGTAATAATAAAATATCAAGGGCTTATATTAATTGAATGTTTCATGTTTTTTGAGAAAATATTGCTCGAAGAGTTTATGGAAGAGAGCCGGTCCAAATAATCTTTGGTCTTTTAAAGGTTTCAAAATAGTGTAAATTTATTCTCAGTATGTTAACAAACTTTTTTCTTGTTAGTGTTTTTTACGTGGCGGGTCCCAAGCCCAGCACTCAGACCTGGGGAGAAATGTTAAGCCTTCTCACTTTAACTCACCTTCCAACGGATATTCTTAGGCTATCCAGAAGATACTTGGTCTGAGACCAGAAGTCGTGAGCTGCTGTAAAAAAATCTTTTCTGGTCACTCCTAAATGAATGGCGCTCAGAGAACTTTTCTCACTAGCGTGATCTCCATCCTCCGTTAGCCGTTAACAAACAGCAAGATCTAAAATGTATTCAAAAAACAAATGAACTTTCTCTGCACCTGCGCTTTCTCTCTAATATTGAAAAACTTCTCTAGTAACTACAGAAACGATGCTTCCAGTCGCATTGCATACCAACCTACATATACAGTACTCTCCGTCAAACGCCACCATGGAATCTAACATATGCTCTGTATACACTTACAACTGCTGCATGAGATACAGATGACACCACTTCATCTGCATGCAATGTCTCCGCTTTTGAATGTAATTGAGCCATTTCCATTGATTTAATTGCGGATATTGCGCGGTTACAAGATATGATTCAATTCCGCTTGTGCCACAATATGCATACGCACAAGTGAAGATACCCCTTGACACCGGAAAAATCACTTAATATTGCTACATGCGTGCACAGGTACTGGCAGAAGAATGATTCCTCAGATGAGCGCGCACATACGCAGCAATTCAGTCAACACTCGAGAACACTCAGTGCGATATGGTTCTCTTTCCGGTGAATTTTAATGATTTAATGCAGAAAAGCGTACCCAACAACAACAGGCGGTGCACTACAACGGCGGTTTTGGCAAAATTCAAAAAGAAAGCGTTTCAAACTATTTTTGCTTCATTTCACTCAACTGCATTTCTTCTTCACCTATCTTTGCATATATGCATTTTCAATTTCCGGTGCAATTAAATATCACGAAGTCCCTAATCAAAAATTCCATTTCTAATTTAAAAATACGAAATAATTTTCAATTCAATAATTTCGATAATTGAACTGTACAGACAATATTTCGTTTACTCTTAAATGTATACTACGATATTTACATATTCTGTTGCGCCTAAAAGTATGCTCCAATTACAATCGTTTCTGCTTAGAAGCGCATGAGACAACCATCTTTTGTTTATGAAAACATAACGGTGAATATGTGTGTACAGCGAAAAAATGCGAAAAACTAATGAAGCATAAAATTAGGCGCGGAAGCGTGCCGCAAACGTTTCATTTACTTGATAAGAGAGATTAAGATTAAATATTTAGTGTGTAATACATGCATTTGCTAAGTTTAAGCGATATTGTGTAAGCTATACTAATTGTAGCCTGTAAGTAGCGGCGACACATTCAAAATGTGATACTAACAAAAACACAAAAATTGTGTTTAGCAAATTATAGCAAATCATGTAATAAATTTGCAGAACTAACAAATCGAATACTGATGTATAGGGCTAACAGCATAAGTATATACATAAGTAATGTAATTTATATATATATATATATATATGTATATAGTGTGTAAAATGCACTCAAAGAGATTTAAATGTATGTAACACGTTTACCATATAAGCACATTAGGGGTGTTCATATAAATTCAAATGTTTTTTTTTTTTTTAATATATGTGCCTCTATATTCATTGAAAATGCAAGGAGATTATTTTTAATTAAAACTTTTTCAAAAATTTCCTTTTTTAAAACAAAACTTGTAAAGCAGACCTATATCTCACAGAGAGTTCATGCTAAAGCGTTGAAGGTGGTAACTTTGCCGGGAAATGTGTCCAAATTTATTTATGGCACATAAGTTGGCAACTCAGTCGGACAAAAGACTAGTTTGCTTTATAAGCAAGATGTTCCACTGCGGTCCTCATTTTGATCGTAAAAGTTAAATGTCACTTTTCACTCACGATTTTGCATGGCAAACACTGAAATTCGTGGTGTGTCAAACTCGGCAAAGGTCGGCAAATCAAATTTGCAGTAGCAAGCCATGAACACTTTCTCCCGAACTGTCAGTAAAAAATTTTTTGTAAAACCAATTGTATTTAAATTTTAACAAGTATTATCCTAAGTGTTGGTTAGTTAGGCTTAAAGCGTTTTAATTTTTTAAGCACAAAGCGAAAAGAGTCTTCACAAACGACAAAAGACACAGTAAGTCTACTTATAAGATTTCACAATTTACAGTTTATAAAATTTAAATTTTGAATTAAAAATTTAATTAAGTTTTTTTAATTTTTACTTTTTTTAATCACACTTATCTTAAAAATAATTTGTAACAGTTGTTACTAAGTTAGTAATGCAACAGCATTTACCATAATTGACCGTTAGTATCATAATTACTTTTATATTTGAACAAATATTATACCCACTACTTTAGTTGATATTTCACACAATAAATGCTCAAAACTTAGTTTTATTCAAACGGCGTGGCTCCATGCATTAAGCCTGTTTTATTATACGTTATTGAATAAGTTTATTTAAAAGGTTAAAGTAAGTCTTAAATACATTTACATTTAAAAAAAAAATATCTTAATTAACGATTTTTATATACTAATTATTAGAATCTTAAATTCGCTCGGTTTCAGATATAAATTACGGTATTTATATTATTGAATTTCACATGTAAGGCCGTTAAAAATTTTACCAGCAATAAAAATCTATACTCAATTGATACCCATTTGGTTTTATTGATTACACTGGTCAACAAATTTGTAATTTTTTTTTGTCACATAAAAATTTATATTTAATTTTGAATATAATAGGGCCACGAATAATAATAAATCAATGGAAAAAAATGTACACATTATGTTTTCTTGTAACATCAAAGCATATATTTTCGTAAAAAGTACAAAATTATTTCCTAATATCTAATAGATACTTATGATTTTCTTGAATATTCTCAAACGATAGCATTCGTGGACTCCATTTCCCTTGATAACGCTTCTCCATTAAGGAAATGACTTGATGGAACCTCTCACCTTGTTCGTCACTCACAGCACCCAAATTTGCCGGAAAGAACTGCAGATAAGAGTCCAGCAAATGTATTTTTAAGGACATATTACACCCCAAAGCTTTAAATGATATCATCAGTTCATTTATTAAACCTTTGTAATTTTCCGCTTTATGGTTACCTAGAAAATTTTGAAAATGTTGACTGAGAATAAATTCCGGACTAGAATCTCACTTTTTGATCGATTTGGAGGCATCGGCACAGGCAGTTCGGCACTATGTAGGATGGATCTCTTGGCAGAAGACAAATTTGGATACAGGATAGTGTGTTTGGATTTGGTAGTAATACCTTTTGTTTGAGTCAAACAAAAATAACAATCACTTACATGATCCTTTGGTTCCGTCCAAATCATTGGTATAGCAAATGACAAATGTCTAGGTTCTTGTTTACCTCAACCTAAAAGGAGCCTCACACACGTTACACAACATTTATGTGGAACCCAGGATTTGTCTTGATTCCTCACAGGAAAACCAAAATAGTCTAAATAGCGCTGTTCAATTAGTGATGTGAAATTTCGACGCTGAGATGTAAAAGTTTTTTCTCTACACACATAACAAAAATTGTCCGGGTTGTTGAATCACTTTCGTGGCATATTTACGATCTAACTAATATAAATAAAATGAAATTTAGCAAACACAATAGTTACACAGTCGACTCAATGCAGTTATGTAAACAAAGAAACGTATATGAGGGCAGAAATGAATATATAGCTGTCACAAAAAAAAAATGGATGTGATGGAAACAAAACTCTTATATATTTTTAATGAGGGTATACCAACATAAATAAAAATCATAACAAAGTTCATGTGACAAAAACAGTGTTTACCAGTGTTATAGAAGATTAATAAAACAAATAAAGAAGACCTAAGTTCCGGTGCAAACGCACACTTTATACTCTTTCAACATGCAAAGATCGAAGCCGGATAAATGCCTTTACGTGTTCGCCAAAACAAAACTGAAGCTAAAGGATTCCACTGCTTTGTTCGGCGAAATCGCGAATGGATTACAATCAAATTTGGTATCATGCTAACTGATTTCTAAAATCATAGAGGCTATTAGTTTTATTACTATATCGTAATCGCGTCAGGTGAAATTATTCGAAAATTATCTTCAAATGAGATATGTAAATGTCTCATAATCTCAAGAGAAGAAGATAATTTTAGAATGAATTGATATGAAAAACGATAACCAAAGGATTTCTCATATGAGGTGAGGTTTTAGACAAGGCCCATTCAATTTTACTGACCATCAAAACAGTAACACAATTCTATAACTTAAAAAAAAACTTGTTCGCTTAATTTCATTAAACTTCCACTAATTTTGACCAACTTTAATTGTAGAATTCAAAAATAATTATACTATATAAAATATATTGGAGACAGAAAAATGGAAGAGCTGTAACAATAATTTTTGGCATTGCTCAGGCACACTATACGTATGTTATAGTAAATTTATATACGGAGACAAGGCAATTTATATATGGTGGCAGGACGTTTCAAAATTCGCAATATCTATTATATCGGGGTATAACATCCATTTTATTCATTTCGGACACACACAGACTGTTGTGAGTAAAACAAGATCCATAATTTTCATTTAGATAACTCATAAATTGGCCAATATACTACTGAGGGTAAAATATAGTAAGACTTTTTAATTCAAATTTCGTGCGAGAAACTTTAGTCGAAGTATGACTGTCAGTAACATCTGAGCCAAATGTTAGATTAGCAGTGAGAGATGTTATTGACATTTTTAGAATATCGTAAAGATGAAAAACATATTTGAAAGGTCACATAGGCCTCAGAAAAGTGAAAACACAATTGGTTCCAAAATCACTCAATTTTTTCGAAAAACAATATCTATTAACGTCTGTGAAATATCGTATTGCTTTCCGTCAAGAATATCGTGAAGCATATTATTACTGACGATGAGTGTTGGATTTATACTTATGACTCTGAAAAAGACGGTAAAACGGCCGAATATCGTGGCAAAGGTGAGCCGAAACCGAAAAAACCATGTCTAACCAGGTAAAAAAACGGTTATATTCACAGTTTTCTTCGATGGTAGAGGGTTGGTGCACTCTGAGCGGTCAACCTGTCAACAAGGAATACCATTTAGGTGTTATGAGTCGTTTGCGCAAAACTATTAGTAAAAAGAGGTTGAAATTATAGGCCGACAACTCTTGGTTATTGCACCACCATAATGCACCGTCGCATATACCGTATTGGGACCAAGAGGGATTACTTTGAGGGTGATGACATATATTTTGAAGAATTAATTATTAATTTTAAAAGTATGAACAGAGACTTACTATTTTTGCTGATGCTGATACGCGTTATAAAGTCGCCCGGTAGTTCGAAAATGGCAAGTATTAATTCAATTATATTCATTTTGACGAAAGGATGTACTTTTATCGAGGAAATATTTTTCCCAATTTATTTGGAGACAATTGGTTTTTGATGAAATTTAAAATTGCGTTATTTAAGAAATTGGCGAGGTTTTTGACTGAGCGGGACCCGAAAGTGCTTAGTCATGGATTTTCTAAGGTTTCGATTAATGGCGTGGTAGTGGCTGATAAGACTAATCTACGAACTCATTCTCCATTTTTTGCCAACTTTCATTGCGACATCTCAAATTTTATGAGTGGGATGTACAAGTTGTATGTATTCGATTCTTTATAAAAAAACGACGATAAAATCTAATATTATATTATCCAAAAATTCGCGAATGATATCTCAAGGAATATTCAGGTATTCCCAGAAATATAGTTAGATATTCATCAAAAAGAGATTCTAGGCAAGGAACAAAGAGACCAATTTTTATTTCAACTAAGTTTGCTTCGAAGGAGAAGGTAGGCGAGCTAGCTTGGAGCACAAGCTGTTATATCATTAAGCTCCTTCGAGGATTGTTTTAATTGACCCTAGAGGAGCATCTCTTGTATTAGAACACTAGCATCACAGGGAATACCACAAATATTACTGGTAGACAGACCAAAACTATTCTATTTTTATGATAGAGGGAACTTAATAAACAGGACATGAGCGGTGCTTACCTTTGCAAATGCCCAACTTTCAGCCGGCTTAGACGGGATATCCCATGGCTCCCACCGCTATAACTTAAGGGGTTAGGTGTAGTCAGAGGCACGAAAAAATGAGAATTTTCAGTTTTTTTTTTTCTACTAAATCGTGTTTTTTTTTTACAAAAGTAGTAATATGGAATTAATATAGAATATGTTGACTTGAAGTCACGAAAATTGTCAAAAAAAAAAATTTTTATTTCCAAAATTATAGTTGTTTGTGTTGACCCAGTTCCAAAAAAAGGTACTTGCGGTGACAACCATAAGTCCTTGGCTGAGATTATTATGTATTCTAAAAGCTGTAAAAGTTTCATTAAAATCTACTGAGAGGTTTTCGAGTTACAGTTGTCCCCGGTTTAAAAAACATAGTTTTTAGATAAACGCGTTTAAAGTTTCACACTAGCGATTTGAAGTGCCCGAGTTCTCTTTTTTTATTTGTCGAATAACTCAAAAACTAATTATCGGATCAACGTGAAATTTACAGAGAATATTGTTAAGATAATACACTTAACGAAATTGCAAAAAAAAATTATTTTTTGAAAATTCTGACTACCCCTAACCCCTTGATGGACATTCAGTTGGGGTGAAAAAAATTATTTTGTGCACCAAATGCACTAAGTTGTTTGATATTAAGCACTCAGGAGCACTATGGAGATAATGATGACCTAAGTGCGGCCACCTGTGGTTACTCATACCCTTTTAACCATCCAACCACCCAAGTTAGCTTCAATCTTTCAATATTTTATTTATATTAAAATATATACTTTTTATTTGTTACTCGATATATTCACCTATATCTATTTTAGTATTACTGGATTAGGAAAATTATGAAGTACTAAGTATAATTTCACTTTAGAAGTGCTAGGACTAAGAATTACAAAAACTCTTAAGGTGAGGAAGCTCAAATTACACAGCTCAATATCTAAGATAGGCAGGAAACTATAACTTATTCTTGCAAGTAACATTAATTAAGCCTTAGAACAGTAATAATAAGAATATCGAAAATGTTCAGTTTTGTGTAAAGATCTCTTAGACGGTTAAAGTTTATCATATGTGTACACCATACTGCAGAAGATACATTCAAGCAAAGAGCTAGCGGCGGTGTTTACTTGTATATCAATTTAAAATATTTTTGGGCTCAGGCAGTTTCTTATTAGGAGGTCAATTAAAATTATCATGTACAGAAAACAAAAGTACTGACGACTAACCAAACCATTATAACAGTTGCTAACCTGCCAGATGACAATACTAAGTATACGTGCTTAGATTGAAGTGGTGAGAAGGCTTTTCCTCCCCTCAATAAAGCTGCAATGTAGGACGCGGTATTGTTCGATTATACCGGGTAACCAAGACAATACGACTCAATCAACATACTTTAGCCGATATGCCGCGTCGCTTGCAATAAGGCACAGTGGTACAAAGTGTCTAGACTCTTTTATAAAAAAAGAATGAAAATATTATTTTTCGAAGAGATCAACTTGAGCATTGTCACGCAGATATACCATGTATCCATGTTGAAGTAAATGCTTCAGTATCTCGTTGCAACTTAAAAGGAAGATAGTTTGTAAGCTCTTGGCTAAATTTACAAACTTCATTGCCTGTCACAGCATACTGTGGCACACTCGCTTGCGACCGCTCTTTCCTGACTATCGTCAACAGCGAATTTCCACATTTTTGTTTGCTTCCACCGCGCAGCGCAACTTCGGTAATCATGCTGGGCATTGCAGGCATTGGCAGCAACAATAACAACTTGAATAGTATATCCTGCAATACGAAGCAGACACCACGGCCGCACAAATGGCGACTTGCAACATTGCTTTGTTGCAACTTTCATCATAGCAAGCATATTGCCAACAATGTTTGCGGTTGGCAACGGCTGAGAAGAAGGGATGTGGCAAGGCGACAGCGTGGCGCGCAGTTGGGAAGCGACATTCACGCTGCATTCACTTAGCCAAAGTGGCGTTACCACCATCCGCGTCTCTCGCATCTAACACCGGCCCACACATCTGCAATTGCGCAGCCACGCTTCGGAAACGGAAGTAATTTCCGTCGAACTAATGTAAGCGACCATTGTTGAAGTATCGTCGCAACGAAGTAGAAACGTGGCATGTCCAAGATTACGTATTCAGAAAGTGGCGTTTGCAGCAAAGACAAATTCGCCATGAGTGAGTGACGGAGCGGCGGGCAGTTAGCTGCAGTCCGCGCGCACTTTCAGACACTTTCAGACAATGCGCGCAAAATTATCCTTCATTTACCGACGCCATGACCAACTTGCCAGCACTCATCCGTTGGTGTGACGGAGTGTACGGGGACATTTGCTGCGTCACAGTTTGTGCTAAGCCGCAGCAGCGCTGTTTACCGACGCGAACGTCGCCTTAGACGTGTCGCTGGTTGTTAGAGTTTTTGTTGCCGGTGGCTGCAGCGTTTTGCTGTCGCACACTTCCAGTTAAAGTTGCGAATCTGTGGCCAGTTTTCTCATTTAAATAACCATTTCTTCGTGCTATTTGACGACTTGATTGCTTGAATGTTGTCCGACAAGCATATTTTTATTATAAAGAGCATAAGTGAACTATTGAAACTTATTATTTAAATATAAGTATATTTTTTTAAAACTATTTCTTATTCTAGTTTGACATCGTTAGGATGATGAGCGCAATGTGGAACATATGGTCACACAATTGCTTGATGAATGTAAATTCCGTACAGGCTATGTAAGCACGAAGACTATAAATGCAGGGAACATTCAAAGAAAGTTTTTGCGGTATTGAATAGATCGATATATAGGAGAGCTCACTATTATTGAAGTTTTCTTGTTATTAACAAATCGTAATCGCTGAAATTGAGCTCTATTTTAAAATCTATCACTTCAACACGAATTACGAGAAGTTGCTACAGAATAGCAGCAAGGAGCCGTTTAACGAATGGGTCGGAGCGAGTGGGAGATGTGGAAGGGAAGTCTTCTGTAAGTACTACTGTAGTGCTTTTTAGGCAGAAATGACTGCTGTGGATGTAAACTTGTTGCTCCGAAGTGCAGCTACTTTTGGAAAGTTGCACATTCACTCCAACGCAAACTATATGTTCAAAGTAACTCAACGATTGTTTATAGTCACTAGATATAGCATCAAGCTACATCAGTATCAGACTCGTTCGGATACCTGGTCATAGCCGAATCTAAAAAGTGCATAGCGGCTGAACAACAAGGGAAGGCATCCTTACCCCGTTCACAACGTAATGGGAACGAGTAGGATTTCTTGTATTATCTTGCATTCTGGCACTGGACCTATCGACCTAGCGTGTGCTTAAGCTATCTTCGATGCAACTGCGAGAACTATTTGCGCTTAGCAAAGTTTATCTTGCCGCGTTTATAAGGGTTCTGGCAGGACATTTTTCAATAGGCTTTAATGCTGTAAGGCTAGAAATCCATTCAGTTGCAAAGTATGGAAGAAAATGAGGCGGATATATCGAGGCACCATCACGTCCATTCTCCAAGTTTTGCAGAATTGAAGACACCTTGGCTTCTTGTTGAAATCTAATCACAATGCTACGAAATAATTTATTATTGGGTACTTATTAAGGTAGTAGTCTGGTAACTTATTCCTATTTTTCATGACTTCTTTTAGGGGGATTTTTTATAGGAAAATAAAAATGAATTATCTTGAATATTTAGAGTGTTTTTATTTACATATTTAAAATATAAAAACAAAAATGTATTTGAAAAAGTTTAATACTTTATTACTACTTATTATTATTGTCATTCGAAGTTGGAACCTCGAAAAAATTGACGTGGGTGGCAAGGGTGATTTCGGCTTTGATGTTATCTCAAATCAAATATTTTTGTGTATTCTTAATCTATAGGCATGTCATTCTGGTCAAACTACTGAAGTTAAATTTCAAGGGTAAATAACAAAATGACGCACTTTGAAAAAAAAGTCCTTTTATTTTAGCAAAGAAAGGGTTGTAAATTAAAAAGTTAAGGGTGAAAAAAAATTTCGTTAGTTCCGACGAGAACTATAAGTGTGTAAAACAGCCCGTTAAAACTTGAAAGTAATCGGTTCAGTAGAAAAAAAGTTAAGACTCGGGCCGACCAGAAAAACAATATTTTGAGAAAAACGCGTTTAAGGTTCAACAACCCCGAGAGAGAGGACACCGAGGCGCTCTAGGAAACTCGTTATAACTCCCGAAATATTCCGAATTTCTGTCTGAAATTTTCACAGTATATTCTCAAAACACTGTACTTTCAAATTAAGCGAAAAAATATTTTTCGATTTTTTCAACCCAAGTTACCAGACTACTACCTTAATCAGGTTTCAAAAGTTAAATCCTTATAATTATAGGTATGGACACATAATAATAACTCAACAGCATTTTCCGAAATATCCTTGGGAGGCGAGATTCATGTTACTAGGATCCCCTCTGCCGTCTCAAAATTTTTGCATTTCATCGGTCTTTTCAGACAAGGAAACAAAAAAAGTCCGAGGTGCCACATCTGGGCTGTAGGGCGGCTGCGGAAGCCGGTAGCTAATCACATGAATGGCGGTGTGTTCTGGTCGTCAGTTAGCACTTTTGGGAATATCTTTGCGAACATCTTGCGGATACTCAAGTGATCCCTTACATTGTCATGAACCTCAACCGACGGTCTGAGTTCAAAACTTTGCGCACACGAATCACATTGTCGGTGTTTGTCAAAGTCGCACGTTTCCCAGCACAGTCTTCAGCAGCGACCTTTTCCCGGCCCTCCAAAAAGGTTTGGTGCCACCGATAACACCACTTTTTGCTAAAGCATCATCTGCGTAAGCCTGCTTGATCATATCAAACGTCTCTGTTGCAGATTTACCCAGTTTCACACAGAATTTAATCGCGTACCTCCGCTCTAACGAACGCTGTATTTTCGGGTTGCACCAGTCACAAAAACACGTCGCGCGAACATATTTTTCTAGACGTTCTAGGTGATCGGAGACAACTGACCATCCGCTGGTATCAATATCTATTTATATAGAGCATTAGTAGCCGTGAAAGATACCCCGTCTCACTCCAATAAGGGATGGGCATTCGCAAAGATAATAGTCCAGCATTTCATTATCTTCCGCAAATTCTCTGAAAATGGTATTTTTAGAGTAGGAGCCCTGTGATTGATTACCTTTACATTATTAGCCCAAAGTAATTTTTTGGTATGCCCTGTGTTGCTAGTTCCAAGGCCTGAAATGTTCCTCGAGAGTCCATTGCTTCAAGCAACCCACGAAAGGGCTGAATGGCTTGTAGTAGCTTAAGGGAACTATATTCCCAGCGGGACAACTCATCTGCAATATGATTTCCTTTATTTCCTATACGATTGGGTACCCAGGTGATATTATCGAGTTGCCTATTTGATATCTAGTTATCGCCAGCTTGCAAAACCCAACACATTGATACTAAGTATTGGCCTTACAGATAGTTGTAATCTGTGTTTGAATTAGTGCAGAGAAGTTCGCTACTTTTCCTATTTCTTCCTTTGATCTGTCGGTGAATATTTAGATTACGCCATTGTGACTGGCAAATGAAATCCTTGTATTTAATTCTTTTCGGATCTCCTATTCTCCTTCGTAGCACAAGTTTAATAAGAAGGTCAAGCATACAAGCGTATTGGTAGTGACACTGAATCTAACTCCAAAGGTTCACTTCTACTCGTATATGTATTGGCCGGATATCGAGGGTAGCCTCTAGAGCCTCTTTGACGATGTAATTTTCATTCGACCATATTCACTAGCAAGCGGACCCCTTTCACCTGTGGCAGGGGTTTAATTTGGTAGACTTTCAATAAAACCATCCACCACACCAAAGCACTGCATTTTAGTATGCGACAGATGGCCCTTGCCAATAGACCATGTGGTGTCGTAAAGTGGACTATACTGAAGGAGATTCGAATGGCTTTTGAAATCCTGCTGGCAATGTGTTCTTTCCGCCTTAGGTTTTAGTCTAGGATAACACCGACATATTTTATTTGTTATATCCATATAACAAGGATCAATACGAATTCCAACTCGGCAGCATTTTTTAAAAGTATTTGGGTACTCCTCTGACTACTACGACAACAACAAAAGGCTATCTGGAACAACTTATGCAATTACCTTTCAATTGTGATTTTAGAATCAGATTCGAAGCTTTATTTTTGCACGTAATCTACATTTGCAAACTCTTCTTCTAGCTAATAATTAATAAGCATTTCACAAGGAAACCCATACACTGTAAACCAGTAACCACGTACTCGTACTTCGCGCTTATCAAGTGCCTTAACGGTACTCAATTATAACCAAGATTGCAAAATGATTGGACTTGTGTGCGTGATTCACATTTATTAATCCATTTACAACTTTAAATTTGAAGATTTAGCCAGCGTGCTGTAACAAGCACACTAATAAGGAGTAGCACTTTAATAGCAACCCGAACTTCTGCTCAAAGCACCATTTTCTTGGAAAACACTTTTGTGATTTTCCAATCACTTTCCCCAACAATTCGACCGCACTTTATGCAGTTTCACTTTCGCTACGTTCTGCAACAGTTGAGTCCGTTAGTTAGTCGTCGACTGTGGGCTTTACGATGCGGTATTTTTGTCACGTACTCTCCGAGTTAAGTCTGCCAGCTTTCCTCTCATTTTCGTTTGCACGCCACTTCGGCAGCTCTTCGTTTAGTTTCTTCTTTATGCAACTATCTTTAATCTTGCATTAGTAGTAAACTGTAAGCTGACCGAGTTTGCAACTCTTTTTACTGCTGCGGTTCCGAAGCGGATTCCATTTCGACCCATTTAACGTGCGTTCTTCCTTTGAGCTGGCCGGCGGTTCAATTTCACTAACTGTCCATTTTGTTTGTGTTCCGGCCACAATAACGTTGAAAATGTATTTCACTGGCATGTTAAGTTGGTCGCTGCGTTGTTGTTATTGTTTTTTGTTTTTTTTTTTTTCAATTCTACAATAACTAAGCAGGATTGTAATGGCCTGCGGAAGGCAGGAAAAAGTATTAAATTCACGCAAGTCGAAGTAGGAATAGTGTGTGTATTGTTAGTGCGTGGGTTGGTGCTGCTAACTATATATGAGTATACATCTCTAAGTAGGTGGGCGTCCCTGCACTTGGCGTGGCTTAGCGCACGGACAATGCCCAGACAAGGAACAAATTGCATTGCTGCAACTGCGGTTATTGCAAGCGAGCGCCCGGTGTGGTCATTTGTCCTAATAGCTTGCTTCTAAGCACCGACTTCATGCACCACCTATGGCCAGCTGCACTACCGGCTGTGCTGCGTTGCGCGCCTGTATGTAGGCAACGGTGCATGGCAATCTTGGCAAATTCTCTTTCTGGACAAAATTTCTGTTTTCATTCACAATTTTTCTTACCAGCAGCACTCGAGTGCACATAAATATTCTGCTCGTATTTCTTTTTCTCCTTCTCTGTGTATGCGTGTGTGTGGCAAGTGTATGTTCATCTGTTGGTGATTTGTAATCTCACTAGTAGCAACGGCGGTCGAACGTTTTGTTTGTCTGGCAGTTTTTGGTATTGGCAATGGCATAACTCGTTAGTTTTCTGTAAAATCTATGACAACAAAAACAACAACAAGCAAAAGTAATAACAACAACAAAGAAGCACAGCAGCAGTAGTAGGGCAACCGACGCTTGGCAAGTGGCATGGCATGAAAAGTTGCAGCAAAGACTAACGGGCATCCGTTGGGGCTGCGGTTAAATGCGTTGCAAGAGTTAAGAAGTCTTTTGAGAAAATTCCTCAACTGTGCCTGTGTTGCTGCAACGTTAAGTGGTATTGGCTGGCTTTATTTATTGACCTGAAGTCGGCTGCTGCAGCAGGCAGCGAACATGAAGCGGTGAACAGAAAATGTTTGAAAGGCAGCAAATATTTCTCTCGAACGTATATAATTGCATGTGTGTGTGTGCGTCTAATGAATCGCATTGCGCCCAATTACAGTGAGTAATTGGTGGCTTGGTGTAAGTGTGTGTGTGTGTGTGTGTGTGGAGTGGAATGCTAATGACCAGCATATGAATTCCATTAATTAATTCAATTTTCTTGCCGCTTGGTCTGGCTATCTGCCCGGTTCGGTCATTTGA
Source organism: Bactrocera correcta (assembly GCA_027475135.1). Lineage (NCBI taxonomy): Eukaryota > Metazoa > Arthropoda > Insecta > Diptera > Tephritidae > Bactrocera > Bactrocera correcta. The sequence continues at coordinate 4,443,605 of CM050323.1, read as the reverse complement.
TTATCTGCGGCTGGTCGTGAATGTTGGCAATTAACAAATCTTAACGGTGCTTGATGCGTGGCGAGGTGTTGCACTCACTTCAACGCTTATGCCACAAACAGCAGACAAATCCGCATGCAAAACACACACACACAAACACGCGTGCATGTATTTATATGCATACATGCAGGTCTATCATCTAAGTGGCACTAAATCAAAGCGATGATTAATTTGCTCGCACTTACGCCGCAGTTAGTTGCTTATTCACACCAACAACCGTTAAGTTCCATAGCTCAATTTGGCGCTCAGGCAAACAATTGTGGTTCTGCTTTGTCCTTGGGCGTGTGTTGGTGTGCCGGCTTGTGTATGAAGCGCTTATGTGCTTATGCGTTAAGCGCTTGGATATAATTACGAAGACTTCACGAGCGTTTCTTTGGTCCAACAGTGTTTTAATTAGGTGCGTGGTATATTGAAAATACTGAAACTGATAGCTTTATCAATCCATTCTAATATCATGTCAAAAGCTTAGTTGCTTTACAAATTCTGCAACGGAGAAACTGAAGGCAAGTTAGCTTGGCGATAGGTGAGGTTCCTCAAAATTATTTCGGCAATGCTTTTTTACCCTGAGTAGAATATATTTCATTTATATCGTAGTTTTGAACACCCTAAAAGAAACGTCCGTCTGGTCGCATGTATGGTATACATATACACGAAGTACTTCCTCAGTTTTTATGTATCGATCGATCATTTAAATAAATTTATGATAGGCTCAAGGTGCTTTGTCTATTTATAAGTGCCTTATAATCTATTCCTCAGAAGGTAGTACAACAGACCGGCGCAAAGTGGCATTGCGGCGGAAAAAATAAGATTTTTCAACTTTCCAATTTCCAAACTTTAATGATTTTGTTTTGTAAAGAAATATTTGGATAAGAAAAATTCAACAAGGTTTTTTATAAAAAGTGAAATTTTATAGTTAAAAAAACTAACAGAATTCGACGGAAAGTTATTCAATAAAATCAGATTAAAATTATTGTCCAAATAAAAGTTATTGTTTTTGTGTGTAAGTTTATAGCTACGGCTTTTCTTTTATTTTTTTAGTGAAAATTTGGCACCTATTGGTTTACAAAAAAAAAATTTATTGAAATTTTTATAATTTTTCAAAAATTATATTAAAAAATATCATTTTTTCATTTTTTGATGGAAAAAAACTTTATGTGCTTTGCCTTGCTTGGCCCTCTTACTATAAAAAAATGAAAGTTCCGAGTCTGTACTTTCAATTAAAAAAAAAAAAAAACAACCGCCAATTACCGTCCCTTTTAATAACATCGATTTTAATTTCCACAAATACTGATGTCTTCAACAGACTTCTTATAACTTCGGATCCTTACATAAGTAGCTTAAGGCGTCATTCGAACAATATTTCCTTAGAACTAGATTTCCATTGTTAAAGATATGGTGCTTGCATAAAATTACAAATAAAAACTAACACAATTTTTCGCTGTTACATATTCAATTAAAAATAATATGCAATATATTGGATTTTTATCAAGGTAAAGGTATAAATAACGTCAATTTGCGTTTAAGTTTAATTTTTTTTTTCATCAGGAGAACTCAGTGAAGAAGTGTCCCGAATTTCCAGTCCCTAGGTCCAAAAATAAAAATTTTGGCAATTGCAGTTATATGGGAGGTGGGTGTGGCAGTGGGCGGGTTTCCAAGATTTTTTCAAAATTTCTTAATTTAGTCTAGAGAAGTGTTTCTGCAAAGTTTCATTGTTGTACGACCACTCCTTATATTTTTTCAAAGAAATGTATGGAGCGGTGCCACTGTGCGGCGTTAGAAGCTGTTCAAGTTAGATATCCCTACAGATTGACCTCATAACATAACCTACCCTCAACATAGAACAGTTTCAGGTTTAACATATAATTAGACGCAAACATTTGCCGTAAAGCCGTATCTGTCCGATAAGTATGTTCTTGATATGACTGGACGAAAAATCACTAATAATACAAGGCTCGGGTTACTTACTAAGTTTAAAAGCCAAAGTCCGAAAGATTCGAACGAATTGAGAACCGGCAAAGATCTTCGAGCTCGGATTTATGCAGACATTAATGGCTCACTCAGAAAATACTTTAATATTCTTAGTAGGTGAAAGTGCGAACGTATATCATAATTATTATTTCGTTCATTTATGAGCACTGCAAACAAACCCCTCCGTAATCTCGATTTCTATGTAATAATTTCAGTGCTGGCCGACTAGAAATCTCGTGGTTTTTTATTATTTAATAAGTCCCTACCAATCCAGCTTAGAGTTGATTGGTTTATATAGAAGGTAACGGATGATCCAAGTAGAGATACTTTTTTCAATAGCCTGTTTTTGACTGCGGACAATCACGCTTCAATTCAGTCCTTGAAGCAAAACATCCCAAGTGTCGTTCGTCAGACACCAGTCAAAATGCTCGAACGAGACATAGAAAATTGGACTCAACGAATGGACTGTCTGAGACGCAGCCGCAGAGACGTAGTAGTTTTAGTATTTCCCGTAGCTACTTTTTCAACACACGTTACTGTTAATCTATGACTAAGGTCATTCAGTTCTAATGAGCACACTCAGAATAGAAAAAGGACTCCAGGACCTTGAAAACAAAGTACGCAATCGTTCGTTACTGAGTTTTTGTTCTTTTCTGGGTATCCTCTCTTACGCCAGGAAAACAAAAAGATAGGTGGACCTTTTGTATATGTCGATCATTGCGAATATATATTGCAGAGAGTCGTGCTGAGATCTTTATCACCTTTTATTCTGAGCTATAACCAATTAGCCATTTTTGCCATGTTCACTCAATTACTAGTTTCTGTATTTGGAAATAGCAAATCAAACCTGTGTTCTTTCCAATTGAATTTGCTATAAGCTGTCCCTCTATTACGATTCTACATATACATACAATGGAGACTTTCCGAATATTCTTGAATGATAGTTACCAGCTTATAACAGTGATGATTTTTTGGCGCTGATCCAAATATTCATGTCTTCGTAAAGGTTTGCATAATTCATCGTACCTTTTTGTTCTAAATTCGCTTATGTTTCGTAAAAGTTCATCAATTGATTGCAGTAAATTTCTCTTGGGTACACTTGGAGCTCTCTTGTGCTGAGATTGCGGAGTACTATCTAGACCCGGTGTAAATTAATTTGTTATCGAAGTCATCTAACTAGAGGTCTAGAAAACGAGCTATTTACATAGAGTCTGATCATAGTGCGAGGGTATTAGATGGGTTAGTTTGACTGGGCCTCGTTCATTACGGTTATCATGGACTTGTATATGTATATCAATACTAGCCGTTATATCGATAGAGTTTCATGGCATATTAGTCACCGATTCGCCAAGCAATAAGTAAGCGATTCAACCAGGAGGTACTTAAAGAAATCTCTGCCAATGAGATCAAATTGCTACTGGTGCAGAAGTGAAGAGAACGGCTGAATAGTCTAGCAGAGCGTAGCCAAGTGCATCTCATCTGGGTGGCTGGTAAAAAATTATAGCCGGGAATAAACTAGAGCCCGCCCGCTCCGCAGCATCCACTAACATGGTAGGATCTGAACCCTTCATCGCGATGGATCTTCATACCATAAAGAAGCTGCTCCGCAAGCAAAAAAGAATAGGCAGAGAGAGGTATTGGCAACAATTTCAAGGCATGCGCCATGTCAAGTTACTCATGGGGGGTTACAAACTTAAAAGGTTTAAATGTGTAATCAACCTCCATAAGGACAAACTCAGGCAACTTTTAGCCTTTTACACTGGCCACTGTAAGCAGAACTTTTGTAACACAGGCCTAGCTTCTTGTAGAAATAGCCGGTTCTGCGATAGGGAGCTTGAAACTCCAGAACACCTACTAATTGACAGCATAGCAGTCTCCAGACGCAGGAGAAAGGCCGCTTGGACCCATGTTTCCATATAGGCATATAGGAATCACATCGCCTCACTAGCTGGGACTAGTTGGGTCGTTCTGACTTAAGAGATCACATCTTATCTTATCAATAGAAAAAAAGTTGCATTGCCATCTCTCACAGTCTAGTCTTCTCGCATTCACTACAGCGAAAACTAGTTCAAAATATGTAAAACAAACTTAGTATCATTGAACAAAAGATTTATAGCACTGTAATGAAACCGCATACTTCATATCATCGAAATAAACACGTTAGTTTTGTTGCTGTTTGTAAAATTTTTGACAAGAGAAGAGAACAACGTCCAAACGAGTGAGTACATAAACAGTTAATTAGAAAGTTCCTTGAGAAATTTCCTTGTTCTTGATATTGAATCCAATATGGAGTCTGTCAACAGAAACCGTTTTCTAATCAATGGAGTTAAAATTGTTCTCTCTCTAAGCGCTCTCTTTCAATTTATCACAATTTCAGCAGATTTTTCATTTGTTGGCCCACAGTGGCAGTGGTTGCAGCAACTTACGCCTCGAGACATATGCCAGACGGCGGCCAATGTGGCCAACGGGCAATGGACAGCATAATGCCTGGTAATTTATCAAACGTTTGTGACTTAACGAACTAAGAAATTGAGAGCATATATGCTGCGAGCCGCACACCGATTGATGAACCGCCACGGCAACAATAACAACCGTACGTCACACGCACGCAGCAGCCGCAGCAAAGTCAAGAGCAAAGGAGCTGCTGGTGTTGCTGATTCCACGAATGTTTGTATCCTTATTGGAGTGTATGTAGCGTAGTGACTACTGCACGCACATTGTTAAGCAAAGGCAAATCTTACTTGCGGCTGTTAATGGCTGGTCTTGCTGCGGCATCGGCCGTTGGCATGAGCGACGATCGGAGCGTTGCCGGGGGATGCCAGCTTACACAGCTGTTGGGAAGTACATAATTATGTGCATACAAATGGAGATTCACACGTCGAGTTAAGAAATTACTAAACTTGTGGGTATGGCCTCTAGGAAGGCAAATACGTACACATTCTTACAGTTTGTGGCTGCGTTGCGCATTTGGGCATCACTTAAGTGCCCGGAATGACATTTGCGTATTTAAGCAAAAACAGCCTCACTAAGCAATGGTACATATTTATAGTAAAAACAAAATAAAAGGTTATACAAGGTACTAAAATGGTGGCGAGCATGTAATAAATGGATGACGCATAAAGAAGTAAGTACATACGTGTATTTAGGACTCGTTATGACCTTGCCTTCCCAGATGGATGTGTGTTAAATATAGAAGCTCAAGGAAAGCATAAATGCGCATACTCAACAAGCTCAAGGCACAATTCGGAATTGTTGGTGTAGCTAGGGGAGCCAACTGAATAAGCTGGAGTCATCTCGGTGACCACGAAATTTAAGAAATTTAACATCCAAACATAAATCCATTTATGGTCCGAATTGCGGCGGTATATAAAAAGTTTTTATATTCCAAATATATAAAGGGAATGTTTATTATCATTCGAAAGAACATTCTTTGGCATTTATTTTTTGAAGATTATCATTTCAAATATTTACCGCGGGTACGTCTCAGATGGTCCACCCGTTCAATCCAAATTTTAATGACTCGTTCGAACATTTCTACCGGTAACTGGCTAATGACATGAGTGATCTTTTGCTCCAATGCCTGAATCGAAGTGGGATTGTCCGCATAGACTTTAGACTATACGAATTCCCACAGAAAAAGTCTAATGGCCGAAAACGTAAATTTATGTGCTCAGCGAAGTGTTCTCTTAATAAATTCATTAATTGTTGCGATGTGTGGGAAGTGCTTTTTATGGGTAAAATGGCAACTCTTAAATCTTTTCAAATTATTCTTCGTCTCAAATGTGTCAACTTTAATGGTTTCTTACCAATTGAGCTAAACAAAGTTGGGCTCGAAACGTTGGATCTTCTTGGAACAAGAAGCCATAGAGCGATGCAATGTCTATTCCGTCGAATAATAATGATTGCTGAGTCTCAAGATGAGTTATGGTGTGGCGATTTGTAAACGTGGATTAGAAGTAATTTCATGATGAAATAGCGAACAAAACTGAAAGGAAATAGCAAGGCTAGCTTGTCACGACTCAGGCGTGATCTGTCAAAAAAAGGCTAATGAAAAAATACCTCTACTTGAATCACCCGTTACATAAATTATGTAAATTTGAGCTAATACCTTTAATAGATGCCTTGGTTCAAAAAAAATTTTGATTTTTTTTTTACATCTCTTGCCCTCTCAAATGTTAGTGATTGATAAAGCAAAAATCCTCCCTCAAACCAGGCGCTGTAGCTTAACTCTAAGGGGTTGCTATTTATTTTTAAGGTTCCTAAACGTTTATCATATGTAGGAATTTTCGTTTTTTCATTCAAACTAAAATTTCACCAATTAATTTTCGTCTCTCTACAATAACCATTACATATTCAGAAAGTTGGCTTTTCAAATTTTAAAAATTTCCGCGAAATAATTATTGTTCTCAGAAACTTTTTTCATTTTTATTAAAAAAATTCCAAATTTCAAATCACTACATTTAATCGTCTAATTGAGATAATCAAACTTTGTTGCAGAAATTTTTAAAGTTTGAAAAGTCAACTTTCTGAATACGTAATAGTTATTTTTGGGAAATTAATTAATGAAATTTTAGTTTGAATAAAAAAACGGAAATTGCTATGATAAATATGTATATGGGAACATAAAAAAATAAATAGCGACCCCTTAGAGTTAAGCTACAGCGCCTAGTTTGAGGGAGGATTTTTGTTTTGTCAATCACTAATATTTAAGGGAGTAAGGGTAAACACCACCAACAATGTCAGCCTAGAAATCCAACGCAGGATAACTCTTGCCAACAGGTGCTACTTCGGACTGAGTAGGCAATTGAGAAGCAAAGTCCTCTCTCGACAAACAAAAACCAAACTCTATAAGTCGCTCATAATTCCCGTCCTGCTATATGGTGCAGAGGCTTGGACGATGACAACAACCGATGAGTCGACCTTAAGAGTTTTCGAGAGAAAGGTTCTGCGAAAGATTTATGGTCCTTTGCGCGTTGGCCACGGCGAATATCGCATTCGATGGAACGATGAGCTGTACGAGATATACGACGACATTGACATAGTTCAGCGAATTAAAAGACAGCGGCTACGCTGGTTAGGTCATGTTGTCCGGATAGATGAAAACACTCCAGCTCTGAAAGTATTCGACGCAGTACCCGCCGCGGGAAGCAGAGGAAGAGGAAGACCTCCACTCCGTTGGAAGGACCAAGTGGAGAAGGACCTGGCCCCGCTTGGAATATCCAATTGGCGCCACGTAGCGAAGGGAAGAAACGACTGGCGCGCTGTTGTCGACTCGGCTATAATCGCGTAAGCGGTGTCTACGCCAGTAAAGAAGAAGAAGGGTAGAAAAAAAATTCAAAATTTTGTTTTGAAGCACCCTAATATATAGTATGTACGAGTATGTTAAAAATCTTCTACATAAGAGACGACGTGATGTTGATATAAACGAAATCCCTTAAATTCGGTCTAAATGGGTTTCGTTTTTTTAACTATGCAGATAATTTTATGCTATTTATAACTTGGACAAAATGTCGGTCAAATGATCAACATGGCTCCGTCTGCATATTTTCAACCATTTACGTCAGTTTTTAATGACTCGGTTCAGCATTTCTGCATTAGTGCGCTGACTTCAAGCTCCTCGGGCGCTCTTGGTTTATTGGTGTAAGCTGTTAAAATCCCGGAAAAAAATTAAACTTCGTGTTATAATGTTTGTTATTGTTGGTATCGGTTAACAATAAATGTTTTGGGATGCGGTTTAGCACATAGCTGCTATCCAAACAGATCAAGTAAGTATGCATCGTTGTATGAAAACTTTTTTATTTGAACCTTTGAAATCTTCTACTTATCTTCTGAGATAAGATTTAAAGCATATAACTGTTTTACAAACTGGACGATCGGAATAAAGATCTTTTAATATATATTTAATTAATATCAGTGCTTCACCCCCGCATGTGAATAGCATGGCCGGCAATCCATCGGTATGAATTATAACAATACGATTGAGAAAATTAATGGTTAAAAAAACTTTGAGACGTATGACATCCTTACAAATCAAGATGTTTAGTTACAGGCGTTCCCTTTTTCGAAGGTGATGGACAAAGGAATACTATCTATATTAGTAACAAGTAAGGAAGAACTAAGTTTGGCTATAACTGAACATTTCATACTCTTTTAACTTGCAAGGCTTGAAGTCAAAGAAGTACCTTCAGATACCTTAAGCTTGCTAGTTATATGAAGTCTAGGCGAGTTTTAACCTGATTCAACCAATTTGTGGCATACAGACATACTGCTGTCAGGAAAGGATTCTCTCTGAATTTCAATAACATATTATATGTGTGTCACACTAGGGTGTTTTTTTACTTAACTGTTCATTTCTTTCAATCACATCATGGAGAAATACCCTTAAAAAAATCCTTGAAAGTTTGAGCCATTAATATTAACATTAAGGACTGGACCAAAGCATGTACAAATTTTCCATTGAAAATACACGACAATCGGGATTTTTTATCTTTAAATGTTTATAGATCTGTCTATGTGACATCGCTTTGACGTACATTCCTCAAAATTGAACACTATATAAAAGTGCCCATTGCGACAAAGTCGAAATCCCCAAAGACGAGGTATTACGGGGCTTTAAATCTGATTTTTCCACGAAATTCGCATTTTTTTGTATATATCTCGTTAATAACAGGAGCTATAGAAAAAAGTACATGACAAACTTGTAGAAAATTTTATTTGCTTTTTTAGGGTATTTCCAAAGAAATTTCATGATGGGTTTGACAAAAATAAATAGTTAAAAAAAAATACACTAATGTCACACATTGACCGATATTTTCGGTAAAAAGTACCCTACAGTACCTAAGAACTTGAACAAGTTGGATTCAGGCAATTTCGAGTCATAAGTTGGCACATTTCAAACTCACATTTGTTGCTAAGTTTAATCTTGATATACGCGTATTAATACATTCTTGATTTGTATACAGTAAAGTTGAAGCTTGAAGTGATATTTAAAATTGTGTTCGTGGGAAGTAGGAGTGGCTTTATTTTAATGTCGTTCATTTACACAATGTAACATGCCAATGACAAGTACACATTTTATTGAAATCGGTCTGGTGGGTCTCTAGATATGTGGTTTTATCAAAAAAAAAACAGTGCCACGTCCATCGTCCAGTTTTGACCCCGGTTTCCTTAAAGCTCTGTGATACCATATCGAGACTAAAATTTAAAGTCTCTGGCGGAGACAAGTCCAAAATTCTAGTTAACTTAATGTTTATTGTGGTATATTCAATATTAAAATGCAACACAATAAATATTTCTTATTGGGAAATATTATTGAAATTCTCAAAATTTGGTGACTCAATTTTTTTCTACCCATTTAGTTCTTATTTCATAAGTAAAATACCCTTTAAGTTACCATCACATTGTTGCACTCCTATTCAGCACCATTTTTTCTTCTATTCTTTTTCGTTCACTGAGCTTCGTAGTTTTGTACTGTAAACGCTTTCTTATGTTATGTTAGCAGAAATTCGCAGCCTCTGGCAGCTTTCAAGTTAACGGTATTTGATGCCCTATATAAATAAGCGAACAAATTTCGAATATTCTCTTACCTACAAAACTTTCACTTTCAATCTCCATTTTTTTCACTTGTCTCTTAGTGAATGACTCTAATTGGAGACTGTTGTTCGTATGATGCAAACAAATGTATTTGATTCGGTGGTAGTTTATCGCACAGCACTGTTGCTTCACGGAAAATGCATTCCGATTACTTCGCAGTACTTCGATCCAAAGCAACGCCCGCTTCAATGAAAACATAATCGCGAAGGAGGGAGTGTGGGGGAAAATAGAGATAGCGCGGGCATATATCACACGGCCGGTGATTGGAATTGCAATTTAAAGTAAAATAAAAATGTTAGGATTCGTCTATCAGTTTGCTTATGGGAGCGTATGTGGGTGTATGTAAACGTTTGTACGTTTGTAGAGAAACCGCAGCAATACGAACTAGTTTTGAATTGTTTTCAAAATACGCTGACGTAGACAGTTAACTAACTCTGTCTTTTTCAATGAAATCATGTACCCAAATAAAAACTTTTTTTATTTTTAATTTTCTGTCTGAATATCCGCCGTTGTGCACTCATCTAAGAGCGGTCGCGCCTTGTCCTTAAATGGCAAACCAGCGAACATATTTCAGCAATAAAAGAAAATCTCATAAAATATATATTGTAAAACTCTACATACATAGCTCTACAACTAGTATAAACTGGAACTTTTTCAACCTGTTTGATTTCTGTGTAAATTTTCCGATAGCAATCTAGTACTCTTTTCGACTAACTGGCGGACTTGCTGCTGGGTACAAGGGCTTTTACCTTGAAGCGCTTTTCGATACGCACACACACAAATATTTTTCCAACTAAGAACATATGAAAATACTGCGCTAGAATTATAGAGTTATTATGTTTTTTCATATGTACATGATGCTAGAATTTATGCAGTCGATAGTCGAGATTATCTCTAATATGTACTTGACTTAAGGGGTAGTCAGAGGCACGAAAAAATTAGAATTCTCAGTATTTTTTTTTTGCTATTAAATCGTGTTATTTTATAAAAGTAGTAATACGACTTGAAGTCACGAAATTTTCCAAAAAAAAAAATTATTTCCAAAGTTATAGGTGTTTGTGTTGACCCAGTTCCAAAAAAGGTACCTGCGGCGACAACCATAAGTCCTTGGAGATTCATCTAAAATCAATCGGACCAAAAAAAACATAGTTTTATAAATAGATAATCCTGGGCTTGATCAAAAGATTTTATTATTATTATTATAATTTTTTTTTTGTTTAATTTACAAAATGGCGGCCTCAGGAAATTTTTGTCTAAATTTGAAAAAAGTCAACAGTTAATTCGTCTTAAAAAATCGAAATTTTTGAAAAAAAAAATCCTTCTATCAGGCCCGAGTTTATTATGTATTCTAAAAGCTGTACAAATTTCATTAATTATCTACTGCAGTTTTCGAGCTACAGTTGTCACCAGTTCAAAAAACACAGTTTTGAGAAAAACGCGTTTAAAATTTGCCTTTTTGCTTTGAAGTGCCTGAGCTCTCTTTGTTATTTGTCGAACAACTCAAAAACTAATTATCGGAGCAAAGTGAAATTTTCAGAGAATATTTAAAAAAAAAATAATAATTTTTGTTTTGAAAATTCTGACTACACCTAACCCCTTAATGAATACCTTTGAAGGAAGTGATGAATGTCCTTAGCACATTTAGAAAGTTCCAGGTTCATGAAACTGCTCGTATAATACTCTGGGTGTATTTCTTGACAAATGTGGAGCATTCAGCAATGTCTCGGATAACTCAATCGGCAATATGTAGTCTGGTAGTAGCCAGATTAGAACCGGCCATCATTGCGTGGATAAAAGTTCTAGTAAGCAGCAGGAAAATCAACGCGGAATGGAACGAAGCCAGATTGAATAGATTAGCCCAATTGGAAACTCAACTTCGGAGTGCATTGTAACCACTCCTATGGACTCTTGTAGCTAATGAGCTTTTGGAAAAATTTAAAAGGAAGGCATTAAAACAAATAGCCTATGCAGACAATATCCCGAGACTCAATGGATTTAAATTGACAATTAAGGAGTATTCTTAGTACCTGGGAATAATTTTGGACAGAAAGCTGATGTGAAAACTCAATGTGAAGGAGAAAGTGAAAAAAACGCTAGGGTCTCCTCGGGGTCTGGCCTCAAGCCAAACTTACTTAATGGTATTCCACTGTGGTGGGCCGCTTTGAACAAAATTTCATACAGGAAACCGATGGAATGGGTACAGCAACTCGCTATTGTCTGCAAAACGAGAACGCTAAAAACCACAACTTCGACAATAGAGGTTACTCAACGTACCACCAATCGACATTGCAGTAGAAAGCTCTGCGGCAAATCAACTGCAAGATTGACGGCATTAAGTAAGTTTTCTACATATGTTTATTTGAGAGAAAAGGTTCCAAGTCACACTACAGGAAGATGGATTGTCAGAAGCCTGCGACACATAAGCGGAACTTACAACATCTATCCAGAGGAATCCAAAATAGCCAATGGAGTGGTAGCCGGATTCTATTGATGGGAGCTGGATCTCGGGCGTACCTTAAAGCTTCCTGATTAGTGCAGTAGCACATAGAAGTTCCGGGAATCGAGGCATTCGATGAGCTTGCCAAAGGTGCCATCTGTCCGGCATTCAAACAAGTGGAGGAAGTACGGAAGTCGCTAAAAACGAATGCCTTAAGTACATTCTGTATCCCTAAGATCTTGTGCAATGGACCCTTAGACATAATCGCTTGCTTTGTGCTCACGCGGTCGGTTTTTGATTATTCTGGCATCACATGCAAGCCGGATTGACATAAGTGATAGCGATACATGACGAAAATGCAGAGAAGTTTTCATAGAATGCTGGGAAACCTTCTATGCCTTTGTCCAGCACTATCAAGAACTCAACACAAGTATCTAGGAGCTTCGGTGTTCAAAGGACTGGACGAAGCATCAAACGTAGATATCAAGTCGCTCTTAAAGGTCCTAAAAAAGTTGACGTCCTGTGTAAGGAATTCTTTACCTCAAATTAAACAGAATATCCATCTGGCCTAACCCAACCTATATTTTAGATAAAACCGAACATTTTAACGAAAGTTTGCTGCTAATGTTGATTTTTCGACTGCAAACAAAAAGTTTCAGGTTTTCAAAGCTATAACACTTTTTCTAAATGAAGCCTAACTTAGAGTCAACATATTGAAGTTGTGTTATCAGGTCGCACCGACATTTGTGATCAATACCTTATTTAGATTCATTGAAAGTCCATTTTTGGCGCCACTCCCGAACAACGGATTAATTATATATGTTTATATCCACCAAGAAATAAATGAAGCACTTATCAGATTTTTCGTCATTCACCAGCATAGTCTTAATATATAGCTATTTACGATATACAGGGTTTTTCATTAAGAGTGATATGATTTGTTATAAAAAATACAGGAATTGTTTAATAAATTCAAACGTTTTTTTTTTATTTAGTGAGAAGTGCAATCAGGTTTTGAATATAACATCATTCAAATGGCCTCCACGACTTCTTTTGCAGGAACGAATTCTATGAATCAAATTTTTGAGTAGTTTTCCACTAAATCATGACGTATACACGTCATGAATAGCATATGCCATATTGACTTCCGAAGCTTGAGGAGAGTGTGGTTTGTTGCTAAAGGCCAATATCTTCAAATAACTCCACAGAAAGTAGTCTAATGGTGTTAAATAACAACTTCTTGGAGGCCAGTCAATGTAACAATTTCTTGAAATAATCGAATCTCCAAACTTTTCTCCCAATAATTCGTTTGTTGTAGCACGAATCCCCAGAATCTTGAAAATGTCATTTTTAAGCTGTTCCAAGACGAAATCAGCAAATTAATGACGTTTACGGTAATAATTTTAAACGGATTGTTGTGGATTGAGAAGTACAATTCTTGAGATGGCTTGGGAATCAACGAATTGCGTTCTTCAGCAATACTTGACCGAAAGGCAGCAATATTTTCATTTCTTCGAGCTTTGTCTTATTGGCACTTGAACATTTCCTAAAGAAAATTTATGCTCGAGTTGTTTAACAATTCAACGAATAGCGAGCACAGCTGGACGATTATTAAAAAATTACAGTTACATGCCATTTTAAAAATGGCCGAAAGGACCAGAAACCATACCATCCCTATTAGAAAACCCGGTAAATGTGTACATACTACTTGTGGTCGCTGATGAATTTTCATATTCTACATTGAAGTGCAGCAGCGGCGTTTGCATTCGCAAAGTAAATGGCGCTTGTGACAGACGATTTGTGTGGTTCGTTCGAGTTCAAGCGTTTAGGTGTATTTGTGTATTGGTGTACACACAAGCGTGATTTTCTTCCGATTGTGCCATTTATTACGCCACTACTGCTTGGCATTGCAATAAAAACAACGTCAGTATTTGTGGAGTACTTTTTTAGCCGGAGGCTGCCCACAATGGAATTGGATTTGGTTTGCCATATCCATTTGCAGTATATCAAAGTTGAGTGCAGGATATTTCCATCGCGTGGCATTTCTCAAATTGCAGAAAATCTTCTCGTGTACTGGTTTACTAGAGTGGTCTACATAATCCTTGTTGTCTATACTTTACTGCCACCAGTAAATATATATACTTTACACACACATATTCAAAATCAATAGATGCACATTTAAATATGGAAACGAATCAATTGCGATTGTTGCAGGATTGTGTGCATTTATGTTACTAATACGCAGTGGCGATTAAGCAAGTCACTACAGTAATAGTAAGATCGACAGTGACTAATATTGTGGCCTTTTAAAATCTAAATGGCATTTACTAAAAAAAAAACAAAGTAAAGTAACTCTTCAATTGGTTTGTTAATATAACAATTAAATGTCATATGATGTAAAGAAGATATGGTTTAACAAGTATCAATTAATCAGTGTCGAAAGACAGAACTATAGTCTGAGAAGAAGATGGCTTTTGCCGAATATATGCAGGCAGACCGCAGAATAGAAACTAAGTGCAAACCATCGTAAAGTCAAAAATTTATTGATCTAAACCAGACAATTCGCCGCGTTCGTAGAAATTATTGCAACCAAGATGCGTCCTAAGCTGGTCAGTGAAGGAGAAAGTGTCTACTCCCTGCTACTTTGACAAGCTTCACCGCTTGATGGACAGTGTCCAGTTATGACAGTTATTATTACGGCCTTGCTAAGAAGTAGTTCCATAGAAGGCTCTCGCAACCCCACAAGTGCTAGTTAGTGACCACTGCTTGCGAGGCGTCCAGCAACCGAGTACACGATGACAAATAAACACTTACTTGTTCCCATTCAAAGATTTGGAGAAGGATGTTCTTTTAGCAAGCTCATAAGCTTTACGGTGTCCGACGAGTCCGCTATTACCAGGCATCAAGAAAAAAGGTTAACTTCAGCTGTACCGAAACAAATACAGAAGATTCCTTACAAGAATTTGATTCCTTTAGTTCAGTTTATATATCAGTTATATGCTATAGTGGTTCGATATCGGCAGTTTCGAATCTTATTAGGGAGAAAAGAACATGTGCAAAATTTCAAATCCATAGACGGCCATGGCTAAATTCACTTAGCTCGTCAAGCTGTTTATTTATATGCATACATTATGACAAAAATGTATACGGAAATTGTAACTAAATTCCCCGGGTAAATGATATTTCCAAAAAAAATATATTTTTCTAAGTTGGTAGGACTGTCCTTTAGTACTATGACAAATATGAGCACGATACGTATGTCAACCAATTTGTTTACAGCAGCTCTTTAAGTTGTTACACCGCAGCCGTGCGTGACGATTTTTACAATGGATAAAAATATCGAAAAAGGAATGTCGTTATCCTAACCAAATTTCGTATGCGTAATCGTTAGAAAAGGTTTAAAGGCTCGAAACATAAGTCTACGAGTACTACAAAGCCTTCAACGACGGTCGAGAGATTGTTTAAGACATGCCTTGTTCTGGACGACCTTCGACCTCTTTCACTAATGAAAATATTAAAATAAGTTAAGGATATAGTGTTTGAAAATCCTTAGGCCAGGTTTAGAGAGATGAAAAGAGAGCTCCACATCTCTCGCCAGTCCGTTTGAATGATTTTTGTGGATACTTTGGGTATAAAACGGGTTCTTGCTGCACTCGTCCCGATAAAACTGATTTTTCTTCAAAAAGTGTGCCGTAAACAGATCTCCTTGGACACGCTTGATTGTGCGAATTCCAATCCCAGATTCATTGATAGCATTATAACTGCCGATGAGACATGAGTTTATGAGTTTGACAAGCAAACAAGTCAATAATCATCGGATTGGATGAAAAAACTTGCAAGAATCAAAGCCAGGGAAATACTTCACGATGTAAAGCGTCAACCGTAGGTCCGAAATCTAAGCAATTTTATGTATACGAACACCATATATATATTCGGCATTCGATTTTTTAGAAAAACCAAAATCAATATGTAAAATCCGCCGGATGTTCGAAAATCCTGATAATGGTTACATGAAGGCTAAGTCAAGTTTTCAACATATTTGTATCCATTTTAGGCACAAAAATATACTGTTATGAATAAAAGACGCTCTTTTATTTTCATGGGGATAACTCACTTATTGGCCGATCTGAGCGGTACAAAGTCACCCTGAAGTTCGACAATCGTTATATTAGTTATATGGTGGCTCAGGCAGTATTGCCCTGATTCCACCCATTTTGTCGAAACGGTATGTCGGATCCCGAGATATGGAATTTCACCAAAATCTGGGCGGTGCAACGCCTATTCTCCAATTTTTTCCCAGCCCCTATAAAGCCTTATCATACTATCCCACCGACAAATTTTTACATTTGTAGCGTTTTTACAAGGTGCGTTCCAAAGTAAACAGGACTTTTTGAATATAGCGTCTCCTGGTCTCGCCATCTATGTACAGGGTAGGCCATTTAAAGTTGACCCATTTGTTTGTTTGCCAAAATTAAGGCGTCGCGGATAATCAGCTGGGTTTAGTTTTTGTGCCATTTGAATTTTATATGGAAACATCTTCAAATCTTTATGAATTATGCGTCGGAGAGTGGTGCGAGAGATGTCTAATTCCTGAGAGCAGCGATAACTCGATGTCGATGGAGTCTCCTCAATACTGGCTCGTACAGCTTCGATATTTTCATCAGAACGTCTTGTGCGTTGTCTGGATGCATGACTGGCATTACTGAGATTACCGGTGTTCACAAATTTTGCGTATAAAGACTTAATTGTGTTCTTAACTGGAGCACTTTTCACTTTATTGTTTTTGCGAAACGCACGTTGAGTTAACACAATTGAAAAGTTATTTTGAATATAAAGCTGAACAATTTCAGCGCGTTCTTTTGGACTGTACTGTTCCATGGTATAAATTGTCTTCGAATGACGCTTCTAACGCGGTATGACATTAGCCGATTTGTCAGCGCTGTTAAAAGTTACAGCGTTGCCATATGGGTCAACTTTAAATGGCCTACCCTGTATATGCCGGCTGAAGCGTTAGAATCTGCTATCTTTGTCGATTGTCTAGTGAGAATTTCATTACATTTTATGGGTTGGAAGTGAAGATATTGCGTTTTAAGTGTCAGTATGTTTGTGTTATTGGTGCGAAAATGAGCTTCGAACAAAGAGCCAGCATTAAATATTGTTTTAAAATTGGTAAAACTTTTACCGAAACGTTTCAATTAATGAAACAAGTTTATAGCGATGATTGCCTATCCCTTGGCAGAGTGTACGAGTGGTTTCAACATTTTCAAAGTAGTCGTGTGGACATATATGACAATCAACATGTGGGCCAATCAAAATCCGTGATCACCGGAAATTCCATCGAAACTGTTCGTGAATTCATTAAAAATCAGCCAAAATCATCATTGAAATTCATGGAAATTGAACTGAACATCTCCAAAACATCGACTAATCGCATTTTGGCCGCACGTTTAGCTTACGAAAGGTGCACAGTTTGTTCCGCACAAATTGGATGACGATCAGAAATTGCTTTGAATCCAAAATTCGAAGAACGATTATTTGACCAAAAATCACATTTTAACCATTAACCACTCCCCGTATTCACCTGATATGGCACCGTGCGACTTCTGCCTTTTCCGAAAAATGCATTTGCCCACGAAAGGAAAGCGTTATGCAGACGTAGAAGCCATACACAAGGCTTGCACCAGCGCACTGGCAGCCATACCGGCCAACAAGCTAATCCACTCGTTCGACATGCTTTGGACCGTTCAAAAAGCTGTCCTGAAGTAGAAGGATACTATTTTGAATAAAATAAAGTTATTTTGCGAAAAACCATTTGTTCTATTTTTGTTTTTTAAAGTCCTGTTTACTTTGGAACGCACCTTGTAGTTATTGATTTATAGCGCTTATAGTAATTAGTAATTTTGAACAATACCGTTATATGGGGAGTAGGCGGGGTATTCGTCCGATTTCACCCGTGTTCACACTGTCGGTAGAAGTTTTTGCAATATTTGGTTGTTGTACCTTTAGTGCTTTAGGAGATATGTACACTAAACATATCGGAGGGCGGGACCAGTACCACTTTTCCAAAAATGTTTATCCCCAAGTGCCCTTTGCTGCTGCGGTCTTTTATGCTAAATTACAGTTTTATATCTTAATGTAGTCCTTAGTTATGGCACTTAATAGATTTTCGGTTAATGGTGATTTGTGAGCGTGGCAGTGGGCCGATTGCGAACTCTATAAACCAAGTTCCATCGAGATATCTCAATTTTTGTTCAAGTTACAGCTTGCACGAACGGACGGACAGACAGACAATCAACCAAATTTCAACTTTTCTCGTCATCCTGATCACTTATATATGAATATATAATAATTTGTATGAATTTGTTTGTGGTCGAGGTAGTTAGCCAATTGTACCCATTAAATAGCTTTCAAGAGAATGCTAACCTTGTTCTATTAGAATCAAGATATGCAATTGAAGTTAATGTAGATGAACTGAAGTGACTGATCGCGTAGTCTAAATGTTTTGAATTGATATTGACAAGCTTTCTACCGTTTTCAAAATTCTTATGTACAATTTCAAATAATTAAAGTCTGCTGAGAAAAATCGAAAATGTATACATTCACAATGACAGTTTTACGCGAGTATAAAGAGCATAATTATTGACAGGAGAGAAATGAAAAAAGAAATTCACGCTGCGCATAAAAACTAAAGCTAACTTAAGCTAACCTAGCAATCAGTGCTCACTGACTGCAGCAAGTCTGTGCATGAAATTTTACCCGCATCACCCACCACGCCACCCTAGCAACTGGGCTTTAACACTAATCACCCAACTGGCGCCTAATTTGCTCCGCTGTGCTTAGTCGTCCCTACCAAACTGGCAATCGCTAAAAAGCCCCTTGGGTGCAGTCGCCAAACTTTTGCAAAAGCATAAATTTCGCTGTTTTTATTTATTTTCTGCGCCCACACATGCTCGCGCACACTCACATCTATGTATGCGATGTACTGTATGTGTGCGCACAGAAGCGCCGCGCAGCTGGCCACAATTCTCGCTTCCTTGCTTTCACCACTTTCTTAGCAATTTAAGTCTGCCTGTTAGCTTTTCAAGTCTCGGTTGGCGGCAGGTGTTTGCTGCAGCTCGCAAGAAATCAAAATTCGACTCTGGTCTGCGCCTAAATATGCGCGCATGTACGCGTATGTGTGGGTGTGTTCGCCAACTTGCTAAACGCTTCAATATTTTTATGGCACTCATTATTTGCGTACTTCATAATTTTATTGTTTCATGGCGAAAGTTTTTTGCTTGACTGCAGCAGGTCCGAAATCGGCAGCCGGCACAGTGTTTAATTTAATTTAAAGGAAACAAGAAAAAATGTTAACTTCAGTTGCTCCGAAGCTGTAATTTCCCTCCGAAATAAAGAAGATTCCTGACACGAAATTGCTATACAGACTCGGTCTGACTAATTTTTCCGAATTGCAGAAATATTTAGGCAATAAGCCATGCCAAATTTCTTGGAGGTATTTCCGATTTCCTGGATTTCCGCTTTTTTGGAAAAAAATGATGTGAGCACAATTTCAGATCGATATCACGTAAATTGAGAGGGTAGTTCACGTATACATAAACAGATGGATGGATATGGCTATATAGAGTAAGCCCACTGTGCTGATCATTCACATATAGGTTTTAACGGGTGATTTTTTTGAGGTTAGGATTTTCATGCATTAGTATTTGACAGATTACGTGGGATTTCAGACATGGTGTCAAAGAGAAAGATGCTCAGTATGCTTTGACATTTCATCATGAATAGACTTACTAACGAGCAACGCTTGCAAATCATTGAATTTTATTACCAAAATCAGTGTTCGGTTCGAAATGTGTTTCGCGCTTTTTTATCGACAAATTTTGTTCAGCGATGAGGCTCATTTCTGGTTGAATGGCTACGTAAATAAGCAAAATTGCCGCATTTGGGGTGAAGAGCAACCAGAAGCCGTTCAAGAACTGCCCATGCATCCCGAAAAATGCACTGTTTGGTGTGGTTTGTACGCTGGTGGAATCATTGGACCGTATTTTTTCAAAGATGCTGTTGGACGCAACGTTACGGTGAATGGCGATCGCTATCGTTCGATGCTAACAAACTTTTTGTTGCCAAAAATGGAAGAACTGAACTTGGTTGACATGTGGTTTCAACAAGATGGCGCTACATGCCACACAGCTCGCGATTCTATTGCCATTTTGAGGGAAAACTTCGGACAACAATTCATCTCAAGAAATGGACCCGTAAGTTGGCCACCAAGATCATGCGATTTAACGCCTTTAGACTATTTTTTGTGGGGCTACGTCAAGTCTAAAGTCTACAGAAATAAGCCAGCAACTATTCCAGCTTTGGAAGACAACATTTCCGAAGAAATTCGGGCTATTCCGGCCGAAATGCTCGAAAAAGTTGCCCAAAATTGGACTTTCCGAATGGACCACCTAAGACGCAGCCGCGGTCAACATTTAAATGAAATTATCTTCAAAAAGTAAATGTCATGAACCAATCTAACGTTTCAAATAAAGAACCGATGAGATTTTGCAAATTTTATGCGTTTTTTTTTTAAAAAAAGTTATCAAGCTCTTAAAAAATCACCCTTTATATAGTTCCAGACGTTTCCTTCTGGGTGTTACAAACTTATTGTGACATTAAATATGTCTTCTTCAGGGTATAAAATCAGTACATCTAAGGCCGGCTTCAAGGCTTCAATAAACAAAACTAATATTTGTTCGACGTGTTTTATCCAAGCGAAGTTTTCCGTATCACAAACCAAGCTTTTTAAAGCCAAAAAGCTTTAAATTTTAAGTTTTCAGTTGACGCTCCGAAATTCCATGAATTCAACCGATGTTTCTTCTACAACAAATACATCTTTAGATTACTGAATCTAATTCGTTGTTATCACAGACTTTACAGACCAAATTTTAAATTGTGTATAACTTGTTAAATTATCGTTTATATATGGATTTCATCAAGCTTTAAGAAATGACTCATCCAACATTTTTCAGTCATTCGATGAATAAAACTGTTGGAAGAATATAAAAATATATTTGGAACCACTGTGCCTCAATTGACTCTGTAGGCGTGACGCCGCGCTCATACCCTGAAATTGTTGAACCAAACTTTTCGCGTAAAGTGTTTGAGTTATCGACGTTTAAGTGTAACTTGCAAGTTAATTTTCGTAACTTTTGTATTCAAATATAACGCGCAATAAAGCGCAATAATGTTAAGCGACCACAAGGGAGGTGAACGATAACACCCTGTAGGCGACTGATTCAGCAATCATATCAACAGTTGGATGCATTTCACTTTAAGATGGAGAACACATGTGATGGACTCAATAATCGATATCCTTTTTTTCATAAATTGATTTTTTAACATGCATAGAATTCGGTAGCAAAGTGATTTTAGAAAATTCAAAACCGTTTAAAGAAGCAGCAGTTAGAAGAAGGAGCGCTTAGATGCGGACATCAGACTTTAAACGCGTTTTTCAGTGTTTTTCAGATGCGCTTTAATTTTATTTCAAAATCGGCTAGCCCAAATGACTTGACTCCAAATTTAAAGAGTACACTCAGCATATCTAAACGCATGGAGTCATCTGCCATTGATCAAAATGCTTCAAATTTCGATTTTTTATAGCAATGAGTCTTCTTTACTGTAAACCAAGATATCTTCCATAATGACCGATAACAAAAATTATTGTACGAGGTGTGTTCAAAAAGTATCGCGAATCGTAACTGACAGTTTTCTTTGTTTGCAGGAGCGTGCTGCATCATGAGTTCTTGCCACAGGGAAGAACGGTCAATAAGGAATATTACCGCAAGTTATGCGCAATTTTCGCGAAGCAATCCGCATGAAACGACCGGATTTGTGGAAGAACAAAAATTGGCTTTTGGACCATGATAGCGCCCCTGCTCACACACATCGTTGCTTGTGCGCGACTTTTTGGCCAAAAACAACACACTAATGATGCCGCAGCCAACGTATTCTCCAGATATGGCAACCTGTGACTTGTTCTTGTTCCCTAAACTGAAAAGGCCCATGATAGGACGACGTTATGCTTCTATTGACGAGATAAAGACGGCATCGAAGGAGGAGCTGAAGAAGATAAAAAAAAAAATGATTTTTTGAAGTGCTTCGAAGATTGGTAAAACCGTTGGCACAAGTGTATAATATCTCATTATTATTTTGAAAGGGACAAAATAGATATTCATGAATAAATAAATAATTTTTGAAAAAACACAAAATTCGCGATACTTTTTGAACACACATCGTATTAGGTATACAAGGCTAGGATAAGCACTGAGCCGATTAAGTCCATTTTTCCTACAAACCAATAATAAAATAAAAAAAATTAAAAAAATTGATTTTTATTTTTCAATCCACGATTTTTGGAATTAAAAATTTATTTTTGTAATATGAATTTAGTACCCAAGGCTAAGAAATGTTTATTCTAAAACAATGCTTTTTTGTTTTAATTCTTAATTATACGCTTGGGAATACTTTTTTAATTCTATATTTTCTATATCCGAACTTGATTTTAAGCTATACTGATCCGATTTAAGCAATTTATTTCTAGAATAGTAATCTACCAAAGAGGCAAATGCATTTCTTGACGTCTGTCTATCAGTTCAATCGATACACATTGGGGTAAAAAAGCACCTGAAAATTCTTATTAAATTCCCCAGATAAATGATATTTCAAAAAATATATATATTTTACTAAGCTGCTAGAACTGTCCTTTAATACTCTGACAAATATGAGTTTCCAATTTCTTTACAGCAGCTGCTTAAGTCGGTACACCTCAGTAGTGCTTGGCGATTTTTACAATGGATAAAAATATCGAAAAAAGAATTTTTCCAAAATTTTGTAATCCTAACCAAATTCCATGTGCGGAATCGTTAGAAAAGGCTTACAGTGATTCGAAAGCACAAGTCTACGAGTGGTACAAAGCCTCCAAAGACGGTCGATAGATCGACCTTCGATCGCTTCAAGTGATGAAATTATTAAAAAAAGAAACTATTCAAAATCGTCAGTCACGTGTTAGAAAGCTGACAAAAGATATCGACATCTCTCGCGAGTCCGTCGAAATGATTTTGGTGGATATTTTGGGTACGAAACCCGTTCTTGATCGATTCGGTCGCAATAAAGCTGCATCTTTTTTCAAAAAAAGTACGATTGTGACCGAAAAATGTTATCTTCGAACCGCAATTGCCCCGTTTCAGTCGATCGAAGAGATAAAACGAATTTAGCTGAAAGAGCTGAAAGCCATCCCAAAAAGTGGACAAAAGAAATATTGGTAAATTTTCAAATATTTTACGTTGTACTTACGATTTCCGTGTGCTTTAAGTGTAAGTCGAAACGGCAGCTTTGTGATTTCTTCGTTTCTTTTAGCCAACTTCAATCATTTATCTCAGTCTATACTCTAATGTCCCCTTATTCGGATCGGCTAGTAACTTGATAAATGTTAGGTGGTAGAAATCCAAATGACATTGTTACTCGACAGTTACTACTTCAATTTCTAGGAAGATTTGATTATAAATGGATTAATTTTTCTGGGTTTTTTATTATCGGATAATTTCCAGCCGAATTGTGGTGAACATTGCAAAGTGTTTTTTTCTCAAGAGGTTTTGGGAGAAGCTCTGTTACCGGCTTATGCTTCAAAATTTCTGCATGAAAAAATTATGCTCTGTTTTCAAAAATGTGCTCAATGTTGTACGAAGGGTCCGAATAAAATTACTCAATCCGTATTTAAGTAATTAATTCGTAAAATAAATATTTTTTACTTAAATCCCTAACCTCCCCTTTAAATGGTAGCGTAGTGAAAAATATTTCCCTATCCGCTTTCTTCCGGCGCAGGAACCGATGTCGGCTGAAGCACATAAAATTTCTAGGGTTTTCCCCGAAACGGTAAAAAATGAAAGTTAGTTGTTTTCTTAGACTTTAGACTGACATAACTTTTATTTAGCCATAGTACAGTTGAAATATTTTGTTCCTAAAATAACAAGCGTATAGCTTTCGAGTATCTAAATATTAAAATTCAAAATGTTCATAAAAGAAAAATGTCAGTTGATATTGCATATTGAATTGACTATTCACATTATCTTGAGCCTATCTGAGCACACAATTTTTTAATCACTATTTTAAAGCTTAGTGGACTATTGTGAACATAACTGCCTTTAAAGTATAATTTATGAATTGAAAAATCTCAACGAATTGAACTTTTGTATATTATATCACTGGCAATGCATATTTTACAAGTGAGAATCAGGTCTTACTCATCCCACAGCCAGACCGGATTCATAAACTCTCACTTCCAAACCCACTTCGTGTTGACTCTCAGCCAAACACAAAGCCAAGAAAAATTAGTTTCAAATTTATTTTCGATTGCACAACAAGCACAGCAATTTCCATGTTCAGTCGCAATTTTCACCTGGCAAAGAAGGGAATGAAATCGACGAAAAATGTAATAAAGACATAAAGACACGAGAACAGGAGAACACAAGCAACTATTTACCGTGAAATTGGCTGTTGAGTGTTCGGAAGCAATGTTTGCTGTTACTGCTGTTGTTGTAGTCGTCAACAGCGTTTCCAGTTCATTTGTTGCCATTTTGCTAGTTCGCACATTGTCAAAAAGCCATGGCAATGGGGGACGTGAGAATTTCACTCCCAACATTCAAGCAACAAAATGACAAAGTTCCAAGGCACGCGCCCACGTCGCACCGTTAGCACTGGCATTACATGGGACATATGTACTATGGGGAGTGGAAAATAATAAGACTAACGGCAAATAAAAGCAAAGCAGAAAGAAAACACGAATCACGGCTGTAAACATGCTGGAAGATATTTTGTTTACAAAGAATATGCAGAAAATACGCGGGCGTGCGGAGCGAAGCATGCAATTTTAGTCAGCGACGACAGCAAAACGGTTATGTTGCAGTGTTCAATTGAAGGACTCTTATTGTTTTTATTGACATTATGTATGTGTGAAGTTGCATAGCTCCATATACAGCTTAGCTTGGCTTTTCCAGCTCTTACAATATTTTGACAGATTTTGACACCCAAATATGCAATTTTTGCATTGTTTCTAGTGAACCGTGGAGCAGTTATATCCGAGCTATAAATAACAATATTTTGTTGAGCTTATATTTTCAATAAAGCGAAGATTGACACTTTTTTAATAAATAAATTTAATATAATAAGCAAGGCATAGAGGACTTGGAATAGTCCCAGGATAGGAATCGTGAGAATACAGTAATACTTTATTACACTTTCTTTGGCTCTGTTTAAGCATCTCCATATCCTATGGATATAACCATTTTTTTTTTTTAAAGCAATATGATATGTTTTTTGTATTAAATAGGCTTCAATTTCATCATTACACTGCAGCACATCAAGGAGTGGTGAAGTAATATCCACACCTATTTTATAGAATTCAGCACTGCTTTTGATAGTATAGTATAGAACGCACTTTTATCTGAAACTCTTTATATTCAAAAGGTATTCCAGAAAAGTTTTTACAAAAAAATAGCTCTCCAAGCCAATTTATTCGAAAACTGGCGTAAAGCACGTCGATGTTATGCCACCGGTGATTTTTCTCATTGCTTTGAATTATACTCTGGGCAAAAAATAATAAGAGTTTTTAAATTAAATCTTGCTCGAAAACGCATTATAATGTATCGAAATATTCTTTTTACCACCGCTCCGAGGAAACCCTTTTGAGTCAATTGAACGCTTTGAGCGGCTATTCCGGAAATTAACTTAACAAATCGAGGATTGGAAAAAATTATGGTACCAGTGTACTGGAGCCAAAAAGAATTACTCTGAGGTGGACGATACAGATTTTGAAGATTATATTACGAATTTTAAAATTAGGAACAAAGTCATACTATTTTTTGCTCATGGTATACTGAAAGAGGCCTTAGAGGGTAAACATGGCGTGGTGCCTTCGCACAGCTAAACATCACCTGGTCCTCTAAGGGGGTACTCTCACGTGAACACATACATTTTACCACTTTTTGGGAAAAAAATTTTTATGCGACAACAAAATTCAATAATTTAAATTTTTTAATATATTTTTATTTGTATTTCAAAAAGTACAAAACAAAACTTTTTTTTCGTTTCATACGTTTTTTATATATTTTTTTTTTAAATCAAAGTAGTTCCCAACAAAAAAAATGTAGTTCACTGGTCATGGTGATAGCGGCTGTTCATGTTGTCTGCAATAAAAAATCGAATGGATTATTATTCAGTAGTTCTATGGTAAGTGGTAGCATAGTAAAAACTTCAAAAAAAAGTCACGAAAATCTTGTTTTTTTTCATCAAAAAACGTTTAAAAAAAATATGAAAATATTTTCGAAAATACGCAAGTAGAAGAACATATGTAAATTTTAAATCAATCGGTTTAATACTTTTTTTTAGGATCATGACAGTTTCAGAAAACGATGGTTCGAGAAAAATGAAAAATCATAGCAGCTGCGGACTTGTCATGGCGCCTGGTAGACAGTCGCTTACGACACGGCGGCGACTATGAGCTGTAACTTATCAAATACTATGAATTTCGGTCTGAATTTAACACAGCATGTTTTCAATAGGTTTTATTATCAAAATATAAAAAAAATCGATTTTTCGAAGTGATTACATGAGAATACCCCCTAATTCTATCTCAGTCCGTACGACACTTCACATTTTTAAATCCAGCGTGAAAACTGCAGTCCTTTGCAAATTCCTGGTTTGGAAAATGTTAGGGATCTGATGGCTTCGTGTCATCACCAATCATGATTTACAGGAAAAGAGATAGCTATTTACCTTTTGAGCTAACAATCTAAAGCTTCATCTTTTCTCACAAAAATACTGCATTTATTCTGTCCTTTACTCAGGCTGCAAAGTAGTGTATATGAGAGCCGGTCTTTTTTTGAAATTCACAAGGGTCTAGAAATTTCGGATTCCGATAACTTCGTAGTATGGAATTTCGATGTTCGTTAGATGCTGACTTGGAAAACTCTCATACTAACTGGATACCGATAGACTACGGAATCGGATCGCTCTTTAATTTAGCCCATCCTTCTTTTCTCCTTCTGGTGTCGGATTTAGTTTTGTTGACATGTGCATTTAGAGTGTAGGTGAGAGGAAACCGACATCCTCTAAAAATGTTTACGAAATGTGAAACTGAATGAAATAATAGCTACTTTGCTGTTAGGAATTCAACATTGCTTCGAGAAAAATTCGAATATTGAAGATTATTGTACAAGTACATAAATTAAGATACCGCCCTAACTTTACTTTTGTTAATTCTAGATAAATTTTCGTTTTATGGCACGGACCAAAGTACTATTTTCGCTATTTACTGAATTTTAATTACTAAACATTTTACCTCAGCAAAAAAAAGTGCATTTATTTTGGTTTGAACACCTAAAAACATTATATATGCAATTTTATGTCTAACTCGATTATTATGCACTCACTAGGTGAGCAAAACTATTAAGCCCTGTGCAACATTTGGCCAGCGTATAAATATTCCTAAGCCAAACACCACAGCCATCGTCGCTAACGGTGCGCGCGGCATTGCTATGCCAACGGGCTATTTTTGCATTCGCGCGCACAAAGGCACTAAGCCGTGATGCAAAATTTTCGGCATTGTTGATGGTCAACTGACCATCGAAATTGAATTTTGTAGCGATACTGACCTTCCGCCGCAGGTTCCCATAGCCGAATTGCTCCACCGGAGCGGAAGTTCACCAACAAGTGTGCTTGGCATTTCATCCAATCAGAGGTCACATGACCTGCACCATCAACCTAACCTACTCAGGCGAACGGCAACGAATAAATAACCAACAGCAGCAAAGTAACCGGATGCGCAGTCGGGCCGGAAGTGATAATCAGACCAATTTTGGTAGCGCTGGTGCAAAATGAAATCAACTTGAAACGGATTCAAATTGAATTTAGTGTTTTGCTTAAAGCACAACAACTATGTACATGCTAAAACCCTGTGTTGCAATAAATGTTATGGCTTTTGAGTGTGTGCGCTAGGTGTAATTGGTTGTGGTAGTGACGCGTGTTGGACGCTCGAAGCACGCACACGCATTGTGCTCGTAAAACTTCGTATGAGAGCCAGTAACCCCTTTAAGGTAATTAAATTTAACGGCCTTGACTTCGGTTCCCAAAAAACAAAAGCCGAGAACATGTGAGCTTCATACGAACTTTGAAACTTTTTTGGGTGAAGTTCTAAGCTTAGATGGAAGTCTCTAACAAACATCGTTGCAATTCAGTATAAGTAAGAGCAATGTTAATTGGTACTAATTAAGACAGAAATTCGCATTGCACTTAAAGCGAATATTATAATTTTATTCACCAAATGAAGACGAAAACCTGCAAATTGCTCATCCAATGCGAAACGAGTGAAATTGGTTGGTTAAAATGTTTATAACAAGTGACTCAAGTAGAAGTACCTTTTTCAATATCTTTTTTTTTTGACTGAATCATGTCAAGCTGTCATGTTGTTTTTGTTCGGCATTGCTTGCATTTCATTATGTAAGGACTTATGCCTACCAAAGTTTACAAATCGTTCAACTTCATTACGAAAAGTCAAGTACTGTAAAGATTGTGTTTCGCCCGCTTCGGCCAACTTATGGTCTACATAATCGATCTACTAAGTGTATCGCAACAACATCACCTACCGTAAGTCCTAGCATTCATTAATGAAATATATTCGACCGAGAAGACCTCGTCCAGCACGCAGTAAAGGAAATAAAGCTGCCGTAGCTGAAAGTGTACATGGAGACCGTGAAGAGTCGATTCGGCGCCGTTTGCAGCAATTTGGACTGGCGTATAGAACAACTTCGCACATTTTACGCCGAGATCTTAATTGAAGCTCGTGATCTTTCACTTCTCAGACATCGCATGGATTAGTGGATATATTGAGAGAACACTTCGGTGAGTAGATAATTTCACATTTTGGGCCGGTGGATTGGCCACTAAGGTCATATGATATCATACTGTTAGACTGTTTCCTAAAAGGATATGTAAAGTCTGAAGTCTATGCGCACAATACCGCTTTAATTGAGGCCTCATTCTCAAACTGCGAGCACGTCAACTTCCGATATAACGCCATTGTATAACCAATAATTGTAGGACTTTATAACGTCTCCCTGTTTTTGCCGAGTCATCAAAGATGTGTGGTCTAGCGTTATCCTGATGGAAGACTTAGCCCTTTCTGCTGATCAGCTCTGGCAGTTTTTTTCGTTTGCTTGCTTCAATCTCATCAGTTGTTGACAGTAAAATGTAGAATCAATCATTCAAGTAGGCTGGAGCAGCACATGGTGGATGATTCTTTTCCAATCCCACCAAATACTCTACATACTCTCTTTGGTCTCTGCGACCATTTTTTGAGTTTGACGGTCTTAGTCAATATTTCCCATAATTTCATCGACTTTTTCAAGGATAGGTCGACCACATCGTAATTTCCAGAATGAAAGCGAGCGAACTAATGTGGTGCTCCACGAACTGATGCAGCATCGTCTCGGTAAACTTCACAAATTTCTTTGGTGGCTTGCGTGGCAGTTTTCCCTTTTTTTTATACAAAAATTTCGAAATATGTATAGCAATTTTCTTCATTATTATCACTCATTTTTGAATAGCTGTAACGTTTTCTCAACTTTCCCGAATCTAATTTATTACTTTACAGTGTACAAATTAAACATCAGTGAAATTATAAGAATACAAATTTGCACCCATAATGCCTCAAAGTACTTTATCTTACACCCAAAAAGTGTCGAAATAGGCTATGCTTTTCAAGGATTAAGCCACCAAATACATATGTGTAACCCAGATCATATGGCTTATTTTTTTACCGAACAAATGCAATTTTATTGCAAGGAAAGTGTCACAAATGAAATTATTCGAAGTATTGCCAGCCGCTAGTCATAAATTTTTTCCATCCATCTGGCGAAGCGTGAATACCATTTCGGCTATCCAAGAGTTAAGCCATTTTTTGATGTCGTGTTGTAGGTGGAACTGGTGCTGAGGCAGACCATGTACAACCGAACAGAACAAATAATAATTGCGGATGGTGTACAACTTTCCATTTAAGCTTTTCCATATAGTTTTAATGGATTTGGTAACTTGAGACCGAATTTTGTCATGCAGAAGAATCACTTTTTCTGCATCATTCCCAGGGCATGTAATGGCTATGCAAGTGGCTCACAATACTGAAACTGCTCTTGCACTTAACACGGAGCCTAATCGAGCAAGGTCTTCAATTCACCTAACGTTTTAAAAGTTCGAAGGTTTTTGGCCTCCCTTCAAGTGGGCGATCGTTACTATCAACATCGCAGTCTTTGGAGCGACAAAGCCAATAACGGCACCTTGTTTCACTTAGAAAAATTTTTGGAGTTCCCTTTTCGTTACAGCTGCTAATTTTTTTTATTGCAAGAGAAAACCTCTCTCTCCGCAAATGACCATTATTTCTCAAAACTCGGACATATTCGCACAACCGAGAGTATGTGACCCATAAACAAAGTCACTGATGTGGAAACGCTATTTCTCTTTCATATGCCTAGGTTAAGTTTATCACGTTTTGGATATATCAAAATCGATCACGACTAAATTTTAGAATCATCTATTTCAATAAACAGCGGGAACTTAATTGCGCACCTGATGCCTAATATTCGGACATTCAAACATCGGCTTGACTTTATACCTCACTAGTATACACATATTGGTCAATTTGTGAGTTTTTTTAATTTGGAAATTTCGAGATTTTCGGATACACCCGAACTCCGCACCTTCTTACTTGTTTTTGTTTTATAATTTAATTCTATCTGATAAAAGAAACACCCTGTGGTGTATTAATACGTAGGTTGCTATATATATTTCTGTACTAGGCAACACTAAGTGTTGCCAGGTGCAATCTGACATTTCCATTGGAAAGTTTGACATTTTTTAGCATAACATCACTCAGAACATTTTGTCATTTAATCGTGAATTGTTTTATTTACAGGGAATTAAAAAATTCATCTCGGCCAAAAAATGGAATTAACTCGTGAACATTTTCGTGCGATCATTTTTCACAACTTTCGACGTGGGTTATCACGACAAGAGTGCATCGTTGAACTAAAATCTTTGTATGGCTATGAAGCACCATCCTAAAGCACTGTGAAAAACTGGTTGAACGAATTCAATCGTGGCCGACGCTCGCTCAAAGATGAATTCTGTGAAGGTCGTCCAAAAACAGCCGTTGTTCCAGAAAATATCGATGCCGTACGTGAACTGATAATGCAAGACAGTCATGTAACATACCTTCAGATAGAGGCATGCCTATGCATTTCTCTCACCGGCATACATTCGATATTGCATGAACACCTGGCCGTAAAAAAGATTTGTTCTGGTTGGATCCCGCACAATTTGACAATCGCTCAAAAAAAAAAAAAGTCTCGTGTGGTTTGGTGTAAAGAAATTCTGAAAAAATACGATCGCGGTGCTTCAAAAGACGTTTGTAAGATCGTCACAGGTGACGAATCATGGATCTGTGTGTATGAGCCCGAAACAAAACAGCAATCGATTGTGGGGGTCCTCCAAGACAAGCGAAATCCAACGAAAAAAAAAACCATTTTCGTTGATAAATATGCCTGTTTTCATTATTAGGCCAGAAATATATATAGCAGCCCTCGTATTGATGGAATCTTACATACTGAATATAGTGGGTACTTATTATATATTTAATTTATATTTAAATATATCGAAATATTCTATTGAGCTTTAAGCTTTTCTGCAGCTTTATCATATAATATAAAATATGCATATGTATGGCGACAATTCCATATTTCATGGCTCAATTCTAAACCGCAAAATCAGTTGAAAATGGTCTGAAAGTCAACTTTCTGGTCAAGTTATTTCAATTAACTGCCACAAAGTTTTATGGGTGCGCCAACAAACACACCTATGAATTTGTTCCTACATACTTATGTATATGTATGGCTGTGCACCAGCTGAGCGCTGAGCGCGTTCGTTCCGCCACGTCCACCCAACTAATGTAATTTACATGAAACATGACTACTTAACACACTGCCATTCAATGAACATACTCGTAATAATTACGCGAGCGCCATAAAAAATGTGCACAAACTTCTTCTTTCGGCCACAAAGTCGACTTCACGCCTCTGAACGGCCATTCCGGGTCAGCAGTACCGCCCTGCGACACATTGCACAATGTATTTATGGCGATTTGAGAGCTACATAAGTACCGCTACTCGTGTGTTGCCTAGTTTTATGACATAGCGGAGCATATACATACATACATATGTACAAAGTTTCAATGTATGTCGGTATGTAGAAGTAGATATGTATACATATGTGCAGGCTTTTATGTGTTAGGGAATTCCTACCATATTTCTCTTTATGAGAAGCGTCTACTAAGGAAAATGAGTCGCATAATTTGGCAGTCGAAAAGTTGTTCCTTATTGTTGGAACATTTATTTTAAATTATGTGTCGTACATGTATGCGTGTGTATGAACTGCAGTTGTTAGACGACAATGGCTGAAGGAGTGAGTCACGTCGCAATACCTGCGGCTTAAAGCTTAAACGTGCTCGCAGTGCTCTTACAGTTTAGGTGCAAGCCATTCCTTATAGTTCTCGCCAGTATTGTAGTATGTAGCATTATTTTAATTTAGCTTTTGCAATAATTTGTTTTAAAATATTAAATTTCATAAGCTACGCACACATTCTTTAAATTTCGGACGCGCTAAGTTCTGCGGTAGCCAATTTTCAACCACTATTTTTATTGCAATTCCAGCTGGAGTGTCCTTGTTGATAAGTTTTCTCAGCCAAACTAGTTGATAGTGAAAGTCATTTGACACGTTCGAATAAAAATATCACTCCCGATGAAGTCATAGCCTTCCCTATGAGAACGTGAAAGACACTAAACTGAGGTTTTTTAATGAATGGTGTTCCAACAGGTGGAAAATTTAAAAATCAAAACAAATTTTTCAGTAATGATTTGATCGACTTCGTTGAAGTTTGAAGGACTTGTTAAAAGTTATACACATGCAATTCTATCTTGTAAAGAGTGTGTGCCTAGCACACAGGTAAACTTGAACATCGCAAATTTGCTTATGTACGCTTACAGATTAATATTTTCTAAGACCTTTTCTTACTTAAAAGGGTTTAAAAAGGTATTTGCAAATTTTCTTAATTTTTGGATAGCAATCTATTTGTTGCATAAATAAACATATTTAAGAAGTTTTTCTTCAAGATATTGGAATACTCGCTCCGGAACAAAAGTGAAGTCATAAGTATTCAATTTATGTACACACATATGCCTTTACGGTCGGTTTTTCAAATTGAGCAGAGTACACTTACAGTGTGTTCAAAAAATATCATCTTCGTTTTCCAAAGGTTAGATAGCGTTTATTGGGAAAATGTATTCATTTTATAAAACACATTGTTTTTAGCTGAGGCCCATTCCATACTTGCTAAAATCTCCTGCGTTGTCTATTATAGCATAAGATCTTTGATATGTAAGTAGAGTGGCTACCTAACTAGGCTTTTCGATGTTTCCGCATATTCCTGTAGAATATAGAATATAGAATAGAATAGAAGCGACCTCCAGGTGTGTTGGAATAACCGAGGAGTTGAACTTAAATGATTTCAATGTCAATTTGGCAATTTGCAAAAAAATAAAAACATCCGCCAATTGATGGTGCAAATTGGCCGCTTGTGTTTTCGTTGCTCTTGATGTTCAAATTGCTTCATAGTCCGATGAAGGAGGATGCGGTCATGTGTAGAAGTTTACGCAAGTTAGGAAAGTTCTCTGATCGCCATTCTCTTGGAAGTGGCCAGAAACGATGCTTTTACATATGGCTCAAGCAGCTCACGCCTTCCGGTCTTTGTCCAAGTATCCTTTGGGTAGCCTAAGAACATCCGTTTGAAGGTGAGTAGGGTTGTGCGCTAGGTTTGGGACCCGCCAGGTAAATAAACACCCCCAATGGGAAGAAACAACAAGCATCGGATGAGTGACCCCCTTTTTGATGACGACCATGGCAAACGAAATAAGGACTACGAATTAAGGGCATGCACCTGGAATGTCCGGTCCCTTAATTGGGAAGGTGCCGCTGCCCAGCTGGTTGATGTTCTCACGAAATAAAGGCCGACATCACAGCCGTCCAATAAATGCGATGGACGGGACAAGGACAGAGACGAGTAGGTTCTTGTGGCATTTACTACAGTGGCCATATAAAGGAGCGCAAGATTGGTGTGGGAGTAGTGGTGGGAGAGAGACTCCGTCGCCGAGTACTATCATTCAATCCGGTGAATGAACAATTAGCCACAATCCGCATCACAGCGAGGTTCTTCAACATATCGCTGATTTGCGCCCGCGCCCCGACGGAAAAGAAGGACGATTTGACCAAAGATGCCTTCTATGAGCGCTTGGAGCGCACTTATGAGAGCTGGCCCCGCCACTATGTCAAAACCGTGCACGGAAGACACGTCTTCAGTGTTTTAGATATGCGTGCGCTCCAAGGTCCTAACATTGACTCGGACCACTATCTTGTTGCAGCCAAGATTCACACCCGCCTCTATGCAGCAAAAAACAACACCAACAAACACAAGGAGCGTTCACGTAGAGAAGCTGCAATCACAACAGACAGCCGAACGATTTTCTACTCGGCTTGCACTCCTGCTCTCTGAGAGCACTCGTCAACAACTCGGCATATGGGAACTGTGGGACGGAATTTCAAACTCCTTACGTACAGCTGCAATCGAAATGGCTCTGAAAGTATTCGACGCAGTACCCGCCGGGGGAAGCAGAGGAGGAGGAAGACCTCCACTCGGCTACGATCGCGTAAGCGGTGTCTACGTCAGTAAAGAAGAAGAAGAAAAAGAAGAAGAAGTGTCTTTAAAACCAGAAAGTTCAATTCTTTCTCAAGAGGTGACAAGTCTGTAATGTTTATCTATACAATTGTTTTCTCTATTAAATAATGAGTTTCAAATCAAGATTGTAATTATTTAGGGAGAATTGTATAAAGTCAACACCCTCGATTCCAATGAAGTGTCAAAAATATGCGTGCCGAGTTTCGCACTCATGCAAATAAAAATCTATTAGAATAAAGTGGATTTGAGGAAAAAAAAAAAACAAGTGAACAAAAATGCATACCACCAATTCCAATGGTTTTCATTTAGTGTTCTGTTGACAATTACGAAAAAAGACATACAACCAATAAGTATGTGTGTTTCTATGAGATTTTATTAAATTTCAGTGATTTTCTGTTACCAGAGTGTTGAATGTAATTACCAAAGGTATTGCGTAGTTAGATATACGCAAACAAATACAATTTCGAGAGCTCAAAGTAGTCATATAACTAAATGGAGGAACAAGCATAAGTACCCAGAGCTGTACATACATACAAGCAGAGGCTCAAATTCTCCAACGGTACCGCAAACCAGAGGCCACACAGCTCATTTCCCGCCCACAAAGTGCCTCAGCCCATTGCACCCACTCATCAATGTACGTACGTATGTATGTGTGTATGCTGCAATATGTTTGCACGCGTATGTATGCGTCGAAATCAATTTCGGTCAAACTGACCCGGCTGCAGCGCCAGCAATTGTGGTAGTCAGGCTAGTCGCCGAAGCCGTAGAAATTGTGCCCAGCGCAGTGCAGTCACATGTGCACTTGTGTGTAAGTGTGTGGGTGCGCTTTAGCCAGTCTGCTAATATGAGGGTGCGTTTGCTTGTGTGTGTATGTAAATAACACGACATTTTCGTATTTGCCAAACACCCGCACACACACGCGCACGCACACAGCCACGCGCATACGTTCGCTAATTCAATAAGAGTCAAAGCTTGTCAGCTGCTTTCGCCCGCTATAAAGGTCGCTCGACAAACGGTAGTTAATTTAAAATCGCCGCAGACGTGCAACGCGCCACTAGAGAACCGTCCGAAGCGTCCATTAGACCCACAAACCGCCAGCGCTTAGGAAGCTAACTGTGTACACGCGTACGCGTCGTATTCCGCGTTTTTCAAATAACAGAATTTTGTGAAATAATTTTTCGAATTTGCGTACGTTCAGTCAGCGATTCTTACGTGTTTCGCGCGTTTAAGTCCGATTTAATAAATTATATTTTAAATCAAAGCAGTAGAAGGCAGTCGGCAAGATGGTTGTCAACTTTAAGGTCTTTAAAAAGGTCTCACCCAACAACATGATCACCTTGTACATGAACAAGCGTGAATTCGTCGACTCCATAACGGTGGTGGAGCCAGTCGGTGAGTGAGCGTGTGGATGTGGGATGTGCAAATAAATTTTCATTTTTCGGCCAAAAAGTCATTAATCATTAGAGCTTTTCGTTTGACTATGAATTTGCATTACACTGACGGATAGTATAAAATTGCAGCAGTCTGAATATGGCGCAGAAATGAAAAATTAGTGTTTAAAAATATATAAAGGCGCAGTAAGGGATAAATAAAACGTCGTCTGGCAGTGATATCTAAACGCTTTTCTTAATATCTTTGAAGTTTCGTCTACTAAAATAGAATAAATTAGTTTTCTTTTTAAGGCCGACAAGCTTCAATGACTCATCGAGCTTTTAAAAGCTTTAAAAAGAACATCAAAGAACATTGAAAGCCAATCTTATGTAACTCACGGAATAAAATTTTAAAGCTCGAGGTATCTTAAGCTATCTAACGGTTTTGGTAACGTTAAACTTCATACTAAGTTCTAACTCATTTTTGGAAAGTTAAGCATAGTCTCTTAGGCATACTGCCGGATGTGCGACTAGAACAGGAAACCCCAGAACACTTGATTCTGGATTGCCCAGCAATTTGCAGAAGGCGGCTTAAGGCCCTAGGTTCCATCTAAGTCGACAAGGATTACATCATCTCCGTCGGGTCCAGCAAACTCATGGAATTGTGCAGGGTGCTGGACTCTGGTGACCATATGTGATACGGGCGAGGGCAGAATAGACCATAGATTTTACTATCTATCTGGCCCCATATAGCATCGTTTCGTTGCTAGGAAGCTCATCAGACGGATATCTTAAAATTTAGCACTAAAATGAACCATGCGCTGCTGTGAGGTCCTTCTGATCCAATAAGCCCTTTGAACTACTTACCTTCTATGTTCATCATACGGCGCCGCTAGAGATTTGGAGTACTCTAACTCAAAAGGATGATCTTTCGAATAACAGAATGTGCTTCTTATAATATTAATCGGCAGGTTCAGCCTAAAGTATAGACGAATACATGTGTTTTTACGTAACTGTATATTTATATCTTCTTAGCTCTTCCGAACTTAGTACAAACTGCTTATGATCCCCTCTCCATTAATTCTTTGAGAGAGTGTTATTTCTTCGAGATACCAAGAGCGCCAGGTACTTTTCCAAATCTTCCTCTTACTCTGCTTCCACCGGCGAATACTGAATCGAAAACCTTCAAGGCTGCAGTGTTCTCTTCCATTGAGAAAATGAGACATGGCCAGCGCAGCCCCATCTCTTGATTCGTTGAACTATGTCAATGTCACCGTATATCCCGTACAGCTCATCGTTCTATAAATCTTCGGCAAAACTTTTCTCTAGCTTGCTTCATTGATGATTATTTTGTTAGAAAAGTTTAATAGAATAAATCTAATTTTAATCAATTCAGAAATACGAGTATAACTGGAGAGTCGTAATATCATCTATATAAAAAATTATTTTTCTTGCAGATGGCATTATCGTTCTGGATGACGAATATTTGCGGCAAAACCGCAAAATCTACGTGCAACTCATCTGCAACTTCCGTTATGGACGCGAAGACGATGAAATGATCGGCTTGCGTTTCCAAAAGGAACTAACGCTCGTCTCGCAGCAGGTGTATCCACAGCAGAAGGTCGACATACAGTTGACCAAAATGCAGGAACGTTTACTAAAGAAACTCGGCTCCAATGCTTTCCCCTTCGTTATGGAGTTGCCACCCAGTTCACCAGCTTCGGTTGTGCTGCAGCAGAAGGCCAACGATGAGACGCAACCTTGCGGTGTACAATATTTCGTGAAAGTCTTTACCGGCGAGAGCGAATGTGATCGCTCACATCGTCGCAGCACCATCAATTTGGGTATACGCAAAGTACAGTACGCACCCAATAAGCAAGGCATACAGCCTTGCACGGTGGTACGCAAAGATTTTCTACTCTCACCCGGTGAACTGGAGCTGGAAGTCACGCTAGACAAGCAACTGTATCATCACAGCGAGAAAATCGCTGTGAATATCTGTGTGCGTAACAATTCGAATAAGGTGGTGAAGAAGATCAAGACCATGGTACAGCAGGGTGTCGATGTTGTGCTCTTCCAGAATGGACAATTCCGCAATACGATTGCATTTGTGGAGACCAGTGAGGGCTGTCCGCTCAACCCGGGTTCAAGCTTGCAAAAGGTTATGTATTTGGTGCCAACATT
The DNA here is from genome assembly GCA_027475135.1 of Bactrocera correcta. NCBI lineage: Eukaryota > Metazoa > Arthropoda > Insecta > Diptera > Tephritidae > Bactrocera > Bactrocera correcta. The sequence continues at coordinate 4,405,144 of CM050323.1, read as the reverse complement.
AGTGGCCAATTGTGACCGTGCTGGCATCGCCGTCGAGGGTGATGTAAAGCGCAAGGAGACCTCACTGGCATCGACTACTCTGTGAGTAAAACCAAAGCACATTGCATAAACTTTTCTCTTAATTTTATATGAATCTTTTCAGGATCGCCAGTCAAGATGCGCGCGATGCTTTTGGCATCATCGTTTCGTACGCCGTAAAGGTCAAGCTGTTCTTGGGTGCTTTGGGAGGCGAACTATGTGCCGAATTACCATTTATTTTGATGCATCCAAAGGTAATGATTTCAGCTATGGGTTTTAATGAAATTTCGCGATCGATAAGTAATTCAATTCATCTTTTCTGATAATTGTTAACATTTACTAATTTGTATAATTTTAAAGCCGTCAATATTAATAATTAAATGAAGAACGCACAAAAGCATTGATTGACCAATTTTCCAATTTTCGCTTTTAACCTCACTTTACTATGTCATCTGCTCTGATATATATTTATATATATACATACTATATTATCACACATATTTCAGCAACTTATCGTTTTTAATTTCACTCACTATTATGTTTCCACAGCCCAGCCGCAAAGCCCAGGAAGCCGAGGCAGAAGCAGAAGCTTAAGCCCTGCCGTACACTTGATCTACTTGAAAAATAAATATTGCGATAAAGAGTTTTTGATGATGTTGCTAATTATACTCCACAACTACTTACATATGGACTTTGACAAATCCGTATTAATCCACTAGTCACAACAAAGTGCATTACTTATTTATATATTATATATACAGGCATATTATATATACATACATATATATATATATATATATATATATATATATATATATATATATATATATATATATAAGTACTCGTATATATATATTTACCCGAATAATTATTTATCAATGTGATTTATTTAGTATACTTGGCTTGTTGAGAGAAGAGGAAACTTGAAGCTTGTTACTTTTAATCACATGTTGTTACAATTTGTTAGCTGCAATTAGTATATTTGTATGTATGTATGCGACAAAGTGCATAAGTATCGAATTTACTTCAAGAAAAACAAAAATAAACCATGAAAATCGGAAAGGATAAGCATTCTTCAAAAATAGTTGAATTAAATAAAAAGTTTATGCGTAAAGACAGAAATAAACAAAATAAAACAAAGGTGTTTGTAAGAGGAATCTCAAGTTACTGACAAGATTAAACATCGATTGACCAAAACTTAAAAAATGTATAAAAGAAGTCTTGACCCGATTCAAACCATTTGATATACAGAATAACTATGATCTGAAGCATAATTCCTTTTTATTTCAATTGTATATATTTCACACCAATCGATATTTTCAGTAGAAAGTCAGCCATAGCATTCGACTTCATACATTCGGTGTGTGGATTAGGGCATTCCTTAAAGTACAATTTGTGCAAATTTGTATACCAATATGTTCTTTGGAGCTTAATTTATATACTGGAAATATACTGGAATCTGATGAAAATTATCACTGGAACATTAGAATGTTAGAGTTATGTTACCTAACGAATTTGGTTGAAATTGGTCTGCGAGATACGTAATTTGCCACAAATGTGGGTCCACGCCCATCGTCCAACACGGTGCTCTGGAGCGAATTTAAATAAAATTTTTAAACGTCTTATGAATCTACGCTTGAATGTCATAAAGAAAACAAACTAAAAGGAATTACCATAAAGATTATCAAGATTCTGTTGTAAAAAAGCTATTTGTAATCGGCTTAGCTCCTTCGACTGAGGAAAATTACGATAACGTTTCACTTATTTGGACAGCATTAGATATAAATCGATTCCTTGACAACGGTTCAATAGCTACTGATCCCAAGCTTGCCAACATCGTTACTGGTCTAATGGGACATAGTAGCTCACATCCGTGTACAAGGTGTGAGATATCTCATTCTAATCTCAATAATTGTGGACCCGCTAGGACCACAGAAAATTGTTTAAAAAACTTCAGAAGCTGGTGCTCGAAAGGGAAAGTTTTTAAATATTCTAAGTTCTTTAAAAATTGTGTAAACCCTCCACTCTTTTTGGCGAACGATAATAAAGAAGCGCAACATGTCATCCCTCCTCCAGAATTACACCTATTATTAGGAGGTGTTAATACTTTACTCAAACATATGATGTTGGAAAACGAAAAGGTCAGTTTACAATGGGCCAAAAAATGCAATATCGAACGTCAGTGTACATATGGATCTCCGACTTTTGCATGTAATGCGTGTGAAGCTTTGTTAAATAAGATAGACGTATTAGATGGCATAAATGTTTGAGTTGCGCAAAATATTTTGATACGTTTCAAGCATTGAAAAAAGTTGTTGACGGATGCTTTTCAATAGAACTAGATTTAAATTTTCAAACGCATATCGACGCTTTTAAAAAGAGTTACGATTCCCTTGGAATTCCTGTTACATCAAAGATTCATGCAATATCATGTACCATGTGTCAGAATTTTGTACGAAGTCCAATAAGGGATTAGGATACTTTAGCGAACAATCGTGTGAGTCTGTTCACGCTGATTACAGTAAAACTTGGGAAAGGTCTAAAGTCCTAAAGAGTAATCCTGAGTGCTCCAAAAAATTATTACGCCCAGTTTGCGATTACAATAGTTTGAACTTGTGATTAATATGTGAATACTTGTGAAAAATAATGTAACTTTGTTTGCATTTTTATCTTTTAAGTTGCGTTACATTATATTTTATTGTAAAAAACACTTCAATAAAAAATATTGATAATTAAGATATTTTTTTTTTTTTTTTCATAATACAGATAGTTTATGTCTTCTAGAAAAAATTTAATATTTCTGTTAACAATTCATTTTCTTGATTAAGTTGGTCCTAATAGTCGAAAAATGATAAAACTTTTGCAAATTTTACAATTTAAATTCTAAATTTTAGTACCACAAACAAGCTCTTTTTGACAGCTGACATTTACTACTTCCAAAATATACTGGAAACTTTGGTTTTAAAATGCATTGCTAGGGTGATAATATTATTTTTCATAAGAAGCTATAGATCAAAGTTTGAAAATGAAGCAAAAAATCTTATTTTCGCTGGATTTTTTTCATTTTACGTTTATTTTCTTTCTAATGTCACCTAAAAACAGAATCCACTTGAAAATTTTATTTACCTAAAAATTTTATTTAAATTCGCTCCAGAGCACCGTGCCAAATTGGACACCTGCTCTTTGGGAGCATTTTTGAACCACCATGGATGTAGTACTGTTTATTTTGGACTTTTATTAATTCTTAATAAAACCGTTCTATGATGAGTGGGAGGTTATCATCCAATTTTCATTGTCGTAAAAGGTATGGAAACGATTTCTCCTGTGCAAATTTAAGTGATATACAGTCGACACACTTAAAACCGATAGAGCATCTGTGGTCTATTTTAAAACGAAAATTATTTCCAGAGGAAGACCACCATTGAGCTATGAGAACCAGTCCTTATGGGGTTATGTACAGTTAGGACTTTCAAAAAATCGATTTTTTTGCTTGCGTTTTCTTAATATATATATATATCTGAGTATACACACACAAAATTTCAAGTCGATCCAACGAATGTTTTCGAAGTTATAAACACATTAGTGAAGGCGCGCCGACTACATGTAAAGTGCTTTCAAAATTTAAACTCGTTTTTCTCGAAACGGTGTTTTCAAAGTCGCTGAGCAAGATTTCTCAGAAACAGCTGTACTGATCGGTCTGAAATTTTTACACGACTTACTCAGATATATTTTTCAGGTAATGATCAAAGAAATAAGGTTTTGGATAATAATTTAAATTTTTTAAGCCACTTTGAAGTGAAAAATTTTCATGAAAAACTGAATTTTTTTTGGAGCAGCCGCCATTTTATTAAAAATCAAAATTTTGACAGACCTTCGATCATTACCTGTATTTATTTATCACAAAACTAAATATTTTTAGTTTTTGGTTTTCAGATAATTTGGACTAGAGATATCGTGCTCACCGCCAAGCACTTTTTTTGGACGTCTCTCCGCAGATCATCTACAGGACCTAGGGGATCCAATATTTTTTTAAATAAACCGCTGATTGTTAAAGTACATTAAATTCTGTTTAAGTACATTTTTTCCATTAATGTATAAAATAAAATGCCTCTTTGCAAAAAATTCACAAAAAAGGCGTATTTTCTGGCTCGCAAGAGGATATAACCCCTTATAGCATGCCAAAATATTTTATAAAATCCTGTTAAAAGTATGACAATATATTTACGTAGTCGTAAAATATTATCGTGGAGATTTAAATATTAAATTTTATTTGGAATAATATGCGTTAAGTGCAAAAACTGTTCGCACATTGAACTTCTCAGAAAACATTGTTTAGAAATAAATGCCATGAAGTTTATGAATTTATCTTTTGGTTTTGCTAGCCTTTTGATATTGATGATATTGTACATAATTTTGGTTCCCAGTTACAGGAACATTTTCGGTAACGAAGAGGTAGACGAGTTGATAAAGCTAGGAGCATATTCAGACGAGTCCGAAGGCGAGTCAATGTTATGTCTTCAGGGAACGAATAAAAGAGAGTTTTATATGCTTTTTGGAAAAAAATAAATTCGAGTAGATGGAACTCAATAACAAGCTGTAAGTTATGACGGTTATGGCCCAAATATGACAGGAATAGAACGAAAGACCAACTAATTAGGCCCAGACATTGTATATACAAACTTACAGTTACTAAAACGGGGCACTCTCTGAACGTCATGCTCTATAATAAACCAAATGAAATACTTAAAACCATCAGGCAGCAAACCTTTAAAAAGCATACCGGATATAAGCAGTTTCATTGAGTGCACCAAATGGTTGTGGCGCAGCGATAAAGCGGGGTGGCACGTTTATAAGATCCAACGATAGTACATAAAAATGGTACATAAGCCTATTGTGTATTCTTACCTACCTACCTTAAAGTATACGTTCAATAAGGAATATATTCTTGTTTTTGAATTTTTTGGTTAATGTGAAAGGTTTAATCACATATTGTATGTAGTAAGAGTTGTTCGAATAGATTTTTAAATCATTTGGAGTAATTCAGTATTCACTTAGTAATCATAATACTTTCGTGATTTCAATCAACCAGAAATTTGGAAGTCTTTATTCTCGTAATAGGAATATAGGCAATAGAACTTGATCTGAAGGTCGTTACCAATTTCAAGCTAATTACACTATGCTTTTTATTTCCATAGGTAATTGATGATAAACAAGGTAGTCAACCAGTGGGAAGAGTTGTCTATGTACAAATCCATTTTTTTGAAATGAAAGTTACCTCATATCTCAGGCATTAGCATTTGCTAAATTTTCTATAGATGTTTTTTATATATAAATCAAATTATCTGTAGAAGTACTAGTATGTAGTTGTAGTTATTTTCCAATTGTTCCGGCTTCAATTTTCATACTAAATTTCTACACATTTCACCTGAAAGAATGTAGTGAAAAGTCAAAAAGAAAAATGCATTCTATTCACATTTAACTATAACAATTTTAAATAATAAGTAAAGCCGACAAATGAATTAAAACTTCAAAAATCACCTACAGAGTTTCTTATCCATCAAGACCCTCTATTCTCAAAACTTTTCCCGCTCACAGATTGGACAATTATTTTCCGCGAAGTGTCTTTGAAAAATGTGAACTTCTTTTTTGGATTACAAATTCATTAAACAAATGTCAATTTGCCACAAAGTGAATCCGCTTTGTCAAATATTTCACGAAGTATTCGCCATCTCCCTGCATCCCCACCCACCGCCGCTATACCGCTGCCTCATGCCACGATGTGAATAGCGCAATTTTAATATTTTGCGCTGGCAAAGCTTTCGCCATTTTGCCATTTTGGCTCTCCAATTTCGCGAATTTTTACATTTACTTAATTTATTTAATGAAATTTCTGGCATTGAAGCTTTGTGAGATGGAAAGAGCATAAATGCCTTGGTAAGTTCAGTCCAGCGTTCCTTATTACATAATAATTATAAATTTAAATAAAAAAATTTATATTAAATGCAAAAGTTTGTTAGATCCGCATGTTCAGGTAAGCACACCAACTTGTGCTGATCACTGGAAAATGGTTCTTGTTTAGCTCGCAACTTTATAACTGTGCTATAATGTTGCCATAGTAGACGTAAAATGCATTTTCATATTATTTATAAATTCTTACTCCACCGATCTTGAGCAACACTGTGGTTTCGGAAGAATACCATTATTTTCCTTTTCATCATAACTTCGAAATTTTAGATAATTTCGTCTATCTTGGAACCAGCGTTAACAGCAACAACAACGTCAGCCTAGAAATCCAACGAAGGATAACTCTTGCCAACAGGTGTTACTTCGGACTGAGTAGGCAATTGAAAAGTAAAGTCCTCTCTCGACGAACAAAAACCTAACTCTATAAGTCGCTCATAATTCCCGTCCTGCTATATGGGGCAGAGGCTTGGACGATGTCAACAACGGATGAGTTGACGTTGCGAGTTTTCGAGAGAAAGGTTCTGCGAAAGATTTATGGTCCTTTGCGCGTTGGCCACGGCGAATATCGCATTCGATGGAACGATGAGCTGTACGAGATATACGACGACATTGACATAATTCAGAGAATTAAAAAACAGCGGCTACGGTGGCTAGGTCATGTCGGCCGCAGTACCCGCCGGGCGAAGCAGAGGAAGAGAAAGACTGTCAATCCGATGGAAAGTTAAGTTCAGATGGAGAAGGACCTAGCTTCGCTTGGAATCTCCAATTGACGCCACCTTGCGAAAAGAAGAAACGACTGGCACGCTGTTGTTAATTCGGATATAATCGAGTAAGTCAGTAAAGAAGAAGAAGGAGCTTTCCAACTACTATATTCAATTTTGAAAAATTACTTTACCAGCTCATTCTATGTTGTCTCTATGTTAGATTTATGAAAAAAAAAAAAAAAAAAAAATTTGAAACCGTCGAAAAGGATGACCCCCTTAAGATAACTTACATATTGACCGATTGACATATACGGTATAGAGTCTACCGAAAGTTTGAAATTGTTATATTAGTTAAATAAGGGCTAAGGGTAGGCGGCGATGTAGTACGATCCCACTTTCACAGTGTAATTAAAAGTATGACTTCACCTATGGAACACTCAAGCACCATAGCTGCTGCTGGCGTATTTATTCGAGAGTTATAGCACTCTTAGTGATACCGGCTGTCCTGCTCATTTGTTCGATTCACATTAAAATTTTTAAAGGGGGCATGATGTCCATTTTCTAAAATTTTCAAACCACGAATCGAATTAGAGCATTTACATATAACTTATATCAAAATTTTCAAAGATATATTTAAGGCACCTTAATGAGAGCGCCTTTTTCTGATGCCGAATATGTGCCTCTGGGTGTGAGTCATATATTTATAAAATTACTTGAAAATATTTTCTCCAATAAAAGTGAGCAAAGTTAAAGTTTAATGAAACAAGCCCGGACTTAGTTTACTCCATATAGTGATAACCGACTTTCCAGCGGTCTTTGAAGGGTTCAGGCTGGGCATGTCGTCCGAATGCGAGATATTTTAATAAAATCAAGTGAACGAGGTTTTTTAAAAATTATAAAATTTGGCGCTGAATATGAATGGAATCAGTATACACCTTGATCTAAACCTCACATCAAAATAAATTTCGTTTCTTCGTTTGAGTTTGTGTCATATATATTTTATTTGAAGATGACATTATTTAGTTTTCGCTAATGAGTTGTAAAATAAATAACAAATAATAATATTTGATAACAAGACACAAATCTGTTTAAAATTCCCTCGGTTTCGTGGAAAAATAAATTTTGAATTCTTGCGCAATATTTTGCAACATAAAGGTTTGTTGTCTCTATACCTCAATGTATTTCCATGGTTGCTTGCGAAATGCTAGAGTATACAATATTTTTTTTTTTTTTGTTTTCAATATTATTTTTTTTATTAATCCGCTTCTTTTTAAGTTTAACAATAAGTTTTCAAACTTAAATCTATTCAAAAACTAGACAGGCTCAAGTAAGTGATTGAGCTGTTTTGGTTATACGTTGCTCTTTAATATGCAGGCATGTCTCTTCTTTTAAGGCGTGTTTGATCACAAGAATGTACCAAAGCATTAGCCAAAGGGTTTGGGTGATCTCGGAGTTTAGGTATATATTTAATTCTGCTATCTTCTACTTCTTTCTTTACCATAAGAATATCAAGGACTTTATGGATATTTTCCTTACGCATGTACGCATGTGAACACGTAATTGTTATAAGCATTTTCGATTGGAACCTTTGAATATATCAATATTAGTTTCACAGGTCGTACCCCACTGTTGAATGGCATACATCCAAATAGGCTTTATGGCCGCATTATATAAAAGCACTTTATTGTCTAGGCTAAGTTTAGAGTTTTTATTTAAAAGCCAATTTAAATTTTGCAGCTCTAATCTTCATACATGTTATTTTACTAGAGCTGTGTTTTCTCTACGCAAGCTATGTTACTTCGTCAACTTGGGGTACTAAAATATTGTTTATTTTTACTGCAGGGCACATTTTTGGACTAAACGAAAATGTAACATGCTTACGCTTCTGTTCATTCACATTTATTCACCAGTTCGCTAGCTATTCTTGATGCCAAAATGTGGCAGTTGTTACGGCTCACTATAGCTGTGTCATCCGCAAAAGTTGAGGTTAATACATTTTTAGCTGTTGGAAGATCTGCTGTATATAAGTCTATATTATGTATAGTGTTGGGCCTAAAACACTGCCCTGTGGTACATCAGCCCTTATCTGTCTTTCATCCGATATGAAATCTCCTGCTTTCACTATAAATTGTCTATTGTTTAAATAAGACTCCAATGTTTTGTACAATTCTAAAGGTAAATTTTTTTTAATCTTATATAATAGGCCACACCTTATCAAACGCCTGAGCTACATCTAAAAATATTGCTGAACATTACCCCCTGTGCTCAAATGCTTTCCTTATGTATTTTGTTAGTAATTCTATTTACTTGCACTATTGTGCCATGTTTCTCACGAAATCCGAATTTATGCGTTGGTATTGTATTATTTTCGTCGAGGAAAGGAGACATATGGCTTGTCAAAAAAGTCTTGCGGTATTTCCGCTCCTTGGCGCTGAAAGCGCGTAGTTCTAGTTTTATTCGTCGCATCGGGTCACGTTATTTATTTATTATTTGATAGTAATACTTTTTGCAATACTTTAGAAAGAAAGGGTAGAAGACTGAGGTCTGAGAAAGGTTTATCTATCAAGATAATCTGCGCTTTTTCCATGAAATTGGATATTATCTGAAACTAAGAATTGCTTTGAAGAGCAAAGAGAGCACCTCTACAGCAATAATTGGTAACTCAATTAGCATTTTTGGGAAATATTATCATGTCCCAGCGACTTTTTTGTTTTTAGTTCTTTAATGATTACAATAATTTCAGAAGGTGAAGTCTTAAAAGACTCGAGCTACTCTTTAGCTGTGTTGAGTAAGATTGACAGCTTAAAGTTGTTCTTTGGCAAATTGTGTTGAAATAAATTTTTCCAGGTGATTTGCAAAACAATTTGCCTTTTCCTCGTCACTTCGAGCCCAATTTCAACCAAGTCTCGTATAGGCATGTTGGAGTCAATTGGTGGCTTCATGGACTTATGGGCTTTCCGAAAGGAACTTCGCTTGCTTGAATTTATACACAACTTCTTTACATACATTTCAGTGTTCAATTCTTCCTCACGTTTAAGCGCTTCTTTTAATTTACGAGCAACAAATTTCAGTAGAAGCTGAGTGGAAGCGGAGCGATTTAGCTGCCATTCACGTCTTGCACGCCTTTTTATACCCTGAACAGGGTATATTAACTTTGTCACGATGTTTGTAACACCCAGAAGGAAGCGTCGGAGACCCTATAAAGTATATATATAAATGATCAGGATGTTGAGCTGAGTCGATTTAGTCATGTCCGTCTGTCTGTCCGTCTGTCCGTCTGTCTGTATATATACGAACTAGTCCCTCAGTTTTTAAGATATCCTTTTGAAATTTTGCAAACGTCATTTTCTCTTCAAGAAGCTGCTCATTTGTCGGAACGGCCGATATCGGACCACTATAGCATATAGCTGCCATATAAACTGAACGATCGGAATCAAGTTCTCATATGGAAAACTTTCGCATTTGACAATGTATCATCACCAAATTTGGTATGGATTATTTTGTAGGAAAAAAATGTAATATCCGAGAAAATTGTTCAGATCGGTTAGCTATAACATATAGCTGCCATACAAACTGAACGATCGGAATCAAGTTCTTGTATGGACAACTTTCACATTTGACAAGACATATTCACGAAATTTGGTATATATTATTTTCTAAGGCAACAATGTAATCTCCGAAGAAATTGTTCAGATCGGTTAACTATAGTATATAGCTGCCATACAAACTGAACGATCGGAATCAAGTTCTTGTATGGAAAACTTTCACATTTGACAAGATATATTCACGAAATTTGGCATATATTATTTTCTAAGGCAACAATGTAATCTCCGAAGAAATTGTTCAGAACGGGTTACTATAGCATATAGCTTCTATACAAACTGGACACATAGTTACTAACAGAAATGCACCTGTGAAGGGTATTTAGTTTCGGTGCAACCGAAGTTAACGTTTTTTCTTGTTTCATTTACAAGCCCTTCTATTTCCCTATTAGCATTTGTTTGGTAAGACAGTTGCGCTGGTTATTATAGTATATCATTGACTTCTCTTATGCATTCGTCAATATCTCTTCCTGTATTTATTTGTACTCATATTTCAGCCAATATAAGAAGTTAGACTCACTTTTGGGTTAACGAATATGGGTTATTCACGTAACGTTATTAGTAAAGGCGAGTGATGAGAAGATAGATCAGTATATGCATCAGCTATTATGTGCAATTTATCTTTATTTTTGATTACAGCAAAGTCAATTAAATCTGGTATTTTCTTACGATCACTAGGCCAATATGTCGATATATTGATATTATTTCAATGTTGTTGGGCCTATTTATAACAGTTTGATGCAGCTGTATTCCTTTCGGATTAATTAGCCGTGAGCCCCAATATGTGTGTTTTGCATTGTAATCTTCACCTGCCAGAAATCTATGTCCTAGTGCTCCAAAAAGTCTTTAACTTGGATGTCTATAATTCTAAACCGAGGTGGGCAGTATACAACCGTCAGGTTTAAGTCCACGCAGCGATGCTTTTTAGTTATTGTTGTAGCTTGTAATTGCTCTGTGGCATAAAATTCTAATGCGTGGTGACTTTACTATTTTCTAACCAACACTGCTGTTCCTCCAAGTGCCTTTCCATCTGGGTGGTTTGTAACATAGACCCTAAATCCCGGTATAAAAAAAATGTTTTTGTTCGTTAGATGAGTTTCTGACAATAGTATTTTCTGACAATATTATTTTCATCCAAAAATCTATTAAGTTCCAGTTTATGTTGGTTAACACCGTTAGCATTCCATTAACAAATGCTCAATGCACTCATTTTTTTTTTTTCTTAAAAAAGCTTGCAACATTTGGTTTTGTGATTTGATTATCTCTTGAATCATATTTTGTATTGAAGCCATAAATTGTGTCATACATTGGATAAGTTTCAAAATCATTGTTTCAACGCTTCTATTTGCTTGGTTTCGGGGTAATTGCATTTGTGCAGTATTGCCTTTCACCACGTTTGCATAGCTCCCTTGTGTAGCATTGTCTTTAGGATTAACTGGTTTTGAAATATGGACGGGGATTTCAATATTTCCGTTAGGAGGAATATTCAACAATTGGTTACGACGTGCTTGAATACCCTGTGACAACTTCGATTTCAAATCTTTATATACAGGGCAACCCCTGTAGTTAGCAGTGTGATTTCCTACACAATTGCTGCATTATTTATTTAAGAGTACATTTTGAAGTAGGATGTAGATCACCACACAGACACTATGTTTTCCTGTATGCAATATGTTTTCATGTGTCCATACTCTTGGCAGTTTGTACATTGTACTGGACCATTTCTCTTATGTGGTTCATCAACGGTGATTCTGCGATGGAGCAGATATTTTAAATTGTAAATCGGGTGTATTTCATTTTCTTTAGCTGGTTACAATTTGGCATTAGTTCTATTTTGAAAATTGGTTGTTGGACTTTGTTCCTGTTAAAAATATTTACTACTGATTTAATGCTTAAACGACTTCCAGTACTTCTTTCACATCGTTAGAGTCTGCCGAAGACTCTATACCTTTTATGACAACAACTAGGCCTTTGGAGCTCTTCAGTTGGTATGAATAGTAATTCTTGTTTTTATTTCACAAAAATTTAACGATTTCCATGAAACTTTTTTCAGTGTAGGACTGATTTTTTGTTTCATCTATAAAGGCACTATATGGAAATTGTTAGTACCTACAATTTCACTTAATTTTGCAACAAAAGTATTACCGCTACGCTCGCGCAAATATACATATAATTTTGGAGGTGGTTTGGCATTAACGACTGTGGTGATACCCTTCGCATCGTCGTCTGAACCATTGCTTGGATTTTAGAGTATAAAAAGTTCGCTTTATCCAAACTTAGCCGTTTCTTACTTGTTTAATTTAACTTGTGGCTGAGTTAAAGCCCTTCATAGTTTTTCGATAATCGACACGTGTACCAAGTTCCATCGCGCCGTCTAAATGTTTGCTCAACAAAAATGTTTGATAAGGTCATCGTTTTCGGACCGACAGGAAGTTACTTAGATGTTTAAAAATAGCAAGAACACCTGGATTCAATAATCTTTATCTCAATAGTATAATATTATACGTACCTCATGCAGCTGCTTAATGGCTTTGCACTTCTAAATAAGAATATGCAGAAGTACTTTTCTTATACCCAGTCGTAAGAGCAAGAAGTAAAATGCTTGAAGAAAAAATTTCCTTGTGGAAGTGAAAGTCCAACTCTTTGTATGTTTCTTGTATAAATAAGGCATTTATGTGAACGAATGTGTTTTTGCAAAATGGGATTTGCAATTTTTGACAAAGGAAAATAATTTTTTTTCTAATTTTTAAAAAATTTGACTTTTCTGTACAAAATTGTAACAGAAGCAATTGCGTTGCTCTTTTACTTCTATGAATTTACCGATAAAACTCTGACTTAATGATTGAGAAAAAAATAGCTGATTGGCTTTTAAAGCCTTATGTATGTAGCAGTGATATTGTATTGAAGCTTATGAAGGAAACTCGTTGCAAAATTTACCACTGGTTATCGGATATGCAATTATCCATTGATACGCACCAACGATCTGATACTCACAAGAAACCAAGGGACAATGGAGAAGGGGGACTTCACCCTTCGAACCTGCCACAAACAAGGTGAAGACTATTCTATCGGGCAGGAAATTGAAGGTTATATTATATGGACTTCACAAGGTGAATTATTGGGCCAATTCGGTGACGAATGTGAGTCAAAAGCAGGTTTCACTGCCGACAGGGAAACTTACTTTACAGATTAAAGCCATCCAGTATCTTAATCCATTACTGAACTTAATCGTTGTTTAGTCATTTTTACATCCGAGATATCGACTAGTGAGTAAAATGCTTTAATAATAGAATTTTAGAATTTAAAAACTCTTACTTCCATGCACCAGATATTATATATTCTTCAATATGTAGTGAGTTATTATGTTAGTTTGAGACTTCGACAATAAAGATAATTGACTGCTGCTGCACCGAGGCTATAATACCTTCACAGATTAATTTTTATACCACAATCTTTAATCTGATTTTGAGCAGCCAGCAACATATTCAATCCAATATGTGAGTTATGACAATTAAGTAATGAGACTGATTCCATCAAAACCGCATATTAGAAAATTATTCTACAACTCTGCCATCCCTTTCAAAGTAGTCCCCTTTGGGCTTCCAGCGCGTTTTCCATGCTTCGTAACATTTCTGGAACGCTTCTACTGGGATGGCCAAGAGTACCCTCGTCACGACACAAAATGGGTTCCTTTACCACCGATTTTTTTTTAGGAAACAAAAAAGTCACAGACATGTCAGTCAGGCGAATAAGCCGGCTGTTTCAACACGGCGATCCCTTTAGAGGCCAAATACTGGGACACGCTGAGGGCGGTGTGGCACGGCCCGTTGTCGTGATGAAGGATCCAGTTATGAGCGATGTCTCGGCGCAACTTGTTGTACTTGCCAATAGTAGACTTGATTCACAGTTTTCTCCGAAGTGTTAAACGCCGATCTTCACGGATTATTGCGCGAACACGCTGCGCATTCGCGTCAGTACGCACCTCGACTGGTCTCTCACTCCGCGCCTCGTCTTCCACGCTTTCACGCGCCTCCTTAAACTCTTTGTGGCATCGAAACACCTGGGCACGACTAAGAGCACTATCACCATACACTCTTACAATTTTAGCGTACGTTTCCGAAGCTGTTTCGCCCAATCTGGTGCAAAATTTATCGCGACGCGTTGCTCTTGATTTCGTTTTTCCATTTTCGTGACGAGCACTACAAACACACGTCTACTCAAGTTGACGCAGCAGGCGAACTAAACAAGCTAGAGCGATGGTACATACATCAGTGGAGAGGGGAGAGATGCCGGAAAAAGAGAAAGTTAATTTTAAGATCACAGGTTTACCACAAGTGCGGCAATAAAATCAGTCTCATTATTTAATTGTCAAACCTCGTAGAATAATTTTCAAATATACGGATTTTATAGAATCAGTATCATTAGTTAATTGTCATACCTCGTATGTACATATACTGTGATAAAAAAGGTTCCTGAAATTGTAAATAAAACGCAAAGTACTTTATTATTTATTCATATTTATTTATATATCTTCGATCTAGTACCACGGAGCGGCAATTTCATCAGTTGAAGATGGTAAAAGTCGCCCAGAGGGTATGTCTTCAACAATCTCTCGTCCGTCTTTGAGGGCTTTGTACCACTAGGCTTGTGTTTTTGATAAAACTGGAACTTACAGTGAAGTCTTTTCCAGCATTCGCAATGATTCCCTACAAAAAATTTGGTTATAATTACAAAATTTTAGGAGAAATATTACTATTACTGCCGTTTTTCAGTTAAATTGCATTTAATTGCGAAATAATCACAAAATATTTGCTGTTGCTATGAGTTCGTTGAGCTTTCAAGATAAAGTCAATTCGATAAGTTGATTAACAGCTGAAATGAAATGTATATATGTAATTATTAAGAAACTGTAAATGCCCTTGACTTCTGAAAACATACAAAACTTGTATGAAAACCTTTTATTTTCTTTCTCACGTTACCGTTTCAATTGCTTTCATGTTTTCATTACTCACCACTCAACTAAATCTATTTCTATTTTAACTGACCTACAATATGACTCATTAGTCTATGTAAGAAATATTTAAAGCGCGCTTTCTGAATATCATCCGAATTCACTTATAAAATTAATCCGAAGTTCAGGATTTCAGATGGCCAGAGGAGATTAAGTTTAATTATTTGAGAAATAAAATAAAATAAAAAACAAAATGAAATAATTATAAACTCTATAAATATTTTGAATTTCTATTGATACAATTTGCTCACATGAAAAACTACAAGATTTCCCACGGAGAAAATATTTACGTTACGGTCAGTGATCTATTTTACAAAGACCAGTAAGCAGTGCTACTTGAAACCGGCAAATACTGCGTAAGACATTGCTTGACCATCATACAAGTAGCTAATTGGTTTATTGTCCCTAATCCAATCAGCTAATTTTTGGAATGTCATTACTTAAGTTTTTTATTAAATTCGTTGGATTGATAAGATTGAATTATCTACTACACATTGGTTTTACCATATCGGGCACTGTCGATCGGCTACTAATCTTAAAGAACTTTTTGCCCTCACTTCATTTGCAGCTGCCAAGGTGTTAAAATGTGTTGCAGTTGTTGTGGCGTAACTCAGCAGAAAGTATGGGTGTTTCTTACAGCCGGTTTGTTCCTTGTGACAGGATTGCTCTTAGTAATTTTGTGGACAGACTTTATAAACGATAAAATATACGATGTAAGTGTTTCGCAATTCAGTTTATCACTTTCTCGAAGAACTTTAAATAAAAGAACTTCAAAAGGCAAATTTTTGCAGATTCGCAATTACCTTTTATTAATACGTTTTTGCTTTGCAGATGCTGCCCCTTGGTCCTTGCACGAACACATACGACAAATGGGTGCAGACACCCATACCCGTCTACATGTATATGTATCTCTTCAATTGGACAAATCCGGACCAGGTGCGCACAATTGGTGTCAAGCCGAATTTCCAGCAAGTGGGTCCATTTGTTTATAGAGAGGAAAAGCTCAAAGAAGATATAACCTGGCACTCAAACAAAACTGTGTCTTACTATGGGCAGCGTACATGGTACTTTGAACCCGAGATGTCGGGAGCCTCGCTGGATGACCTAGTAACTTGTCCGCATCTGCCCTCTTTGGTAAGTAACGTGACTTAGAAGTTCGACTTATTTGTAAAACGCTTTCATTATTGCAGGCCGCAGCAAACATGATGCGGAATGAATCAAAAATCCTCAAATTAGGTTTCAATGTCGCGCTCAATAATAATGGTGGTGCGCTCTATCAGACACACACGGCCGGTGAATGGCTTTTCGATGGTTTTTACGATGAGTTTCTGGACTATGCTATGAAACTAAATAGTTCCATGACTGGCCCTGTAGATTCGAATCATTTCGCTTGGTTTCTTAATCGCAATGGCTCTAAAGAGTTCGAGGGCCTCTTCACCGTACACACTGGTCAAGGCGATTTGACCCAAATGGGTGAAATTAAATTTTGGAACGGCGTAAATCATACTGGCTACTATGAGGGTGAGTGTGGTCGCCTGAATGGCAGTACTGCCGATCTGTGGGTACCGAATATTGGTCCCGAAGAATATATCACGGTCTATATTACCGACACTTGTCGCATTATCAATCTGGTACCAAGCGGTGAAGTCGAAATTGAAGGCATCAAAGCGACCATGTATGAAACGAAACCGGACACATTCGACAACGGTCAACGTAATGCCGATATGAAATGTTATTGTCCACGTGATAAACAACCCGACAATTGTCCGGCGACTGGTGTGACCGACCTCGGTCCATGCGCTGACGGCGTACCCATGTACTTGTCGCACCCACATTTCATGTACGCCGATGAGAGTTTCGCAAACACGATAACTGGTCTCGAGCCCGATTATAACAAACACAATTTCTTCATAGTTATGGAACGAAAACTGGGTGTACCATTGCAGGTGAATGCCAATGTCATGGTCAGCTTACACATAAGGAACGACAGTGATATAACGTAAGTGACGCATTTTTTTTTTGACAATGTGTTAAGAAATATTTATTATTCTTGTGATTTTTAGCATTTTGCGTGACATACCGGAGTTTTATGCGCCGCTTTTTGTGACCTCTAGTACGGCTGTTATTAGTAAGGAGCTGGCAAAGGAAATTAAGGTGAGATATGCTTGACTCAAATACATATAACTTAACTGTTTATACCTTCTGCCTTATTTTTACCATCTACAGCTCGCTTTGAATCTGCCCGCGATTGGATTTTATTGCGGAATAGCGGCTATAATTATAGGCGCTATTATTGGAACTGTTGGCATATACCTGACCGTTACTCATAACTGGTATGGCGAATCTAAAAAATAAAAGTTTAAAAAAATTTTATAGCTTCCAGCAAATAGATATTAAAGTAAATTTTATTATAACATTCCTGAGCTATGTTTTAACTTTTTGATCTTCAATGATATTTGGCCTGTTGGTCCCGCATTACATAAAACAGGGTCGGTAAATACTTGCAAGCACAGTCGTTTCTTTGGCAGGCGAAATCTATTTTTTACGGATTGCTTTGTTTGAGAATTATACTATTTGATGAATTCGGTAAATTAAATCATATTATTACTGCCACCATATAGCTGGTGGCCATTTGTTTAACGAATGATATTTGTTACCCGAATTTTCCTAGATTTCGAAAGTAGACCAAATTTAGTACTCACAATAGTTACTTTCTTTTGTTACAATTTTATACTTTTCCATATATCAGCAATTTGGATCTCAGCAAGTGGGATCTTATGAAGTATATTCCTGTGTAATATCTATATCGAAAAGAACTGGCTCCGATTTTAGACGGTCGTTAGTTGTAGGTAGCGACTCATGAGTTTTCTTATACTCTCTCTTTCTCTCTCTCAATCGAGACGCAAATATAGTAATACATATACAATTTCATACATAAAGCACATAATATTTAGATACATTTTTTCTGACTGGATTAGCTGTCTGACCTCGAAAACTTTCAATATTGTCTAGCGCCAGAAAACATGATTAGTAATGTATATGCAATTCGCAAGCAACGTAATATATTCTCTCAATCGGACTGAGCAAAACAACTGACTCAAAGGTTTGTATATATGTATGTATAGTTTGTTTGGTCATGCTTTACGAATGTTCAGTGAAAAAAATAACATTCGAACACTGTTAACATTATGTGGGTTCCCGGATTATGGGAGAGAGTCTGATAAGCGATTTTTTGCTAGAAGCTCTCACTGTTATAGCTTTTACTGTAACTAAACCCTACCAAACTTAAAATATTCGTAGTACATATACATATCGTCACCTGAAATGCAAAATAACTCAACAATATTTTCAGAAATTTACAGTGGCATGAATGAAACACGAAATAAAATGGAACATGAGTGAAACAAAATTTTAATATTAGTTAAAACTGTGAAGCGTAATCAATAAGACACTCAATTTAGAATTTTTTGATGATACGCTATTTTGCATTTCAGGTGACAATATGTACATGTACAACGAATATATAAAATTTGGGGTTTAGTTACAGCAAAAGCTATAACAGTGAGATATATAGTACTGAGTCACACTATAGTTAATCCCATTCAAACGATTTGTTTGACCTTCATGGTCCCCGCCTTATCTTTGTATGTCACATTATCTTTATCGCTATACGTATATTTGCGTAAACTAGAGTCAATCAGACAAAATAATTATATGTTGGCTGATATTTATGTGCTGATAAGGTGTTTACACTCTGCAACACATAAACATGACCTTAGGTGATAGCAAGGTGAGTTTCTTGAAACATAAAAGTAAGTTTTTTTCTTTTATTTTAATCTTATAATTCTTATTATAAAACGTAAATATTTATATTTGAGGTAACTTTTTTTCTCGCCTATTGCTTTGGTAACCTCCACGGCCCCACCGGGTATTATTTAACATTATAAATATATTTACCTATATTGTTTAGCTCTCTGAGTTAATAAATTCTAAAGTCTGTCTTATGAATACCTTCTCAGCTCTTTTGCCTTAAATATTCGTTTTTTGATTGCGCCTCTTTATTTAACACAACTCCTCTTAATAATACCACATATAAAATCAGACGACAATTTATTTAGCATTATGGCAGGGCATTGCGATAAGCAAACACTTTAACTTACATTTAGATTACCTAGTGGAAAAAAGTAACCCTTTTATTATTCTCATTAAAGTGATACAAATATTTATGGCAGCGAAATGCATTGTTGGGGGCAATAATAATTACAATATCCTACTAGTTTCCAAGTGGTTTTGTATGTGTATATACACACAAATTTTACAATACGTGTTCTGTGCTTATCTCGTTATATTGATATGGATTACATTATGAGATTACTTGGTCAGTTGATTAGCTGGCTTACAGCTCGGTGAAATAGCTGATTAAGACTTTGATAACAAATCTTTAGTAGCAAGCTACTAACAACAATTTAACTTCGGTTGCACCAAAGCTATAATACCCTTCACAGATGCGTTTTCGTAGCATATGAGGGTATAAGAAAATTTCATTGTGATTTTTATCGTTCATCTGAACGATTTCTTCAGATGTTGTATCGATGCTTTGAACAACACAGCTCTACAAAAACTTTTTTTTTTTTTGTTTGCTTTAATGCCTTAACAAAATTCCGGTGATTTCAAGTGTTCAAATTACGGCCTTATTCATGAAAATATTGAATATGCTCTTGTTTTTAAGATAAATATCAAAAACTTATCATATATCATGAGGAACAAAATCACAGTGGACCAGTGTATTAATCTATGTCAAATTTCCTGAAGATAGTTTTCCAAATAAAAAAGTTTTCCACAAACGAATGGGTCAGTTTTGTGTTGTAATCATAATGGTTCTATATTTTCGGTTCCCACATAAAAAATATCGTATCGATATCTCAAAAATAGCTAATCATTTAAATATACCAAAAATATTATAGGTTCTCCGACTTTTCCCTTAGGGTTTTACAAACATTGTGGCAAACTTAATATACCCCATACATGGTGTCTTACTAATCCATGTCTAATGTATTATGACTAAAGAGTGAACCATTTCTTGGTTCCCTACTTTGCTAGAAAAAAAACGGAAATTTCAAATTTATTGGGGAAAGTTTATTGTCATTTTAAAGAACATTCTTCGGCATTTAGTTTTAGAAGATTATCTCTTTCAAATTTTGACCGTGACTACGCCTCAGATGGGACATCCGTTGAGTCCACTGCTCCATGACACGTTTGAGCATTTTGACTAGTAACTGGCAAATGATACACGTGATATTTTGCTATAAGGCATAAATTAATGCGGGATCGTCCCCATAGACTTTAGACTTTATATATTCCCACAGGAAAAAGTTTAACGGTATGATATCGCACGATCTTAGTGGCCAATCGACTGGCCCAAAGGGTAAAATTATCTGCTCACGGAAGCGTTCTTTCAATAAATCCATTGACTGATGCGATGGGTGGGAAGTGCCGCCGTTTTGTTGAAACCAAATCAAACAATCGGTTATGATATGTGATAATGGTCGCCCTTGACGGTGAAAAAATATGGATCGGTTTTTTTTTTTTGTCAAATATGTATTAATTTGGTTAGTTGTTTTTCAAAATTTTTTTAATTCATTACTTAAATCAGTTAATTTTGACTAAAGTAACTTAGTTGACGAGCTTAGTGTAAACGCGTTTGGCATATGCATTTATTTTTATAGGCCTCCTAAATTTCAGTTTGCGAAGCTGATGGTCGTAAATACCATTTAGATAAGTTACACTTACTACTAAATCTGCCTTTCATCCATCTCAAGCTTTTGCTCAAAGTTATTGTAAGGATTAGGAGTTTAATTAAAAACAACATAACAAACATATATAAATAAAGTATTTTTATTTTGGAATTTAAAATATAATCACAACAGAAAATAAGGTGACATTTGAATTTATACTGCGCGCGTCGAAGAATAGTACTGTCAGTAACATTTATGTCAAATTTCATGTCAAAATATTCATTAGTGTTTGAGATACGTGTCGTTTTGTGAGCTGTTAAAAGTGAGTTTTTCGTTTTTTTGCGATGTCGAAATTTGTTGAGCAAAGAATTTGCATTAAATTTTGTTTACGGAATCAATATTCTGCTGCGGATACGTTGAGGATGGTGCAGAAAGCCTTTGGTGATGAGGCTATGTCTAAAAAAAATGTTCACAAGTGGTATACTGAGTTCCAAGCCGGCCCTGAACATGTCGAAGGCGAAGAGCGTCCACGGCGACCATCAATCTCAACCGACGAAGCTCACGTTCAACAAATCAAAGATTTGGTGTTGATTAACAATTAGAGATCTTGCTGATGAAGTTAGCATATCAAAAGGCTCAGCCAATACCATTTTGAAGGATATTTTGGGCCTCAAGCGCGTCAAATCTCGTCGCGTTGAAGGGTCATGTTTACTGTTTTCTTCGATTATCGGGGTGTTGTGCATTATGAATTCCTTCCAACCGCTTAAACAGTCAACAAGGAATATTATTTGAACGTTATGCGTTATTTGTTTTTACACCACGATAATATACCATCCCATACTGCTGTTGTAATTCGTGATCATTTCGCTAAAAACTCAACCCATATCGTTCCGCAACTACCGCATTCACCTGATCTGGCGCCGTGCGACTTCTGGCTGTTCACCAAGCTCAAAAGGCCGCTCCGGGGACATCGTTTTTATACGATGGAGGAGATTGAAGCCGCAGCGAAGACGGATCTGAAGGCCATCCCGGAAAGTGACTACAACCAGTGTTTCGAAGATTGGAAAATCCGTTGGCATAAGTGCACTGCATCGGGAGTGGATTACTTTGAAGGGGATGAAATTGATTTGGAAGAATAAATAAAGAATTTTGAAAATAAATACAGTGCCACCTTATTTTTTGGGCACAGCGCTAAACTAACTACATACTTTACATTAGTTCGGAATTAGTGAACAAAAATAAATATTAACCATCGATTATTATTCTCCATTCCGATCTACTACTACATGGTACTACTTGCATTGAACCCAATTGTAGAATCACATGTGCGAACCTGAACGTCAATCGTTGGCCTCTTATGTTATTTGTACGATAATAAAACGAAGTCAATTCGTGTAACACCAGGACTTTAAGGTCACTCCTCAAATCCAAGCGGCCAAAAAATAAATTATTTCAGCTCATACAGTGGACTTCTTTTCATATGCGTATTTCCATTGAAATTTTGTTACAATTTCTCCCGATCAATCGGCACGATCCTTTCCTCTTGGTTACAGTCAAACCAACTTACAATATTGAATGCGTCCTGGTCTCTCTTATGCCCATAGTTGTCTCAATCTTACAATAGGTCACATGACGATCTTATAGTATTAGTTCGCGCACAGTAACTTTCTGGAACCACAACTATTTTGGACGGCCTTCACAAAATTCTTCTTGGAGTGATCTACGACCTTGATGGAACTCACTACACCATCGATAAACACTGGCAATGTGCTGTTGCTGAGTTAATCCACGTCGAGATATAAAAAAAATTCACACGAAAATATTCGCAACTTAATCATTTTGCTCTAACATGAACATTTTAAGTTACTGTTATTTAATTTGTTATTTGTTTGCATTCTTGTGATTATCCTCTGTTGGATTATTATTACTAGAAGCCGTACCAGCAAGTAAAACTTCTGACGTAGTAAAGCCAAAATATTCTTCATATTACTCGTTATCGTAAGTACTTACTAGCTCTAAAAAGCACCCTATATGCATGTACAAAGCCACTCATTTTATGGTTTGAAATATTTTGTGTTTCCATTTTGACTTGTCACTTTGACTAAAGACCATCGTGGTGCTTTATAATACTTTAAACCTGAAATAACATATATTTTCGGTTAGAACAACCGTTAGCTGCATAAATAAATATTTATGAAGTGTATAATCATGTACAAACTGCTACTAGTTTGCTGTTATTTTTAGCGATAATTTCGGGTAATATTTTCTGGTACGGAGAGCAGCTCACGCTAACCGTAAACGCGACCGCAAACCACTAACCCATGTGAGCTTCCATGTAGGTGTTGACTTTAGCCCATTAAATTGCATGCCACTGGCCACCAGCTAACGGTGCCTAGGTATTTTTCACAACTGCCCACGTACTCACCAGCTGTGTTAGTGCGGTGGTTTCACCACCCTATTGTGCTTACTGCCTAACCGGGGTAAATGCCCGCTCTCCACTTGTAACGTGTTGAAATTGCGCTAACAGAAAGTTAAAATGGCTGTCAAGATGCAAAACGCATATGTTGCACGCTTCGTGCAGCACACGGCAACCGGAGAGAAAAAATCGAAAATTAGTAAACAAACTTACCGTAATCAAGCGTTGCATACTTGGCGGTAACTGGTTAAGTATAGCCTCTCAAAATGGTTAAATTTATTAATATGTTAATAATTGTGTGTAACATGCACCATGCACATGCAACAGCAAACACCATACACCGTACACTTTCAACTAGAAATACTTTTACAGCAAAATTATATTACGGGATTTATTGTTTTTGTTGGAAAGCTACTAGTTATGTATTTATGGGATTTTAGCACGCAAGTGTTCGGGCATAAAGTCAATTTTGAGCGTCGACTGTGGCATAGGGCCACAATATTGCGTTGAATGAGAGCCATATTGGGGCAGTAGGAGGGTTAGCATAAATTAATGAGACCAGCAATTGTCGTGTTTCATACGCCACATTCCATTATTTACTCAAGGTTCATAAAGATTTTTTTTATATATTTATTGGTGCTAACAAATTTTTGGTTTGGACGCGCTTGTTTTAATGTTTTCGATAGATGTTCTTGCTTGCTCTTTTTCATCTACCCAATTGGTTTGAGGAAAGATATGAATGAGATCTTAGGTATAATTTCAGTTATAATTTTCCAAATTCAATCCAATCTAATATAATATTACTTTTTACTTTTTTTTCAACCATGTGGAGGGCCCGGCAGTGACGCTGTGGATAACTGTTTTTTAGTAACTTGAGGAGAGGTATAAAAATTATACTGCTCTGCAAAAACAATTTTTTAATTGCCCTGGATATCTTACAAATTTTGATCCTCTCAGGTGTCCTGATTACGACCTTCTTCATGGAAATTTTTAGTGTCCTCTTGTTTTTAAGATAATTGCACATCCATTATTTCTTAAATACCGGATTGTTAGCAATAAAAATTAAGTTTTAAAGTCATGATGGAGGTTTTGTGTACTTTTTATCTATCTTCAGGTTTCTTACGGAGAATAAGGCCGATGATATCAATATATCGGCAAACGCCAGCAGCTCTACACTCTTATAAAACATTGTACCTGCTCGATTAAGTTCTGCAGCTCGAACTATTTTCTCCAGAAGCAGATTGAAGAAGTCGCACGATAGGGAGTCGCCTTTTCTGAAACCTCGTTTGGTATCGAACTGCTCGGAAAGGTCCTTTCATATCCTGTCGGAGCTTTTAGTGCTGCTCAACGTTAGTTTGCACAGCCGTATTAGTTTTGTGATACCAAATTCAGACATCGCGGCATAGAGGCAGCTCCTTTTCGTGCTGTCAAAAGCAGCTTTGAAATCGACGAAGAGGTGGCGTGTGTCGATTCTCCTTTCACGGGTCTTTTCCAAGATTTGGCGCATGGTGAATATCTGGTCGGTTGTTGATTTACCAGGTCTAAAGCCACACTGATAAGGTCCAATCAGTTTGTTGACGGTGGGCTTTAATCTTTCACACAATACGCTCGACAGAACCTTATATGCGATGTTGAGGAGGCTAATCCCACGGTAGTTGGCGCAGATTGTGGGGTCTCCTTTTTTATGGATCGGGCATAGCACACTTAAATTCCAATCGTTAAGCATGCTTTCGTCTGACCATATTTTACAAAGAAGCTGATGCATGCACCTTATCAGCTCTTCGCCGCCGTGTTTGAATAGCTCGGCCGGCAATCCATCGGCCCGTGCCGCTTTGTTGTTTTTCAGGCGGGCAATTGCTATTCGAACTTCTTCATGGTCGGGCAATGGAATGTCTGCTCCATCGTCATCGATTGGGGTATCGGGTTCGTTTTCTCCTGGTGTTGTGAGTTCACTGTCATTCAGTAGGCTGGAGAAGTGTTCCCTCCATAATTTAAGTATGCTCTGGGCATCGGTAACTAGATCACCTTTGGGGGTTCTACAAGAGTATTCTCCGGTCTTGAAACCTTCTATTAATCTCTGCATTTTTTTGTAGAATTTTCGAACATAACCCCTTTTGGCCAAATTATCAAGCTATTCATACTCATGCATTTCAGCCTCTTTCTTTTTCTGTCTGCAAATGCGTCTCGCTTCCCTCTTCAACTATCGGTATCTGTCCCATCCCGCACGTGTTGTGGTCGATCGTAACGTTTCGAGGTAAGCAGCCTGTTTTCTCTCCACTGCGACACGGCAATCCTCGTCGTACCAGCTGTTCTTTTGCACTTTCCGAAAACCAATGGTTTCGGTTGCTTGTGTTTGTTGGCGTGCGTTTTTTGCTGCACAGAGGCGGGTGCAAATCTTGGCTGCAACAAGATAGTGGTCCGTGTCGTTGTTAGGACCTCGGAGCGTACGCACGTCTAGAACACTGGAGACGCTTCTTACGTCTATCAAGATGACCAATCTGGTTGGTGGCTTTTCGATCCGGTAACAGCCAGGTAGTTTGATGAATCTTCTTATGCTGAAATCTAGTACTACAGATAACCATATTTCGGGCCCCGGCGAAGTCGATCAGACTCAACCCTCTTCCGTCGGGGAGTGGGCGCAAATCAGCGATATGTTGAAGACCCCGCATTGATGCGTATTGCGGCTAAAGGTTCATTCACCTGGAGTGAATGATAGTACTCGGCGACGGAGTCGCTCTCCCACCACGGATCGCACACCAAACTTGCGCTCCTTTATATGGCTATTGTAGTAAATGCCACAAGGACCTACTTGTCTTTGTCCTTGTCCCGTCCATCGCATTTCTTGGACGGCGGTGATGTCAGCCTTTATTTTCACGAGGACATCAACCAGCTGGGCAGCGGCACCTTCCCAATTAAGGGACCGGACATTCCAGGTGCATGCCCTCAATTCGTAGTCCTTATTTCGTTTGCCATGGTCGACATCAAAATGGGAGTTTTTCTTCCGAGGCTGTTGGTAATTTTTCATTGGGGTGTTTTTTTTTACGTGGCGGCTCCCAAACCCAGCGCACATTCCTATGCAAGAGATGTTTCGCCTTCTCACTTTAGCTCGCCTTCAAACGGATATTCTTAGGCTACCCGGAGGATACTTGATCAAAGACCGGAATTTGTGAGCTGTTTGAGCCATATGTAAAAGAATCGTTTCAGGCCACTTCACTGCAGTGAATGGCAATCAAAGAACTTTCCTCACTTGCGTGAACTTCTACACATGACTCCATCCTCCGTGCAGATTGCTGGTGGTCCTTGAAAAAGTACTGTCACCGGAAAAATTATGAGAGAAAAGATCAGAGACGACGTTTTATTCAAACATAACACATGTTTTCGACATTATTCTCTCTCAGTTTACTGAAATGTATTCTTACTTTTCCAAAATAAAACTTGTAAGTTTCATGGATTCTGATTTTTGAAGTATAAAACGGAGATACTTACATATTTAAACTAATCGAAAGCAAATATCGCAGAAAAATTTAATTTTTATTTCGAAAACCTATTCGTCCGTGTTACTCCGTGTTCAGCAAACTCAAATGAACGCTCCTCCGAAACCGTTTTGAGTCAATAGAAGACATTAAACGTGAATCGTCATACACAACATAGATTTTAAATTGAAAAGTAAAAATTTTAAAATTATGGACAAAGCCTTACCTTTTTTGCTCATAGTAATATACCGAAAATCGATCCTATTTCCAGGACAACAAACCACTGTAGTCTAGTGTTAATTTTTTTAATTTTTTTCGGTATATTCGTCCAAAAAAATGCTCAACTAATTAAATAGTTTTCCTTAAAATAAATTCCCAAGACTCAAATTTTTTAAGCGGTCGCAATAGGTTCCTTAATTGTTCAATGGCGAAAGTATTGTATACGAATATTAATTTGCTATGACATACAGCTCTTTTTAAGCTAAAACTACTTCCTCAACGTTCCTTTTTCCTTAAAAGTCCCGCCCTTCATAGAAATTCCGACCTCCTACCTTTAACAAAACAACAGCTGGAGGACATTTATTTCCTTCGTCCTTTTCTACTCATCCTTTATTCAATGCAAGTTATAATGCGAACGAGGATTGTATTAACTTAAGTTATGGAAAAATTGCTGCAGCAAAATGCTGACCTAATTTAAACGGTAGAATTATCTCGCATTAAGCCGCAATCTGCGCAAATAAATATATATGCATGTACAGTGTAAGTGTGTGCGTGCAACATTTTTATATACAAAAGTGGAATAGCCATAGCTTATATTGACCGCTTACCTCATTCAATACGGCGCATTGCAACGGCAGTGCCATTGCGATTAAAAAATGCTTAATACATTTTGCATTGATCCGTATCGTTTACTTATTTATAGGTCTTTACGCTCGCATATTTGTGAAATGATGGAAAACGAGGTCAGGGCAATATCAATTCAATAGAGCAACAATGCGCCTTTTCTATAACGCTGTTGCGGCCCTTACTGTTGTTGTTGTTGTTATAGTTATTTCCCATAAAAGCGAAGTGTATTTGTATGGCTGTGAAATTTTAAATAAACTCACACACTCGTACATACGACTAATATACCGCAGTTAGCAGCTGGACCAAGTGACTTTGTTGACCTGTCGGCCGTGGCTTGCGGCACGGCTGGCCCCCCACTACTTAGCCTGTGCCTTTTGCAGCATAGCCGCGTCGTAATTTGGCTTATGTTGCCAACATTTGCTGCCTAAGTGCATTTAAATAAATTTGAATGACAGTGACATGCGCACACACACACACACGCTCAGACGCACTTGCAACACTTACAGAGGAGGAGAAAATACAAGTATTTTTAACTTTACTGAATTGTTGACTGTGCCTACTTGTGTATGTACGAAATCTTATTTATATACATACATACATATATAAGTATAATATATATGTACATATGTATATTTGTGTTAAGAGCAGCGGGTTAAGGCAATATTTATGCAACTGTGGTCGCATTTTTTTTGTTGTTGCTGTCAACAGCAGACTGTCGCTAATGAAATTTGTGTGTGTGTATGTATGTTGTTGTTGTTTTTCTCGACAAATACAAAAACGCAGCCGACAAAGTGAATTTGTACAAGTCGATGTGTTGTTTTGTGCGGTGCGGCGGAGCGTATGAGTAACATGGCCTAAAAAGCGGGATGAGAGCAGACGCAAATACATGTGAATGTATGCTTAAGTGTGCGTGTGCATACCCATACCGAGGCTGTAAAGGGGACTATATAACTATTTGCCAGAAATAGGCTCAGCAAAAAGCTCTGCTATATACATATGTATGTATGTAAGTAGACATCGCAGTGTTGTTGGTAGAGCGAAAAAGCGGCATTGTATTGCAGTTGTCGGTTGAACCGTTGTGCTCCATTGTGGTGCATTTATCATTTTTCACGCCAACGAAATATGCAACTACTTGTTGGCCTTATTATTGTTGTTGCGATTACGATTGTCGCACTGTCAAGCTAGTTTGAGTGTTCTCTCAAGCATTGGCTTTGTCGGCACATTTTTAACTTAACTTCAACTGAGGGGAAATTGGCTTTTATGCTGTTTATTAAAAAAAATTTTCGTTATTGATTAGGCAGACAAAAAAATCGTAATAAACTATTCAGATAACTTACAAAATAGTCTGGGCAATCGCACAAACATAAAGGTATGTATGTATATGAGTATGCAGTTAAGTATTAATCGCCATATATGAGTAAAACTGCGCTGAGGTTATTTGTCATATTTTGAATAAGGGGGTACTCTTGTCTAGAAATTTGAAAAAAATCGAATTTTTTTATATTTTCAAAGTTTAACTATTCAAGAATATATGTACAAGAGGACTTTTCAAAATTCAAATTATTTTCGGAGATACAGGCATTTTTCTGACCCGGCATCCAAACTGGTTCCGCCGGAACGCGAAACTTTAATTCGTTTTTCTCAAAACTGACTTTTTCGGAACGATACCCACGATTTCTCAGGCTCTACTGGACAGATTTACTTGAAATTTTTATGAAGTCTTCTTTATAGGCTTGTCTATGTTTGGAACCCAAATTTTTACTTTTATTATGTTTGAAAATTCGAAATAGTCAGAAAAAGTGATCCAAAAAAAACTTTTTTTTAAGGCAGTCGCCATTTTGTGAAAATTTTTTTCCCACTTTGCCGTAGTTCCGGCCATTGCGACATTAATCTAGATTAATAATCTGTTTTTCTTTTTGGTTTAAGATAACTAGGATGATCGAAATCATGGGTATGGTCACGGGAAATTTTTAGCTTTGTCAGCTCATAGTTTTCGAAATTTTTTACTTTTTAAGTTTTTAATTTTTTTCTCTACTCTTCTAAAATTAACAAATAATTAATAAAAAAATGGATACTAAAAATATTAATTGCCTTTTTTACGACACTTTAAAAATTACCTGAAATTCATGCTTCTAGACTAGAATACTCCCTTAAATTGTTATTTGATTCAGAAAAACAATGGCAAAATTTGTTCGTTTATCTACTACATGGAAAGGCAATATTAACATTTTACTTCCCGCAGAAGTTCTGTAAAGAGTGATGGTAATCCAAGTAGAGGCACTTTTCTCAATAACCTTTTTTTGACAGAGTACTATTTTTGTTCAGTATCGTTTGGCATTTCACCATGGAAAGTCTTATGCCTCAACAATGTTTACAAACCATTCAACTTTATTAAGGAAATTTACGTTCTGTAAAAATATTTTTCGCGTCATTCGCTCAATTTATGATAATAAAATATAATATTCGCAACATCATCACCTATCTCGACACCCAGCATTCATAATCGAAAAATATATTACCGAATATATAACGTCCAGCATGCAATGAAGAAAATATAGCAGCCATGGCTGAGAATGTATACGAAGACCGTAGAGAGACGATTCAACGGCATTCACAGCAGCTTGCACTTTCGTATATAACGACGTGATGCATTTTACGTCGAGATCTTAAATTGAAAGCACACAAATGCAAGGACTGAATCCCTTCGATCTTCTCAAGCAACATCGCATGGGCTCTTAAAAAGTTCCAAGAAGATTCAACGTTTTTGAGCCAATTTTTATATTGCGATGAGTCCCATTTCTGGCTCAATGGGTATGTAAGAAGCAAAATTACAGGATTTAGATGGAAAAGCAATCTGATGAAATTCAAGAGCTGCCATTTCATCCAGAAAAAACAACAGTTTGGTGTGGTTGGTGAGCCGGTAGATTGGCGACCATTATTGCGCCATGACATCGGAATATTTGATGCCTAAAATTGAAGCTTCTGATCCCGGCGTAATTTAGTTTCAACAATACGGCGCCACATTCTACACATCACATCAATCAATTGAGAGAATACTTCAGTGAGCTGATGATTTCCCGTCTCTCTTCGATTCAGGCTTTGAAGCAAAACATAATGCATGTCATTTACCAATTACCAGTCGAAATGCTCAAACAAGTCATTGAAAATTGCGTTCAACGGATATACCATCTGAGACGAAGCCACGGCCTACATTTGAAAAATATAATATTTAAAAAATAAGTGCCAAAAGATGTTTTTTTTTCGAGTGATAATAAACATTTGAAGTAGATGTTTTTCTTTAAAAAAGTAAGGAAGCTTCAAATAACGGGCGGGCCATCTAACGTTTTAAATTTGAATTATCTATATTTCGACATTGGGAACGTCAAATACCATTCGGAAAGTGACAGATATTCAGTAGAAAGTCTGAAATGTACGTTATGGGTCGCTATTCACTAGAAAAAAACTGGGAAATACTGAAAAAGAAAATAAACCAAGGATGGTCAATTTTACCGAAAAATCATCTTTTCGGACGATTCTCATTTCCACCTAGATGTTTACGTTAACAAGTAGAATTGTCGCATTTGGGGCACAGGACGGCGCTACGTGCCATATAGCAAACGCTATACTCAATCTTTTACGCCCTATCTTCGAAAATCGCATAATCAGCAAAAGAGGTGATGTGAATTGGCCTCCCAGAAACTGCGATTTAACTCCGTTGGACTATTTTCTGTGGGGAGCTGTTAAAGATAAATGTTACGCCAACCATCCACAAACAATTCAAGATCTAAAGTACGAGATTCAAGCTGCTATAGCTGCCATAAGGCCTGAAACCATCGAGAAAGTACTCCAAAATTGGGTGGATCGGATAAGCTGGTGTAAACTCAGCCGTGGTGGTCATTTGTCTGAAATTGTTTTCCACAAATAAATTTCACAAAACAGCCTTTTAAATAAATGTTAGAACTTTGAAAAATATCAAGCCATTTTTTTATTGACTTTTTAAATTTAAAATTTTTTATGGCCCACCCTTTAGATCATCCTTTTGATATTTTATAATATACTTCTTGAATAATTGTTTTATTTCGCAATTTTACAGCAGTTTCTAAGTACATGGACTTATTATTCTTTATATTTAATTAATAAGAGCTTTATTTTTTCACTAATGGCGACTGTACAATATTACGAGCATTTTCTTCTATTTGCGGCGTTCGTATTCTGTTCAGTTGAAATCCTGATTAAAGACTTTTTGCTTTCCCAGAAATTAATATTTTTTCGTATTTACTATACATAGGCGCTTCTAATGTAAATGCCAATATAGCAGTATTGCTTATCCATATAAATTAGAGCTCTTTGCCACTTCTTAATGTCTCAGTACGAAATTTTCGAGAAATCGATTTTTTGTTCTGTCAAATTTTTAAACCGAAATTCAAATTATTGCGGTCGCTACAGCATTTATCGTAGAAAGACAACTGAGTGGGGAACAAAGCGACTCTAATCTTTAAACGTGTTTTTCTCAGAATGGTGTTTTTTGAAAAGGTTTCTACTCTCAAAGTAAGAATTTTGAAGATACCTTGTTTCAATTTGGAGAGGACATTTACGTCATTCGCTATCGCGCTATGGAAGCTTCTATCTTTTTTTGAAATCTTCTTATTTTGTCTACGAGAAACTGTCGAAAAAAGGGCCAAATTTGTTTGGTTTGTTCAAACCGCCGACATTTTGTCAAATTTCAAACAAAACAAAAAAATCTTCCATAGCGCGATAGCGACTTTTTTTTTTGAAATTATTGTTCAAGACCAAAATTGCGGCCGCAATGGTGGATATCGTATAGAACCTTTTTTTTTAGTTTTCATTTCAACAATTTATTTAACTATTGTGCACTCAATAAATAAATAAACAAAAAATTGGATAGAGAATTTCAAAATAAAAAACGGAAAAACGGAGAATCTTACTGTGACGATCCCAAAGCACACACTAACCTCAAAAGTCGAAATGGGATGTCAATTTAGGTTTTACTGTGGGGGCTGGTATAATACTGTCGGCACATTTGGTTAACAAATAATGTAAAAATAAAAAATGTTGAGTATATTATGGCAATATAAAAATTGTTCTTAGCTAGATTAGAGTATTTTCCGAAGTAGAAATGAGTAATAATATTTTTAAATATATTGCTGTGTGTAGATAAATAAATAAGATTTTTACGGCATAGCACTTCAGACACAATTTGAGATATTCCCTTTCAAGTCAACAAGGTATGTATATCGAAATCGCCCTTTTTCGGTACATTGATCTCAGATGAAAGATAATATTTAATTTTTGGAAAAACCTCTCACTATTTATCTTAATATTTCAGTTGTCTATTGTAAAATCAAGTAAAATGATCGAAATATTGAAAGTTCGTATTCATATTCACGTTAGTTACTGTGTTTAAGCGATTTCATACCGTTATACTACTCTTTGCAGAGCATCTGAACTGCTGGGGAACTGAAAATTGCTGAAACACAGAAAAATTGCTTAAAATTGGGGTTTTAAACATGTGCTATTAATAAACGCCAAGAATTGATTAATATTGAACCAATCTCTCTATTATTATACCCTGAACAGGGTATATTAAGTTTGTCACGAAGTTTGTAACACCCAGAAGGAATCGTCGGAGACCCTATAAAGTATATATATAAATGATCAGTATGTCGAGCTGCGTCGATTTAGCCATGCCCGTCTGTCTGTATATATACGAACTAGTCCCTCAGTTTTTAAGATATCGTTTTGAAATTTTGCAAACGTCATTTTCTCTTCAAGAAGCTGCTCATTTGTCGCAACGGCCGATATCGGACCACTATAACATATAGCTGCCATACAAACTGAACGATCGGAATCAAGTTCTTGTATGGACAACTTTCGCATTTGACACGATATATTCACGAAGTTTGGTATAGATTATTTTCTAAGGCAAAAATGTAATCTCCGAAGAAATTGTTCAGATCGGTTAACTCTAGCATATAGCTTCCATACAAACTAAACACATAGTTACTAAAAGAAATGCACCTGTGAAGGGCATTTAGCTACGGTGCAACCGCAGTTAACATTTTTTCTTGTTTTTTTATTAATATGAATATATTGTTTAATGAAAAAAATGCCAATTTGAATCAGGATGTACAGGATAAGCAGCCACTTTAGTGAATACAAAAAAGTGTGCATGTAAAATTGTTGTAAACCAAAAAAAGTGACGTGATAAACCCGTATGTTGCATATTGTAAATCCTTTAGCACGCAGGAAATGCAACAAATGCAGTTACAATTGCTCTCTTGTCGGCGCACCTGTGATTATAAATGCAATCAATTATACCCGTGCAATAACCACGCATCGCTACACTCAGCATAAACTGCACATGCAAATATAAAACAACAAGAAAAAACATATTTTGAACAAATTAATATATTTTTAAAGATATTTTTAATATTAAATGTGGTTTGTCGATACCAAGACCTTACGATTTGACGCCTTCAATAATGGCATCAGGTGGTATTAGCTGTATATAGCAGTCACTTTTTAATAAAATCCATGCGCGTCATTTGAGAGAAGAAGCTGTCTGAGTGCTTTAAATTTTTATGACAAAGACACCAATCGAAGGAGTCCTCGATGAAGGAGTTTAATCTGTCTAACAAATAATCATATGACCTCTTTAAATCATAACTTATATGTGAGGGTCCAATTAAGTAGGAGTATGACCTGATGACTACAAGCTAATGAATGCATAAGTATTTCACACCTCACCTATTTATTTGGTCGCCTTCAAAGTAATCCCAACCAGATGTAATACACTTAAGCCACCAACGAGTTTTCCAGTCCTCGATACACTTTTCATAAGCACTTTTTGGGATGGACTTTAGCTCCTTTCGTGAATTTTGTTTTCTCTCTTCGACCGCCTCAAAGCGGGTCCAACGGAGCGGCAATTTAAGTTTTGCGAACAAATAAAAATCACACGGGGCCAAGTTTTACGGTGGTTGGTCAATAGTATTCATTGCTTCTGCGGCTTTTAATACAGTCACAATCGTGGCTCTATGCGATGGTGCATTATCATCGCCTAAAATCCAAGAATTGTTCTTTCATTACTCCGGCGCTTTCGCCTCAATGCGGCCAAATAGAACTCATTACTGATCGTCTGCCCTTCCGGAACAAATTCATAATGCACAAAAACTCAAATATCGAAAAAAAACCATGAGCATCATCGTTGTTT
The DNA here is from genome assembly GCA_027475135.1 of Bactrocera correcta. NCBI lineage: Eukaryota > Metazoa > Arthropoda > Insecta > Diptera > Tephritidae > Bactrocera > Bactrocera correcta. The sequence continues at coordinate 4,370,144 of CM050323.1, read as the reverse complement.
TTTTTCGAGCGGCTTTGGAGTGGTTTTTTAGTTTTGGCTCGTTTTTTCCCTTCCATTTCGATGATTGTTGACTTGTGTGCATGTCAAACTCATATCTCATCGGCAGTTATAATGCTCTCCATGAATCTGGGAACGGGATTCGCTTCGATTAAGCATGTCCAAAAGGACATGTTTACGATACACTTTTTAAAAATATTCGCCAAAATCATTCAAGCGATGTCGAGGTCTCCTGCCTTCTCTCTAACACTTGCTTATCAATTTTCAAAACCATATCCTTTACTTTTTTAATATTTTCAACCACCGTAAGTGTTGTCCCACATTTGGCATACGAAATTTGGTTAGATATACAAAATTTTAGACAAATCCTTTGCTCGATATTTTTATCTATTGCATCAATCGCAATGCACTACTGAGGTACCGCCTTAAGCAGCTGCTGTAAACCAACTGGTTGACAGGCCGAGCTCATATTTGGCATCTTAATTATGGGCACTCCTACCAACTTAGAAAAATACATTTTTTTGAAATATAATATACCCAAGGATTTTACAATTACAATTTCGTGTACTTGCTGATGAAGTTGGCATATCGAAAGGCTCAGCCAATACCATTTAGAAGGATGCTTTGGGCCTCAAGCGCGTCAAATCTCGACTGGTACCGAAAACGTTGAATTTTTTAGAAAAAAGGCGTCGCGTTGAAGTGTGTGAAACGATGCTTTCCGACTACCAGGGTGTCAAGAAATGCATTATAACTGGCGAAGAGGCTTGGATCTATGCTTACGTCCCCGAAACAACCGACCAATCGAGCGAATATCGTGCCAAAAGAGAGCCGTGAGAAAAAAAAAACGCGCCAAAGTCGCTCAAAAATCAAGGTCATGTTGACTGTTTCCTTCGATTATCGTGGTGTTGTATATTATGAATTCCTTCCAACCGGTCAAACAGTCAACAAGGAATATTATTTGAACGTTATGCGTCCTTTGCGTAACGCTAACCGCCTAAAAAAGCCGGAATTGTGGAAAGACAATTCTTGGTTTTTACACCACGATAATGCACCATCCCATACTGACCTCGTAGTTCGTGATCATTTCGCCAAAAACTCAACCCATATCGTTCCGCACCTACCGTAATCACCTGATCTGGCGCCGTGCGACTTCTGGCTGTTCACCAAGCTCAAAAGACCGCTCCTGGGACACCGTTTTTATACGATAGAGGAGATTCAAGCCGCAGCGAAGACGGAACTGAAGGCCATCCCGGAAAGTGACTACAACCAGTGTTTCGAAGATTGGAAAATCCGTTGGCATAAGTGCATTGCATCGGGAGGGGATTACTTTGAAGGGGATGAAATTGGTTTAGAAGAATAAATAAAGAAATTTCAAAATAAATACATTGTTACCTTATTTTTTGGGCAAAGTAGTAAGTCGGACCCATAAGAACTCAAAATAAATCAAGAAGACCAATGTTCATAGCGGAAATTTTGATTGGCTATTAAAGTGCTAATAAATTTTCTTTTATTGATGCGGTAACAAAGTTATCTGAATTAATTTGTATTTTAGAACCTTTCGTTTATAACTCAGCGAGCTCTTGTTGGGCTCGGTGTTCTAGAACTCTTGATAGAACATTGTGCCTCAGCACAAATTCTTTGGTGTTATCCACTGAACGAGTTTATTACTGAATTCCGAAAAAGAAATTTTTACAATATTTATCGCTCTGTGTCTGCTCAATTATGTTGCTAAGTGTAGGTAAACTCGTGTTTTCCCACTTTCCACATTTGTATTGTGACACATTTCCGGTTTATATAATAAATTCATAGCTTTTTATGTGCGGCAGAATTTTTAATTTACCTTTATTGCCAATGAAACCGCAAAACGTCAATAACAGATTACAGATATATTTACCAATCGGTATGAGATTTATATTTGTATATACTTCAGAGCGAGTTGCGAGGTAAACTTCGTTTTTTTCGTGATTATGAAAGTGTAGCTTCAATCTGTACGAACACTTTATTTCGAGGTTCAAAAGAAATCCAATCAAAAGTTTTTGCCAACTTAAAACTTGTCAGCATAAAGCGGTTTGATCGATGTACAGGCGGCAGTTTTTCATGGCCTCAAATTTTTTCACATTAAGAAACTATGCTGTGTGAAAATACTCATGTCAAATAAATGTAAGTGCCGTTATTGATTTCCATACTAAATACAAACAATGGATTTAATTGTGTGTGGGTAATTGAATTGGGTATTCATTATTTCCTGAAGGTGCTCTTGAACCATTATTAAACTGTGGGAGTAGTGATCCACTTTTTTTTTTTTTAATTTACAAACTAATAATAGCTGTCTTCGATTGGTACTTCTCTGATCTCTTCGTCTCTCATGTCAAAGAAATTGCATTACAATTACAAAGTTATCCGGTTGAATTCGTGAAGGAGAATATTTTAATACCTCTTTTAAAGTAATATAAAGGCTATTTTTAGTCTTAATACGTCTGAAGACATATTGGCACTCGGTTTCACTATAAGTAATGCCCATTTGCTTGAATTCTTGGTACAGTCTGTTCAATTCGCTACTCTTTAACGGATGGCGAACGAAGACAGCTAATATAAAGTTTTATTAAGAATTTTTTGGTTGTCTGTGGATGAGCAATTCGAAGGCCTCTGTATATCTTGGTCAATATTATAAATATGGCCTGCAGTTTTTGCGGAACTAAATTCAATTATTTAATTAAATTTCTTTAGTAAATAGTTCCAAGGTTTAGATAACACTGGGGAACACAATTTTTGTTGACTTCGATTTAATACTTGTTTTTGAGTCACTTTTGGCCTCTGAATCCAAAAATAACCTCGTTTTTTGTCTAGCACATCAACTTTTTAAGCTACAGAACACCATCTTTCTCCCAATAGTCATATAAAATATCCTTACGAAACAAAGTAAAGATGAAAAATTATACTGAATATACTGTTTACAAATTGTAATTTAATTTGAACAAATGCTATTAAATCACATTTTTTGTAAAGTGAAATTGTCATTGTAGAAGGGATAACATGGTTTTCTCAAACCCGGACATCAATATTACGGTAAAAATTTTCTCTTATAACTCTTTCTGGAGTGTTCATATTGTGGACAATCTCGCTTGATGGTCCAACAATAGTCAGCCATCATGTGCTCATCCCATCTTCCCAGATACCGAGCCTCCATGGTTTGCAGGTCTTGGTGGAAACGCTCTCCCTGCTCATCACTGACTGCACCAAGGTTTGTGGGGAAATTGGCGAGATGACTATGTAGAAAATGCAATTTGATGCTCATTTGCAACCTAGCCTTTTGAAAATCTCCAAGAGTTGGTTGACAATGTCAATGTAGTTCTCTGCTCTATTATTTCCAAGAAAATCTTTGATAATGGTTTTGAATGCCAACCAAGCGTTCTTTTTGAGTTCTGTCATTGTTTCGATGAAATTTTCATCTTTAACGAGTTGCCGAATCTGTGGACCATTAAATACACCAGCCTTTATATTTTCAAAAGACAGTCCAGGAAATGCCAAAATTATATACTTGAAACAGTCCCCTTCAGAGGACAAAGTTTTAACAAACTGTTTCATGAGCCCAAGTTTTATATGTAGAGGTGGGAATGCAATGTTCTTAGTGTTGACAAGTGGTTGTTCGGATCACCAGGTTTTAGCTCAGATCTTGGCGGCCAATTCGACTGCACCCAATGCTTCTCACGAGCTCTGCTGTCCCACATACACAAACAAACAGGGATACTTTGTGTATCCTCGTTGCTGACCAAGAAGGAAGCAGACCATTTTAAGGTCAACACAGATGATCCACTTATGCATGTCATATTGCAGCCAATCTCTTTATGTCTTCATATGCTTCTTGTAAACGAACAGAAGAACAGGCCGATTGGAACTGCACCAAAGACATTTCCATTGTGCAATAGTATACACTTCAAGCTCCTCTTTGAGCTGTCTATGAAAAGTCTCCATTCAGTTGCGTTATATGTTGGAATTCCCAACACATTCATCAAACCTTGTACGTTACAGCAATACACAAATCATGAATCATTTCGAAAGTATGGCAGAAATTCACTTTCTCTGGATCGAAAGTAGGATACCGTAGCTCCTTTTACAAGCAAGTTCTTTTCATACAGTCTGGATGCCATCAGCTCTGAAGCATTTTTGGATAGTCCCAAATCTCGTGCCAAATCATTCAACTCATTCTAATCAAATCCCTTTCGTCTTCAATTTCAAAGTCTTCATCGTTGGAGTCACTTGAATCATCATCACACACGCTTTCTTGTATTTCTGATAGGGGTAGTTCTTCGAAAACTGGCACTGGGATTTCAGCTGAATGAGGCACTGGGCGTATAGCCGATAGTAAACTTGGATACTCTATTTTACATTTATTTTTTTTTTTGTTATAACCTGACGTTTTCACCATACAGAAATAACAGTCACTTGAATGATCTCTGGGCTCTCGCCAACTCATTGGTATACCAAATGGCATTTTATTACGTATTCCCTTAGTGCACATTCGTAAACTCTCGACACACTGCTTGCACACCTTGTGAGGGGCCCAAGCTTTATCCTGATTTTTATTTTAAAATACGCTAAATAGGCTTGCCTGACAAATGGACTAATGTTTCTCCTTTGACTTGGAATAGTAAAACTGCCAAAAATATAGCAAAACGAATCAGCACTGTTTATACACCTTCGACGTAAAATGGCAGAGACAGACATGATCTAAAGGAAAGAGAAGTTGTTCTCAAAAATAATTGTAAGAAAATCCTTGTTTAAAAAACCGGACGTAACGTATGAGCACAAACAACGTCTCACTACACAATCTTGCTCGTATGGGAAGAAGAGAATGACGCTGTAGGTCACCAACCACAGGTTCATACGAGTACATGTCCCAACTACCGTCTAGACGATTGTCGTCACAAGCATGAACCTGCTGCTATTCTCCTACAGCGATATTCACTTATTCCAAATAAAAATAAATTAAACTTCCGTCTATATAAGAGCGTACCCCGTTTTATGATCTAAGCAGCACACTGCAGGGAGTGGTCTCATCACTATAAGCTGTAGCAAAAACAACTTGACGTGATAGAAGTATACTGACTTCGGATTTGAATTTAACATGCCTAAATAACTCTAAACCAGCTGTAAAATCGAAAGAAACAAAAATTTTGTTTCACATTGTTCCCCAGTGTAATATTAGATATTGTTCTCACTTGGTATTTTGCTTCACAATAGGCCAAAATCTCGTCGATTACCTCTTCTATCACGCTTTAAAGGGAGTGTTTTCTTGCGACCTGACAGTATTAAAAAGTCACCAAGAGGATCCAAATAAAAAACATAGAAAATAACATTAGATGAATCAGAGGTACCTGCTTTTCAACTGTAGCAACCTTTCTATGATCATACAATGGATAGCTAATATTTAAAGTCTCAGTTAGGTCTGAAAATCGCGCTTGAAAAAAACTGTGACAAAAATGTACCCGGAAATTGTAAATAAAATTACAAAAAAATTAATTATTCATCAATATTTAACGGGGTTTTCAATAGAGACGCTATAAAAGTAGACCAATAAGGGCAGCAAACGACACCATATTATTTCACCATTCCATTTCCTCATGGAAAGGAAATATACGAACCACCAACAAGTCGAAATTACTAAAATTTACTGCCGAAATTTAGATTCAGTGGCCTCAACTTTCAGAGCGGTATGTACAATTTATGGTCGTCATAATCATCCTGTCAGATCAACAATTGAGCGTCAAGTTGAAAAATTTCAATCCACAAGCACAGGCAAAATGTTCCCTTGCCAATGAGACAACGAAGTGCCTGTAGTGTCTAGAATATTGCTGCCTCTAGTGTATCAATCAAGGAAGAACCAAATCAGTCACTCACACGTCGTTGTCAAGCGTTGGGCATATATGTGACGACCTTGAGGCGAATTTAATGAATTTTGCAAAAAGATCTTGGCGTATATTCTACAAGATCAAATTGACGGAAGAACTGAAGCTGCTCGACCACCAGAATCGTTGTATGTTCGTGAATTGGGCTGAGCAAATACTTGAAAATGGTCCGGATTTTCATCGAAAATTCATCTTCAGCGATGAGGTTCATTTCTGACTGAATGGCTGCGTCAGTAAGTAAAATATGCGTACTCCATGAGTTACCATTGCATCCCGGAAATACTTGTATTACGGTTTGTTGCGGTTTATGAACCGGCGGCCTTATTGGGCGATACTTCATCCGTGATGATCAAGACCGGTACGTTATTGTGAATGGGAATCGCTCAATGATAACCGAATATTTTTGACTCGAAATGGATATTATCGACTTGGACAATGGTTCCAACAGGACGGCGCCACAAGCCACACAGCAAGTGTCTCAATCGATTTATTGAAAAGCAAGTTTCGTGAACGTGTTATCTCACGAAATGGCCCAGTCAATTGTCTGCGTCGGTCGTGCGATTTAACGCCGTTAGACTATCTCCTGTGAAGCTATGTCAATTCTATGGTCTATGCCAACAAGCCAGCGACAATTGATAAACTCAATACGAATATCGAACGTGAAATTGCAGCAGTATCGGCAGTTTTGTGCTTGAAAACCGTCGAAAATTAGATTCAACGTCTGGACTTCTGCAAGCGTGTCCGCAGTAGCCATAAAGAAATCGACTTTCATACATAATGCCATCGAAACTTCATAACTAAACTAACTTCATTGATATCTTAAATTTGTTAAAAAAAAAAAAAAACTTTTGTGGCGCTCTTATCGAAAAACCCTTTATACGGCAAAGAATAAATCAATCCAAGATCATGGACTCCATCATGGTTGCAAAAAATTCATTTAAAAAAAGATTGAATTAACATTTGATTATTTGTTTTTGTACTTCCAATTACCGATTTGACTACCGGACTAAAAAGTTAACTTTAGTTTTTAATCCTAAAAACTCTATTGAAATTGAAACACATATTTAAAATCAAATTTTTAAATCAATTTTTTTTTTGTCATTTAAAATTTGAATCCCTAGACTAGGCATTGCAAAAATTTAATTTTAAGAGAAAATTGCGTTTTCACAAAATCACATCCCGAACGAAGCTAAGCTAAGCAAAAAGAGTGATTACTCGCCGCTGCAGTCAGTGTCAACACTTTATTTTGATTGTGTGCCAATTGCAGTGCAACACTCATAAATATTTATAGCAAAAACAGCATAGCAAAACCAACATACAATTACAAATACATTTAAAGCTGTTGTTGCGAGTAATTGAAGTAGAAAAACTAGCAAATTTGCTAAACAAAAAAGCCCGTAACTAAAAGAATGCAGACATGGGTAAAGACAAGCTATGCATAGAAGTAAATACTAGCAGTACACAAATAAACTTTTCTCCTAGTTCATTTCCGCACAATATTTGTAAAGTAAGTAAAATATGAAGATAAACAAAAACTGTTGTTTACTTTCGCTTAAATTTATTGCAAGCTCACATCCTTCCTACGAAGAGCCTGAGCTCTGAAAAAGTGCAACGAGGCAATGCTCCTGTTGCTCGTAATACAAAAGTAATATAGAAAGATATAAAAAAGTATTAATGTGCCGATTTCGCCTTTTCATGCCGGTTTTGTGCTTTTTGCTGTGGCTGCAACTGCTGCTGCTCCTACTCCTGCCGACTGGTTGCTCATGTTGCCGCGTCTGGCTTTATGGGAAAATGCTGCTTTTTCGATGCCAACGCTTTTTCCCATTCCCACCAAGCAATGTTTTCCCATATACACATATTTATTTATATATATATGTATACCACAGTACACTTACACACACACACACAAACTAAGAATGGCTGGCATTGCTGAGCTGTAAGGAACCGCTTGCATGCGTTCGTGCCGTTCCGAGCGCAAAAGAATGTGCGGGTGGATTCCAAGGCAGTTTATTCCTTGGCAATGAAGTTGTTATACTCTGCATTTTATTCGTTCTCGTTCATCTTGCTGATTTGTTTTTTAAAGAAATATTCGTGTTTTGCAAAATATGAGCACTTCTTTCGGCTGCACATTGCACTGCGTGGCAAATGACAACCTGATGATGCTTTTTATTGCGTATTGACACGCAATAGAAAATTGCATGCCCATTGAAAGCGCAATAACACGTAGAACAAGCAGGAGAGTCTTCGAATATTGCAAAAAGCGGACAATTGTCACAAATAGGATTAGAAGCAATGACATTAAATTTAACTGGAGTTTTACCAGCGTGTTGAGCATGAAGAAATTTAAAGCAAATTTGAGTCCATTGAAGTAATAATTAAGTTAAGTTGGGAACCTGAACCCATAGTTCGCAAAGGACCCGCTGTTATGCAACAAAAGTTTGCTTTTTTTCTCCAACAATTCCCTTCAATCATCCATCTCCATTGGTTTTTTACTTACCGCGCTGGTTAGGTGGTGAACCAATTTTTTCGGTTGGATTAATGCAGATGAGAGAATTACTGTAAGAAGTTACATAGTTCGTAAGTCGTAGTCTGTATTCACAGCCCCATATACCTAATATAAATCTAATTTAGTAATGATTGACATTGTAGTATATAAATTGATACATACATGTGCGTTAGGTATCTGAGTAAGGTCAAATTTGTAGATATATTTGTATTAAGTACAAGTAAATACAGTATATTTCAGTGAGAGAGAGTTGCCTCTAATCAATTAATTAAAGGCAATAAACTAACTAGATTATGTCAAGAAGTTGATCCTAAAAAGGATTTCACTTGGACAGCTAAAACGCCGATCCGTTGTGTTACCTAAAAACTCCTATATAAATTAATCAGAAGACCCTCACAAAACGACAAAGCGTTTTGAGCCTATCTTAAGTTTGTTGAGACGCTTAGTCTTGGCTATGACTCTTGGTTCGCCGAAGATAAGACGGCAAGATGTTTCAAACTCTATCTTTCAAAGACTGGACAATAGAGGAGAAGATGCCTGAATATTTCCACTTCTCTCCTTCACAAAACTACAAAACTTTAACAACTCCGACAAGATTTTTAGCCTTTTCGCATCAATACCTATTAGGCAACGTTAAGTGAGAAGATTGTAACAAGTTGTGCTTTACTTAGGTTAATTTCCTGCATTCTGCTCTGAGCCAAAGATATGTTGTCGCACAGGAGCATACGCGAGGTTCTTTAGTCTAGTACTATAAAGTAAAATGCCAATACAGATTCAACTCGTACTCAAACGGTTGTGATGATGAAGTAGCTTCTTGCTATTTCTTGTGGAAACAGACATTCCTGGACTAGCAAAGCAGCACTTCTACTGATCACCTGCCTGAAAATCTCTTCTAACCTTCCTTCAAAGATTTAAACCATCCTTGAATAAGCTCCTGTTCTCCAAAGACTTCTCACCGTCCACACATGTCGGTATGTGAAAAGAGAACAGGCCGTCACGAGTAGCAAGTGCGATGCAGTGATCCCAATTTTCCGGAAGTCAGATAAAATTGGAGAGAGTTTCGTCGTATACCAGCTTCTCTGAGGAGTGTACTTCGCAGCAATGCACCTACCGGCAATGTTTAAGTTTGATGTGTTTTAACTGGATTAAGTGCTAATGCTAATGCCGCTCTTTGAACTCGGGTTTGAACATTCTGAACAAATATATGTTTTTTAGCCCTCCACCAGACGAACACATACGTGCCTTCCTTACTGTCTGCTTAATGTTTGGTCTGGACGAAATTTTTTTAAAAAGAAAAGCTCCATCGCTTTTCGACCTTAGGACTAAGATCAAAGTGGAACGTAATATAATAGAACAGATCTGGCATAAATATGACACGATGCAATTTCACACGGCAGGAGAAATCCCGAATGTCATAGTACAGTGGATCAAAATAAATTCTTAATAACCCATTTTCAATGTCACAATCCCGCAATAAGTACGAGTAGACTTCTCAAATGTAAATTATCCTCAAGCAAAAAGAACCTCTTAGTAAAAGTAACCTCTTCTCTTCAATAGTCCATCTTCGTGGAAACTGCGACTCGACAGCAACCGGAAAGTTTTTTTTTTTTTTTTTTGATGAAAAGCCATATTTAATTTTCAATTCAAAAGTACATGGGTGTTATACAACGTTTATTCTTTTTAACAAGCGTGTGACGAAAATTAACAACCATAAAATTCAGAGAACTCTCTGCATACTACAGCAGCTCTCTTTATTTGGCACTTAAAACGCTTAACTCACAACCAACACCTGCGCTGCAATGTCAACGCAGATTCGATGCTCATTTAATTAAACGCAAACACTCTGCATTAAGGGGCAATTACAATTTACACATAATAAAATGATATTGATATGCGTGGCTCAGGTCGAACGCCTACGTACAAATAGTTACATATATGAAAGCAATTACTCCCAGCAAACAAACTGCTAAAATGAATAGTTTGAAAAAAGAGGAACGAAATGACTGTTTAAGTTTGAAGTTATGTTATGCTCTGCTATTTTATGTTATGTGCAGAATGTTAAATTACTTTGGGTCAAGTTGCATTACTTATGTATGTTATTTTATGTTACGTTTTGTGAGTATATGTTATGTCGTTTTATGTTCCATTGCAATGTTTATGCCAACAGCCATTTATTTTTTCATTTTCTGTTGGGTATTCTTTTGGGATTTAATTCACAAAACCAACTATTCCCTCAGAATGAAGAATATGCTGTAAAGACATATGAATCGCACTAATCAACTTATAAATATCATATCTTTATACCCTGAACAAGGTATATTAAGTTTGCCACGAAGTCTGTAACACTCAGAAGGATAGTCAGGTACTTCACCACCTGGTCTTTTCAACGGAGTGGAGGTCTTCCCCTTCCTCTGCTTCCTGCGGCGGGTACGAGTACTGTGTGAAAAACTTTCAGAGCTTTCAGAGTATTCTCGTCCATTCAAACGACATGGCTTAGCCAGCGTAGTCGCTGGAGTCAAAAAACATCCATTTGAAGGCGAGCTAAAGTAAGAAAGCAAACCAAAAAGTGTTAAGCGCTGGATTTAGGACCCGTAAACGTAAACAAACTGAGACCCCACTTTTTGATATACGCAAACTAGCCCCTAACTTTTTAAGATATCGGTCTGAAATTTTTAACAATTTTTTTTTTCTCATCAAAAAACTGCTTATTTGTCGAACCGTCGATAGCATCCATTATAAACTGAATGAACAAAATTAAATTATTGACTGGAAACTTCTTTATTTGTGAAGGCTATTATAGCTTCGTTGCAGTCAAAGCTAACGTTTTTTTTTTTTTTTTTTATAAAATAGTGCACAGCGAGAAAATTATGTGCGCGGAATATCATGACATGAGGATTATCAGTAAATTAATAGCGCTACATTCAATTACATACACATGGCAGGTGAACACTATTTGCATAATTGATAAACATATACATACATATGTATGTGTAGTTGCACAAACAAGCTGCTTGTATTGCTGCATTCTAATATTTAGATAAAGTGGCAATATTACGAATTCACTGCCAAAATCAATTACCAAATTTTGTGATAATTAATTTCAATGAAGCCAAATACTTTCAGAATTTAATTGATTAACTGCAACGGATTCGGTAAGCTGTTGTAGAATGGAAAATAATCACTATCTCGATCATTTTGAATGCAAGTTATATTCTAATTAATTTGCTTGTTTCAATCTTTGATATTTAGAAATTCAATAGAATTTAATTATTATACGAAAAATGGAAAATAATATCTTCTTCTTCTTCTTTACTGTCGTAGACACTGCTTACGCGAATATAGCCGAGTTAACAACAGCGCGCCAGTCGTTTCTTCTTTTCGCTACATGGTGCCAATTGGATATTCCAAGCGAAGCCAGGTCCTTTTCCACTCGGTCCTTCCAACGGAGTAGAGGTCTTCCTCTTCCTCTGCTTCCCGCGGTGGGTACTGCGTCGAATACTTTCAGAGCTGGAGTGTTTTCATCCATCCGGACAACAGGACCTAGCCAGCGTAGCCGCATTCTTTTAAATCGCTGAACTATGTCAATGTCGTCGTATATCTCGTACAGCTCATCGTTCCATCGAATGCGATATTCGCAAAACTTTTCTCTAGAAAACTCGCAACGTCGACTCAGCAGTTGTTGTCATCGTCCAAGCGTCTGCACCATATAGCAGGACGGGAATTATGAGTGACTTATAGACGTAGCTTTTGGTGTTGTTCAACGTCAGTGTACACAGCCGTATTAGTTTTGCGGGGATACCAAATTCAGACATCGCAGTATAAAGGCAGCTCCTTTTCGTGCTGTCGAAAGCAGCTTTGAAATCGACGAAGAGGTGGTGTGTGTCGATTCTCCTTTTAGGGTATTTTCCAAGATTTGGCGCATGGTGAATACCTGGTCGGTTGTTGATTTACCAGTTCTAAAGCCACACTGATAAGGACCAATCAGTTTGTTGACGGTGGGCTTTACTCTTTCACACTATACGCTCGATAGAACCTTATATGCGATGTTAAGGAGAATAATCCCACGGCAGTTGGCGCAGATTGTGGGGCCTCCTTTTTTATGGATTGGGCATAGCACACTTAAATTCCAGTTATTGGGCATGCTTTCGTCCGACCATACTTTACAAAGAAGCTGATGCATGCTCCTTATCAGCTCTTCGCGCCGTGTTTAAATAGCTCGGCCGGCAATCCGTCGGTCCCCGCCGACCTTGATATCTTATTCACATTATATTAGAAAACAATCTGGTATTTTGTACATGTAAAATGGTTGAAAATGGATGTTTACTAATTACTGGTTTTGTGGAAGCATAAAGCAAGGCGACTGCGAAAATTTTAGCTTCTAACCGAATCCACGTCGAGTCGATCCAATGACTAAAGTAATATTAATTATTGAACTTTTCGATCATGTTTGGACTTCTATAGTTATTTGCAGATGAGAATACCCGCTAGGCAAGATTGGAGAAGAGGTTTAATAAGGCAAGAGGATACTACTTCAATTCATTTAAACGAGTTCAAAATTTACTGTGATGTAGGGACGGGGGTATACTCCGAAGATATTGATATCTCACCATCTTTCTATATAACAAACTAAGCTAACATATTCTAATCGAAATTACTTGGTATCGAGCCTATCGTGTTTTATTGAATAGCTAAGGGAGGATACTGAAAACGACCATTAACACAGATAGCCAGTCGACAATATTAGCCTTATCGTCACCAAAAATCAATTCTAGCATAGTAAACGATTGTAAGGAGGCTTTATGCTCACTGTCAGGTCAACTCCATTTGTCCATAACTAGTGTTCCCGGCCACAGGAACATTTTCTGCAACGAAAAATGAGACGAGTTTGCCAAGTCAGAAGCCTCTCTGGACGAAACCGAGGCAGAAATAATACCGAGTGCGCCAAGAACGATCAAGAGGAAACTCAATACACTGTTCGAACCAATAGTTTAGATTAAATGGAAGTTTACAATAAAGTTCAAAATAGCGAAGATAACCAAAATATGACAAGACAAAAACTAAGGACCTCTTAAACAGGTTTAAGAAAAGTACGTATATACAGACTCCCAAAAAACAAAACTGTGCATTAGCCATTTGTTAAAAATATAAATACTCTATAACAAGTTTTTGATCTGCACGCTAGAAGAGCATAAGGAAACTGTTAACCACTTTCTCTATGAATGCCTAGCTCTATCACAAACCACACAGATAGTAATGAAACCCATCAAGCACCCAATCGTGAATGGCTGTTCACATGCAGCATAACGAAGATAACATCCAAATGCTTTGAGTCACACGATGAAACGGGATATCGAAATACAGAGGTCTTATAGAGTGTATCAAAATGGCAAGTCTAGCTTTAATTGAATATCGTAAAATCGCGTGGCTCAATTTCACTCACATTCTTATCATAGCATTTGCTAATGAAATGTAATTTTTTTCAGGAATTGTGATGAGAAAAAAACCATGACTAGGTTAGAATAAGAGGTCGATCCTCACAGGGACTGCACTTGGACAGCTAAGAACGTCGATCCGCTGTGATACATAAAATACACTCCTTTATACTGGATCGTAAGACCATTACAAGCCCGAGATTCGGCTATGTCTTCTAGTTTGCCAAAGATAAGACTAGAAGAAATAGTACAAACATAAAAATAATTGTAAGCTAAAGTATCACAAAAAAAGTTAAACCGTAGACTTTAAAGTTGTCCCCACATTTTTATTTTCAACTTGTACAACACTATCTCCACTGTCATCGTTCAATTGACTGCATTAAGGCCATAAATATGGCAGTCACATGTCAATAAGCGTCGGGGCAGTTGAAGCGCCCGACAGCAACCCAGCAATATCGCTTTACACATTGAACACTCCGAACGTGTTAATGCTGTACTTATGTGTGGGCGTGTTGGACGCACTTAATTACGAGTGATTGTGAAAATCAGCGTGCGAAAGCTGCACACACAAGCACACTCGACGCGCTGAAGGCTGCTCACGCAATGGCAGAAGTGTGTACGCCGGATGCCCAGCAGCTGAGAGCGGACATGTAAGCGGAAGTGAATGTGAATTTTGTGAAAATAATTGAAATTGTAAAGTGATGCCGAGCGCGTGCGAAAGCACAAACAAGTGCGGAAGCCTTCATTACAGCCACGCATTGCTATGCTTAAAGCGTGTGCGACTTTTTTCTTTCACGCAGCAGACGCAAACAGAATGTCGTGCATGTCATGCTTTTTTAATTACTTATTTATTTATTTTTGCACTCAGACAACTGACAACACAGCAACGACACGCGGCAGCAGCTGTCGCCGCTGCTGTTGTCATAATTTCATGTTTTCCTCAATACATGTCTTGTCTCTGCGCCGTGCGGCCGCGCACACCTGCTGTGTGCGCTGAGGTCAGTCAGCAACGCAGCGGCTTCGAGCGGAGACAGTGACCGCAGTTTGGGCTGTCAAGCGCTACGCAGAATGCTACATGCAACTGCCGCCAATAAGCACGACATTACATGCGAAGAGCTTGTGAAGGAGGCGCGCGTTTAAACTCTTGTGGCATCTTGAATTCAATTTGAATGCAAGCCATTTCGCAGCAAGAATGCCACAATACTTTACATTTCGCAATAAACAGCTCGTTTCTGCGATTACTTTGTGGCGATTGTAAGCGTAGCGCAATATCTTTTGCTTTTCGCTTGTGTTGCTGCTTTTAAATTGATTTTCGCCCAAGCCAAGCGAGGAAATTGAAAATATGTCATTCATGTGTATAAGAATGTGCGTGTATGTGAGCTTTTATGCAGCATGCAGCATGAGGCGGCGTGCAGGCATTACTCTTCATGCAGACCATTCACTGGTGCTGTCTTCACCTCGTAGAAGTACAGTGGTGTTTGAAAATGTTTGTGTTCTGTTTTTTGTTTTTAGTTTTGAATTTTTAAGAGAAAGTTTGCAAAAGATTATCCAATAAACTCTTTTAAATGATTTTTGAGTCTCTCCCAATTTTTCTGAGGTATGCTTCAGGCCATGTCCATCAACTGTGATATCAAATTGTAGTCCAATAGATTCAAATCTGGACTTACAGACGGTATATTAAATCAGGTGGATGATGATCACATTGAACCCACCCATTAGAGCCAATGTATAATTGAATAATTTCCACTTTAGTTAGGTTAGGTTAATCTGCTAGGCCAATAAGCCCCGCATGGACCAGCTCGGCCCTTTGCGATACCAGATGGAGTTCACTTGCTAATTCCAAGAAAATTAGTCACCGTTTAAAACGCCTGCGATCCAATTTTTGCAGTTTTGCACCCTGGTAGCTCATAGCATCGGGTATTAATTTTCTTCACCGTGCTTTTATCGAGGTCGATGTATAGGCAATCCATAGGTTTCCCAATACTGATCACGTTTTCGGTTGTTAGCCTTAAACCATTCTTGGCAATCTCCTCCACTATTTCATTACCCTCTATGCATTATTGGCTTTCCTCACCTATCAGACTTCCTTGGTCTTTTTAGCATCGTTCCATTCTGCTCTTAACCATATAGAGGTTAAAAGGCTTCTGATCCAACGTTGTATAGCAGGATCAACACCTATTGGCTGGATACTGTTCAGAATAGATTCCGTAGGGACATTGTTGAAACATCCAGAAAATTCCAGGAATGCTCCAAGCGCGTATTTCTTATAATCAAGAACTCTTTCTATATTAAATACCAGTGTATGGAGTACAGTCTCTAATGATCTGCGCTTCGTATATGTGTGCTGTGCCTTGGACAAGCTTCTGAGTGGCGCTGGGGCCCTAATATGCGCATCCAAGATTTTTAATTTCCACTTCATTTATAAATGTAATCTATCAGCATTGACTGCAAGCATTTCTATTTAGAGAGTCTAACGACTGAATTTAAGTATTTGTTGCGGACTTCTTCACGGTGGCAAAGAACTGCTAGGATGTACAGAGCGCTTATTACTCCTTTTCAAGCATAGGCCGCTTACCATTCAATCTCCCTTCTCCAAAGATTTAGCCACCATGCTGTACAGATATGTAGTGTTTGTTGTAGATATTGCTTGCTGGACATTTGGGTGAGTGCCACACTTGACTGAACGCTTTGCAGCAAGTTTTTGCTTGTTATTGTCGCAATATTTTTTGTTGCTGCTGCTACGGCTTTTAATGTTTCAATCTGGAAGAAATTGAATTCATGCTCGCCTTTCATCCTGCCCTCTTCCGCCTTTTCAATATGCGGCAGTGACAATTTTTCCACTGCAGACAGCTTTCAGAAATGCATGGACGTAATAGAATATAAGTTTCTGTGGACAATGACTGTGTGTAAATATGTATCTCAGTGTGCGCAATTTCACTTTGGCATTGCATAAAAAAGAAAAACTAAAGCTTCTGTAGAACGGCCATTTTACGGGTAGTAGACACTTGCAAGTGTTGACCAGCCGCATCAACGCCCAACAACAAAGGACGCGTCTGGGAAAGCACGTAAACTGATTCATGCTCAGACATGGTAATAGTTGTCTTTGTGCCATGTGTTGCATGTTGAAAGACAGCATTTTATATTTAGGCTCTCCCCGGCGCTCTTCCATTGCTGTCGTCATTCGTTCCTTAAGCAGACTTATGTGTGTAAGTCTGTATTACTTTTGTAATTTTTAATACGTTGCAAGTTTCATTTTGACTTGTCTTACTGCAATATTCGTTTAGTTAAGTGAATTTTCTGCATAGAAATATACAAATTTGAAGCATAAACTTCAATGAAGTCGGTAAGCAGGTTTCTGTGTTACTCAACAAGCATTTCTATGTCCGCTTTTAGTTTCGGCATAAATTCAAGCGATCGAGGCACATGCAGAGTTCAAAAATATGCGGAAAAGCGGGGATATGCAATCAATCTTTCGAAAATATCCAACATAAAGGGATACATACATGGTCCAGCGCTCGAAGTGTAACCAACTTCACACCGTTCGCCCAGCTGTCGCACTTGAATCAGCTGTTTTTAAATTTGCTGAATGACAGTTCGGAGTATTGTTTACAAGTGTACAAAAGCGTTTTGCCAAAAATGAACCCAAAAAAAGTGATCAGCGATGGAATTCAAACGTAATAGTGTCATTGCTTTATATTTAGCAGTAAAACCACAGCCACAATTTTTCGTGAGCTCAAACACCTTAATGTGAATAAAGTTTAAGTTTATCCCACCATCACTCGTTACAATGATACTGGTGGCATCGCAAAACGCCATGGAGGTGGTCATCAAAAGACTGCAACATCACGTGAGATGGTTCGGAAAGTGAAGAAGCGACTTGAGCGAAATCCACGACGAAGTGCCAACAAAGAAGGCTAAAGAACTGAAAATATCCGACGCATATTGAAAAATGAGCTCAAGGTCTAGCCTTACAAGTTCCAAAAGGCGTATGATCTCACAACGAAGCAGCAACAAATAAGACTTGAGAGAGCGAAGCAGTTGCTTTGCTTGGCCTAAGGCGGTCAAATTCCGAAGATTGTATTTTCTGACGAAAAAATTTTTGCAATTGAGCAATTCGTAAACTCTGAAAAGTTTGGGTTTACTTGACCGACCGTTTATACGAGAATCTAAGTCATCGGTTGGCCACCAGGAGGCAGCACCCGCCACAAATAAGGGTTTGGGCCGCTGTCACCGATGGGCGGTCACCAATTGGTTTCATCGCGCCTGGCGCCAAAGTAAATGCGACATATTATCGGGAAAGTGTTCTGAAGGCTGCTTTAAAGCCGTGGGCAAACAAACATTTCGGTCGCAAACCATGGACATTTTAATAAGACTCAGCATCGTCTCACAAAGCGCGAGTGAACCAAGAATGGCTGAAAAACACCGTTCCGAACTTCATTACGACCACACAATGGCTCTCGAATTCACCAGATTCGAATCCAATGGATTATTTTCTCTAGGCCATTTTGGAGAACAAGGTCCGAAGTAAAAAACACACTAGTATCGAGATGCTGAAGAAAGCCATTGTCTGCGAGTAGGCCAAAATACCGCCAAGTCACATTCGGGCAGCTTGCGATTCGTTTTTTGACCGTCTCAAGGCCATAGTTAAGTCAAAAGGTAATCATATCGAGCAAAAGTGAATTGATCCCTGAGTTATAATTACTTTCACACATTTTGTACTTTAAAATAAATAAAAATAATATTCCAAACCAAATTTATGGCTTTTTTAATTGTATACACTTTGAGTGCCGGACCCTGTGTGCTCGAACTACGATTGTTTCGAGAAGTTGTCTAGAGATGTCACACACTCTGGTTCGAACCGCTTGAGCTGCAAAACATTGTGGTCAATTTTCTTACTAAATTTCTTAAAGGTGTCCAAAAATCATTACTTACAAGGACAGTCGATTGTAAAAACAGATAAGCAGGCATATCTTAAGGAATGAAACATAAGTGAACCACTTTTCGAGCGAGGATTATGTTATGTAATTTCAGGTATATCTAAGGAAATTACGTTTTCATTTTCATTAACGACTGTAGCGAATGATTTATGTAAAATACATTTGATACCTGTAGTCTGGCAGCAACTGCTGTATTTAAAACCTAATTCCGTCAGCGTCTAGATTTTTGGCCAATAATGAATTATAATATATTTGAACAAACAAGGTTCGTTCCAAAGTAAACAGGACTCAAAAACAAAAAGAGCAAAATGAATTTATTTATTTTTTTTTTTTGTTCAAAATAGTATCCTTCTGTTTCATCCCCCAGCTTTTTGCAAGGTCCAAAAGCGTGTAAAACGAGTGTTTTAGCTCGTTGGCCGGTATGGCTGCCAGTATGCCGATGCAAACCTTTTGAATGGCCTCTACGTCTGCATAATGCTTTTCTTTCATGGGCAAATTCATTTTTCTGAAAAGGAAGAAGTCGCACGGTGCCATATCAGGTGAATACGGGCAGTGGTTAATGGTTAAAATGTGATTTTTTAAACAATCGTCCCCCCTATGTTGGATTCTGAGCAATTTTTGGTGGTCAATAAATTTGTGCGGAACAAACTGTGCACCTTTCGTACGCCAAACGCATGCGATTAGTCGATGCTTTGGAGATGTTTAATTTCATTTCCATGAATTTCAATAATGATTTCAGCTGATTTTTGATTAATTCACACACAGTTTCGATGGAATTTCCGGTGATCACGGATTGTGATTGGCCCACATATTTATCGTCATTTATGTCCGCACGACTACTTTGAAAACGTTGAAACCACTCGTGCACTCTGCTACGGGATAGGCAATCATTGCCATAAACTTGTTTCATCAATTGAAACGTTTCGGTAAAAGTTTGATCAATTTTAAAACAAAATTTAATGTTAGCTCATTGTTCGAAGCTCATTTTCGCACCGATAACACAAACATGCTGACACTTAAAAAAAAAATAACTTCAACTTTCAATCCATGAAATGTCATTAAATTTTCACTAGAAAATCGATAAAGATAGCAGATTCTAACGCACCAGTCGACATATAGATGGCGCCACCAGGTTGCGCTATATTCAAAACATTTACTTTGGAATGCACCTTGTATTTATGATAATTAAAGTGTTTCAACATCTCACCAAAATTCCTTGAACATTCGTTAAGGTCATTAGCTTAAGAAAAGTGAAGTCTAATCGTGCTTTCGGCAATCAACAGACAGTGGTAAGGCAGTACCTCCGAAAGGTTCATTGTTACCGTTTAAACATTGCATTTTTCTGTATAATCCTTGAGTTTGTGAGTTATAATGTTCAAATTATGTTTGAGCTTTTTATCAACACTGCATGATAATAATATCTTCAAATGATTCTTACATGAATATTGAACACATGCTTATGGTATAAAATATAATTTGTATGCCCTTGCAACATGCTACCACAAAATATAATAGTTTTGTTCACCTAAAACTAAACGAGGTAGATATGGAGATTTACATACATAAATAATCACAATGACGAGACTAGTTGAAATCCGGTGACTGTCTGTCTGCCCGAGCGTCCGCCCCCCGAGCAAGCTGTAACTTGTAAAAATTCAAATATCATTATGAAACTTAGTATGCGAGTTCCTTAGTTCAAAAAAATTACGAGTTCGTAGATGGGCGTAATCAGACCACTGCCACGCCCACAAACTGCCATTAACCGAAAACCTATAAAGTGCCATAAGGATTAAATTTAATTAAAAAAGTGTTACTATTTTTTGCACAGAAGAGTATGGTATTATGATTTTCCTTTTTCTAACAAACCTTATATCGAATATGTCGGTGTACGAGACGGTGTATAATTGCTTGAATTCCGATCCTCAGGTTGACATTTTGCTTCTTAAGGTATTCCTCTGGCTTTGATTCTTGTAAGTTAATATGTTCGCTTTCACCCGAACTTAGCACTTTCTTACTTGTTATTTAAAATATTACCAACCTAATTTCTTTCGCAATTAAAATACATAAGAGAATTATTTCTCATTCCCAATAAAAAAATTATTTCACAAACGAATATGGTCAGCAGTGGCCAACAAACACGGCTAGTCTACCAAGTGTTAATAAGGCAGGGGGAAAATGTATTATCTGCAAGTGTAAAGCGTAGTATTTTGAGATGATTTGATACGCTTAATAAGAAGAACAAAAGTAAACGAACCACTGCTCAGTGAAAGGCACAAACCACTGCAGTTATCATACTCGTACGAGTATGCTATGCAACATGCAAATTGCAACGGAAAGGGATGGCCGAAAATGTAATATGATCAGATGGATCCAAAATAAGTCCGTTGAGCTCTGATGGCCATCAAAGGGTTTTATACCAACCCGGATCCGAAATTCAGCCTCACCATGTTAAACAACTCTTAAGTTTGGTGGTAGTTGGTGTGGCTTTCCATGAAGACGCTAGGTGTTGGTTCCTTCGAAAAAGTAGTTGGTACGATGAATTCGCAATAACAACTATATTACAAAACGTCGCCTTCAATAACTTTGGGTTAAAAGAGGGGAACTTCATTTTCCAAAAAGACAATGTCCTAAACCCTTCAGCTAAAGTTTCTACTACATAAATTGCGAGCATTTATCAAAAGAACGTGTTACATATTTACCATATCACTGCACAAGTTTTTCATTAATATATTTCAGCTTTCAGATTTACAAGCTCATTTTGAGTGAATACTTCTCTTAACGTTACAATTTTTTTACAGCTATTAAATATGTTTTTTTTTCTCATTGAGCTAATTTTTCTCCTTTTTATCCATTTTCATATTTTTACAAATATAGTATGTAGTAAACAACACATAACAGTGTGAAAGCATTTTGTAGAAAATTAGAAAAATCTCAACACTGAAAAACTTTCTTATTTTGTCATGTATAATGGTTCATAAACCGTTAGACAATATGAAACTTTATGATAACAGTAAAACCACCGAAATAGTTGCATTTTAACCGAAGGAGAACTTTAGCCAGTTTAGTGACGGTATTTGAACATAACTTAGTGGACTTATATTAGGGCTGCATTAAGTCAAAATTTTGTCAGGTAAGTATTTAGCAAGTAGTTCGAAATCCACTCATCATGTTTATAGAAAATACGAGCTGAGGGTGGACAATTTCGAACATTTTTTTCTGTCAGGCGGAAGCTTGCAATTATTTACAAGAAAACTCAGTTCAGTATGAGTCCATATACCCTTTGTGGCGGTTTACAGTCAAATCTAATTTTAAACCCTTGCTATTTGTAAAGACCAAAGCAGAGGAAATGCTTTCCGGTCTTGAAAGACTTTACATTAAACACGTAAGGCAAGAGAAAATATGTGTAAATTGCTATACCACGTATATTGGGACTAGCGAAAGATCTTTAGGGAACGCACTTACATTTGGCATAACTCAAGTGCATTCGATTTACTTTCATTTCAGGAAGATATACCAGATATGTTAAAATGGCAACAGTATTTTTTTCAATCCTTATGTTAAGGCCATGGGGACAAGTGGGTTTAGGTCCACCTATTCCATATTTCGGAGCTGGTTATATTATAGTCTGTTTTCGCTATTTTTGAAACATTAGATATCTTCTCATAAGAACTCTATTTTTATTAAAATGATTTTTAAAACTTTACTCGTATGTGATTTGCATATTTTAAAATAAAAAAGAACTGGAATTAAAATTAAATTTCATTCCGATTTTGCCCATTTAATACTGTAATATAGCCATTTTAATATTATTTTGTGCACCGAGTTGAGTTGAAATCGGCCGAAAACTTCATGAGATATAGGATTCCTCCTGAAGGCAGGCGGTGTCACACACATTGTCCAGTTGTTATTTCAGCACCTATTTAATGCTTCTAACATATTTATTGTGTCAGTTATGGCAATTTACGTAGCCATACGAGTATAAAAGTTGTTTAGACAGTAAAGCGGGATAATAAAAGTATCGGTAGTTTTTCAAATGAGAAAACTCCCGTGGAAAAAATTAATTATTATTCAGCATTCCTAATGGTATACGGTCAACACTGATTTTATTTCAGTCAATCGATTGTATTAACTCGCATAAGCAAGTTTAAGTTCAAACATATTTTTAAGGTTAAGGATAAGCACTTGATCCTCAACCCATATTTATTATTTAGTTCAAGCAAACTCGCTGAACAGTAGCTTCATCATTTCTACACATTGGAACGCCTTCAAATGAGGATAACACAGTTATCAAAAAGTGATCTATTTCGAGATTCCCTACTTAAAAATTCCCCACAAAAACTAAAAATTTAATGGTAACTGGCGAAAGAAAAGCGTGATATTTTGCTCAACGCCTGAATCGAAACGGGTTTGCCCGCATAGACTTTACATATATCCACAGGAAATAGTCTATCAGTGTGATATCGTTCGACACTGGTGGACAATCGACATCATTTTTGAAGAAATATGGACTGATGATTCCAGTGACCCACAAACCACACCAAACCATTGTTTTTTCTTGATAAAATTGCAGCTCTTAAATTTCTTTAGGTTGCCCTTCGTCTCGAATGCGACATTTGTGCTTGGTTACATATCCATTGAGCCTCATCGCTGAACAAAATTGACTCGAAAACGTCGGATCTTCTTAGAAACCATAGATCGAAGCGATGTTGCTTGGAAGATCTAGCACATGCTGTATTTTGTACACTTTCAGTGTAAGATCTCGACGTAAAATGCGAAAAGTTATTCCATACGTCAATACGAGTAGCTGTGAGCGGCGCCGAATAGACTCTCCACGATCTTCGTGTACACTCTCAGCTACGGCTGCTATATTTTTTTCACTGTGCGCTGGACGTGGTCTCTTTCGTCGAATATTATCCAATAATGAATGCCGAGTCTCAAAATGGGTGATATAGTTGTGAATAGTATGCTCAGTAACCCTATTATGTTGACCATAAGTTGGGCGAAGCGCGCGAAGCACATTCTTCACAGAACGTGAATTTTCGTAACAAAGTTGAACGATTTGTAAACGTTATTCTGGCGGAAGTCTTTCCATGGTGAATTGCCAAACGATATTGAAAAAAATTACAGCTTGACACGACTGAAATGTGATCTGACGAAATAAGGCTTTTTAAAAGTACCTCTTTTTGAATCACCCTTTAAATTGTTTTTTCATTGTCATCGTCGCTGCATTCCTTTATAACACACATGTATTCAATACGAAAGAGAAAATTATGGAGCTATATTTCATTGACTGCTTCAATCATCAGCTACCAGTTGGCTGAATTTCATTCAACAGTTTTCCAAAACGATTTTCTGCATTTTATTGATGCTTTGATCCTTAGCAGCCTCTGTTGGACGTACATACCTTCGACACTTTCATATACGCTGTGAGGAATTTGCCACTTCAGAATGATTGCTTCGTTTGGTGAAGAGCCAGGGTAACACTCGGCGAAAGAGATTTCGGTACCTGTAGCAGTTTTCAGCAAGAAAAAGTAATTTACACACGAAATTCCCTTGAACCAGTTTTTTAAATAACCAAATTGTTATATCTCACGAATCAATTGTCCGATTACCGGTGAATGTTGACAAATTTATTAAAATCAGGTAAAACTACAAAGCATGAGAATTAAATTTGAGTGCCGACCGCAGATAGTAACGCCACGATTTTCAGTCGGCCTGGTAAGTCTATAAAAGTTGATCACTTATATTTGAAGGTGTCATTTAAGCAGGTTTTACTGTACCTATGCCAACCAAAAGCCTCGTACAACGGTCAGCTATCGCCCCATTGCAACCACACACGCCTAAAAATAATTCCAACACCCATAATCTACGAAATACAATATTTATAACATTGTTTGTTTGTGTTTGTGTCAAATATATGGCAACGCTGGCCAAAAAATTCGACTGCATGCAGAATACATGAAAACTTTCGCCAGTAAAAATTCTAAATTAATATTTCGCAGCCAAGAAGTGTTCGGCGCGCGCAACCACCACGCTGCACCAGCCACACGCTGGGCCCTTTTGTGCCATCAATTGCTAACTTTGGCATGTTGCAATCATGGTTGCGCCGGACAGCAAAGGGAATCTAGAGATTTGCTGTTATTAGCAGCAGGGTGACCCATTTCATTCACAACACTGTTTTGTATTCCATTTTTTTTTTTCATTTCGCTCCTTCGCAGCAGTTCGTCAAGAGCTATTTACCCTTTGCTGCAAATCGAATTTTTCCGAGTGTCAAAATAGTGTCGGTGTAAAAATTTCATAAGACAATATGCACGTGTCTGGATGTGTGTCGGAGTAAGAGCGAAGCATGGTGCCACACAACAACAAATCGGTTATGCTACAAAGCAGACGCTGAAAAATGCAAGTATGTGTGAGAGAGTGTGTGTGTGTGCATGCGTTAAGCGCTGCAAATTGAACACAAGACGGATTTTCATTGGAAATTTCATTAAAATTTGCACAGATGAAAAATACTTACGCCATTCAGCATATTAGAGCGAATGTGTCACTTTGTATTATTACTGTTTCTCTTCTCTTTTTCAGTTTTTCGAACTGCAAAAATTTAATATAAGCGTCAAGCACGAGTGGCAGCACTCAAAATCATTTAGGCGTTGCCAAATTTATAAAAGGTTTGATACTAGCTGCTCACTTTTTGCCGCAATTCTCCGAGCATAGCTGCATAACGGTGCATATGCTTGCATTTCTGTATGTATGTATGTGTTTGTGTCGCTTTCAAAGTGGCTGCTGGATTTTCATTTTCCATTACGAATGTGCGCATATAAATACAACAACAAACAACAAATGTATTTAGTGGTAACATACGTGTAGTTGCAACCACACATTCAGAATTTATAGCGGCCACATTGTGCACGCTCACAAATTCTAACGCGTCCTCGCTGTGGCTGGAGCTGGAGCTGGAAAATTTGAAAATAATTTAGCCAGCTGTTACGATCTTCTTCCTATGTGGCCGCTTTGTTGCGCTTTATTTGCACTAATTGCTCGTATTTATTTCTATTTTCCGCAGCTGCACACACACAGCTATACCATACTGCATGGTGGGACAGCGGTGCGTATACGTAACCAACGGCCAGTGCGTTTGCAGCGACGAAAATTATAATATTTACTAAATGCACAATCCCAAAAGATTGCAACTGCTTAGTGCGAACATTAGTAAAAAGGCTGCTTTGGTGTCGCTGTGCGTTTGTACAGCTGCAGTAAGCATTTAAGCAGATTTCGTTGCGCTGCTGTTTGTGTTCGAGAATTCCATATTTTCAATATTCACAAATTTGTACTCATTACAACAATTTCCTTTACAATAATATGTCAAATGGGTCATTTAAACCGATAAACAAGGAAAAATATTAAATGCTCTTAAGCTAGCCATAATACCCTTCACATGTGTAAAATATGCCTTAAAACAACCTGATTTTAAGCCGGAAGTTTGCATACAGCTCATCGTTCAATCGACCTTGGTATCCGTCGTTGGCAGTTCGCAAATGACCATCAATTTTCCTCAGAACCATTCTCTCGAAAGCTCGTAACGTATATTCATCAGTTTTGTCGTTAATGCTTCTGCGCAAATATAGCAGGACGTGAATAATGTGTGACTTGTAGGCATTGGTTTTTGTTCGTGGATACATACTTTACTTCTTAATTGCCTACTCAGTCTAAAGTAGCACCTGTTGGCAAGATATATTTTGCGTTGGATTTCGAGGCAGACAAGGTTATTGGTGTTAATACTGATTCCAAGTTAGACGAAATTACCTACGACTTCGACGTTATCATCGTCAACAGTGAATTGAGAGCAGAATCGCAAGTGCGGTGACTATTTGTTTGATGGCAAGAGATGTTTCGTCTGGCCTCGTTCACCATTTTTTTCGCTTTCTTGTCCATTCTGGATAAAGCAGAACTAACGTCGTGGTTGTCGAATTCAATGATATCAATATCATCATCACAAGCCAGCAGCTGAACACTCTTATATAAGATTGTACCTCCTCGATTAAGTTCTGCAGTTTGAATTATTTTCTCCAAGAGTTGTGGAGGAAGGCATACTATAGGGAGTCGACTTGTATGAAGCCCCGATGTCGAAGGGCTCGGAGAGGCCCTTCCCGATTCTGATTGAGCGTTTGGTATTACTCAACGTTATTTTACACAGCCGTATTTGAAGTCGAAGTATAAAGGCAGCTCGTTTTCGTGCTGTTAAAAGTAGCTTTGAAATCAATGAAAAGGTCGTGCTTGTCGATTCTCTTTTCACGGGTCTTTTCCAAGATTTATCGCATGGTGAATATCTGATCAATTGTTGATTTTCCAGGCCTAAAGCCACACTAATAAGGTCCAATCAGTTTGTTGACAGTGAGCTTTAACCTTTCACACAATACATTCCATAGAGCCTTATATGCGATGTGTAGGAACCTTATCCCACGGTAGTTGACACAGTTTGTGTGGTCTATTTTTTCATAGGGAGCGTTTTTTACGTGGCGAGTCTATATAACTCACAACCCTGAGTATGTGTTATTTAGCTACCATGAGGATATTTGGTCAATTACCCGAAGTCTTGAGCTGCTTGAACCATATGTAAAAGAATCGTTTCTGGCCACTCCCAAGTGAATGGCGATCAGATAACTTTCCCCACTTGCCTGATCTTCTGCACATGACTCCATCTTTCACTTTGTACAAGATCTTTTAAAAACCACAAAAACATTTCATAGAACGCGCTCTTATCTTAATATTTTCTTAACTCTAAACTTAAATTACCTCTCTTTAATGTGAACTGTATTCAACCCTTTCAAACTGCTCACTTAAGTAGCCGCCAAACAAAGGCCGTTACGTAAACCTTTATTTAACCCAAGAAGCATCCGAGCATAAAGCAAAATTGACACATTTAAACACTCACTTAAATTTCAATAAAAACAACTACGCCGCTTACATAACAAAATGCAGCACGTGCTCATGGACTCACGCTCTCCCTCTCTCACTCTCGCTCCTAACGGTATGGGTAGTCTCTTTGATATTTTTATTTATTTTGTTTTTGTTTTTTTATTGTGACAAACAGAGCTAGAGCTGTCAACGGCAATATCAAATTCAACACTAGCAAAGAAAATAAATACGAAGAGATGAACGAAAATCATAGAAAAATGTTTTCAAAACGGTATACAACAAATATTCGGCGTACACCCACAGTTGAAACTCTGTGCGCATATATTTTTGGATACAAAAGTATTAGCAATAACAACAGCAAAGTGACATCAAGCATAAGCATCTTCTAACGGCAACACAGGAATAACAACATTATTTGCGGATTGTCAACGGTGAATGGACGGCACAAAGGCCACGAGTGTGGCAAGTATGAGTGGCGTATGATTACGCTTGCGCTGTTGTTGTTGCTGCTATGAAATTTGAAAATTAGTATGCAAGACGAGTAGTAGATTAAGATGTCCACAAAAAACAGTTTGTGCTGATAAGCTGCAGCGGCAGAGGCCACGGCGGCGCTTGAGCAATGACAATAACGCAGTTAAGCGGAGTGAAACAGCAAACAACTGAATGTGTGTGGCAATAAATGAAGCTCGCACGAAATGTTAATGCGTCAAACTTGCTAGTCGGATTTCTTTCTGCTTAAATGATATTCCTGTCTCTACTCACCTTTCAGAATTATTTAGTTCCCTACACTCGCATTTGGTTTTCTGAAAATATGTATGTATGTAGTAAGTGAATTACTTTAACGAAAAAGAAGTAAAAAAAATTTTAAATGATCAAGAAAAAACGTTAAATCCGGCTGCACTGTAGGTTTGATACCCTTTACAGGTACATTTTTTATGGCATAAAGGAGTATAAAAAGCTCTAGCTTGATCTTTAGGCCGTCAGTTGAGATAGCAGCTAGACATACAAGGTCTGTCGGAAAAGAAACAGAACTTTTTAAATATAACTGTTTCTGGTGACCACCTATTGGTGGGTATATGAAATAAAAAGTTTGATTTCTTGTTGACATTTCGTAAAAATTTTAAGACAATTGGATAACTACAATCGATGTTATCTATCAAAAAGTGACAGGATATTTTGGTCATCGGTCGTAAAATGCTTATAAATTCATACAAAGACAATGCTGATTTCTTTTTACGATTCCGAGGGTATTGTACACCGAGAGTTTGCCCCACCTGGCCAAACGATTAATGCTGTGTTTTACCTTGGTGTTATGAAGCGTCTTTTGTGACGCAATCGTCGTGCTCGACCACAATACCCTGAGGCAGGGTCCTGGTGCCTGTTGCACCTAATTGACCGGGCTTAACGCTGTATCTAAGCACAAGGAAAACTAGTTTGAAAAAAAAATATAACTTTTGAAAAATATTAATTTTTTGTTGTTGTTTTTTTTTTTTTTAACAGTCCTGTTTCTTTTGTTGCAGACCTTGTACTATATACTATAGTAATCCGATTCAGAAAATTTATTCAGATATTTTTGCGTTATTTTGGACAATAATCCATATCAAATTCAATATTCAAATAAATAAGTTTTCTCTACAAAGACTTGAGTTTTATCGATGATTTTGTGTGCCAGTTATATACTATAGTTGTCCGATATTAATGGTTTCAACAAATTAGCAGATTCTTAAGTAGAAAAGAACGTGTTTATGTAGATTTCCCAAAAACTGACGAACTGGTTTATCTGAATACAGATGGACATGGCTAAATCGGCTCAGATCGTCAGGCTAATGATTTATTTACCTGCTATTGAATCCGGCTACGCGTTACTGTGATACTCGTAGACATTTTATACTATTATTCATATAATAAACCATTCAATGCAGTGAAAATTTTATCTACGAAAAAGACGAAAACGTTTCTCTCGGTATAAGAATCCAAGGGATTTAATTTTAAATCTATACCATATATATTACAGAGTCTCAAACGTTTACTTTTGGGTGTTACAATCATCGTGATAAGCTGTTCAGGGTATACAATTTTTTATATTTTTGGAATAATCTTGATTTTAAAAGTGTATAAAATAAAAATCTTCAGAGTTTATTGATGTATAGGGTGGGTCATCTATCGTATTTAAATTGAGTTATCTATATTTCGACATTGGAAAAGTCAAATACCATTCGGAAAGTGGCAGATATTCAGTAAAAAGTTTGAAATTTAGGAAATGGGTCGCTAATCTAGAAGAAGACTGGGAAATATTGAAAACTTTTTTCCAAAGTTCGTTTGACCGAGTATGGTCAATTTTACCGAAAAATCATCTTTTCGGACGAGGCTCATTTCCACCTCGATGGTTACGTTATAAAGCAGAATTGTCGCATTTGGGGCACCGAAAACCCGCACGTAATCGTCGAGAAGCCAATGCACCCAGCACGAATCACTGTATGGTGCGGATTTTGGTCTGGTGGAATCATCGGCCCATTTTTCTTCGAAAATGAAGAAGGAACCGCCGTAACCATCAATGGTGAACGATATCGCGCAATGTTACCCGAATTTTTCTTCAAGCAAATTGAAGAGGAAGTCTTGAACAACATTTGGTTCCAGCAGGACGGCGCTACGTGCCATACAGCTAACGCTACACTCAATCTTTTACGCCCTATCTTCGAATTTAAAATTTTATATGGCCTACCCGTAATATAAAGCAGTCTTTACTCATGTTATTTAATATATATCTCGGTTACCCTCTGTTTTTACAAACAACCGTTATACAATATTCAAGTGAACTCTTAATTAAAACAATTAAAAGAATTTCAGAAGTGTAAACTTATTATTTTCGATCTATCACTTCAATACGTTAACTAATTATGCAATTTAATTTCTAATTGTCATCAATTTAGGATAACTCAGTAAAATGTGTTCAATAAGAAAATAAATACATCAAAAGAAATTTCAAAAGACATTCACTGCGGCTTTTTAAATTTGCAATAACATTAAGATTATCCTATAAGGCATATTACAATAAAAACTATATTAATTTTACCAACAGAATGTTATAAATACAAATTCGAAGAAAATATATGTATAACATATTATTTTTAGACACAATAAAAATCAATGTAATTTATAAACATCTGCCTATTAATAATTACAATTATAAGAATAATTATTTAAGCTGGCACATTAACACCTTAATTATTTTAGAGATTTGAAATTGAGGATGCAGCCATGTGTAAAAATTCACGGAAATAATTCCTCTACATATGGCTTAAGAAGCTCACGACTTCCGGTCTTAGACCCCTGGTAAGCCAAAGAGTATCCGTTTGAAGGAGAACTAAAGTGAGAAAGCAAAACATCCATCCCCAGGTTTGTGCGCCATGTAAAAAACAACACACCCAATTAAAATAAGAATACAGGCTGGGATGAGGGACACCCCTTGTGATGACTGCTAATGTATAAAGGATTATGACTTTAGAGCTTGTACCTGGAATGTCTGATCCAAGGACTGAAACGAGATGTCCTTGTGGCACTTACTGCAGTGTAGCGCACATTCGTGGTGGGATATTTTCTATGAGCGCTTGGAGCGCATCTGCGGCAGCTGCGACCGCCACGATGTCAAAATCGTGCCTGATGACTTTAACGGCAGGGTGGGCAAAGAAGGCACCTTTGGCAAAACGATTAGTAAATGCAGCCCCATGATGAAACATCCTCAAATGGGTTGAGGCTGATCGACTTCGCTGGGTCCCGAAATATGGTTATCTGTAGTACTAGATTCCAGCAGAAGAAAATACATCAAACTCCCTGGCTGTTTCCGGATCGAAAATCCACCAACCATGTCGATCATGTTGTGATAGATGGAAGCCTTCGCTCCGAGGTCTTAACAACGACTCGAACAACTATCTTGTTACAGCTAAGATTCACACTCGCCTATGTGAAGCAAAAAACGCACATTAACAAACACACGGAAAGTTCGACGTCGAGAAGCTGCAATCCCAACAGTTAGCCGAATGATTTTCTACTCGGCAGCGCTCTCCTGCTCTCTGAGAGCACTAGCCAACAACTCGGTATAAGGGAACTGTGGGATGGCAAGTCAAACTCCTTACGTATAGTTGCAACCGAAACCATTGGTTTTCGGAAAATGCAAAAGAACAGTTGGTACGACGAGGAGTGCCGTGTCACAGCAGAGAGAAAGCGAACTGCCTACTGCGCAACGTTACAACGACCACAACACGTGCGGAATGGGATAGATACCGAGAGTAGAAGAGGGTAGCGGGGTGCATTTGCAAACAAAAAAAAAAGAAATGCTCGAGAACGAATAGCTTGAAATTCTATGCTCGAAAGTCTTCCGAAAAGATACGGAAACTAATAGAAGGTTTCAAGAGCGGCATATATCGGTGTGGTCTAGTGACTTATGAAAATATCGAAGGAACACTTTTCCAGCCTGCAGTAAAAATATAACGCCAGGAGACGAATACTATATGTTCGAAAATCCTTAAAAATTGACTTAGCTTTTCGTTCCCGGAATGTTAATCGCTCAACTCGAATTTTAAATTACCTCAAATACTCAACTATTTTTATACTCTCGCAACAAAGTTGCTAAGGAGAGTATTATAGTTTTGTTCACATAAACGGTTGTTTGTAAGACCTAAAAATAAAAGAGTCAGATATAGGATTATGTATACCAAAGTGATTAGGTTGAAATCCGGATGTCTGTCTGTCCGTCGGTTCGTCTGTCCATCCGTCCGTCCGTGCAAGCAGTAACTTGAGTAAAAATTGAGATGTCATGATGAAAATTGGTACACGTATTTCTCTCTCTCCATAAGAAGGTTAAGTTCGAAGATGGACAAGATCGGCCCACTGCCACGCCCACAAAATGGCGAAAACTGAAAACCTATAAAGTGTCATAACTAAGCCATAAATAAAGATATTAAAATGAAATTTACATAGAAAAGGTATTTCAACCCAATTGCCCAAAGAACAACTTTGAGTTGCCAACATTGCCCAATACCGCAAACAAGTCGGATGTGTCTATTAGGACTTCTACTTCTGAAGTTACTAGAATAATAAAAGAACTTAACCCTAAAAAATCACCAGGACATGATAATATTACCCCAAAAATGCTAATTGAGTTACCAAATATTGCCGTAGGGGTGCTCACTTTGCTCTTCAATGCAATTCTTAATCTCGGACACTATCCAAATTCATGGAAAAAGTCGCAGATCATCTTGATAGACAAACTTGAAAAAAACTTAACACAATCGTCTGCATACAGACCAATCAGTCTTCTACCCTGTCTTTCTAAGATATTTGAAAAATTGTTACTATCAAAGATGACTCCTTTCCTCCATGAAAATAATATAATACCAACGCACCAATTTGGGTTTCGTGAAAAACATAGCACGATTGAGCAAGTAAATAGAATTACTAACGAAATAAGAAAGGCATTTGAGCACAGAGAGTACTGTTCGGCTATATTTCTAGACGTGGCTCAGGCGTTTGATAAGGTATGGCATGAGGGCCTTTTATACAAGATTAAAAATATTCTACCTTCAGAATTATATAAAACATTGGAATCATATTTAAAAAATAGAAAATTTATGGTAAAAGTGGGAGATTTCATATCTGATGAAAGACAGATAAGGGCTGGTGCACCCCAGGGCAGTGTCCTAGGCCCAACACTATACATCATATATACAGCAGATCTTCCAGCAGCTAACAATGTATTAACGTCTACTTTTGCGGACGACACAGCTATAGTGAGCCGTAACAAATTCCACATAATAGCATCAAGAATATTAGCCGAGCACTTACGGTTTGTCGAAGAATGGCTAGCCAACTGGCGCTTAGACCAAAATTGTGTCCGGCAGTAAAATTTAACAATATTTTAGTACCCCAAGCGAACGAAGTAACTTATCTTGGTATTCACCTAGATAGAAGACTTACGTGGAAAAAACATATATCTAGTAAAATAACTTGCATGAAGATAAGAGATGCAAATCTAAATTGGCTATTAAATAAAAACTCCAAACAACAAAGTGCTTTTATATAATGCGGTCATAAAGCCGATTTGGAAGTGTGGCATTCAACTGTGGGGTACGACCTGTGCAACTAATATAGACATAATACAAAGGTTCCAATCAAAAATGCTTAGATCAATCACGTGTTCACCATGGTACATGCGAAACGAAAATATCCAAAAGACCTTGGTATTTCAATGGAAAGAAGTAGAAGACAGCAGAATTAAATATATACATATCTAAACTCCGTGATCACCCAAAACCTTTGGCTAATGCTTTGGTACATTCCTGCGATCAAACACGACTTAAAAGAGGAGATATGCCCGCGTACTGAGGAGTAATGTATCACCAAAACAGCTCAATAACTTGTTTGAGCGCGTCTAGTTTTTTTAAATAGGTTTAAGAACTTATTGTTAGGCTTTCCAAACAAAAAGCAGATTCAATAAAAGATATTGAAAAAAAATGAAATTTGGCACAAAGAATTGCATTAGGTAGGAGCATATTTGGACGTAATCTTTTTAGAAAAGTTGGCGTGGCCCCGCCCCCTAATAAGTTTTTTGTACTTGTTCTTCTGGCATTTCCATATACAAAGGTTATGTTGAAAATTACTAAAAGTGCGTTAACTGACTAACAAAAAACGCCAGAAACTCTACATTTTACGGAAGAAATGGCAAAAGGAAGCCACACCCAGGCTTATTTTTTTAAATTGAAAATGGGCGTGGCGTCGCCCACTTATGGACCAAAAACCATATCTCAGGAACTACTCGACCGATATCAATGAAATTCGGTACGTAATATTTTCTATACACCCTGATGGCATGTACAAAATATGGGTGAAATCGGTTCAAAACAATGCCTTCTTCCATTATAACGCTATTTTGAATTCCATCTGATGCCTTCTCTGTATAATACATACATATAAATGAAAACACAATTCAATACTCAAAGTACACAAATTGATCTAATCTAATTAATTTTATAGCAAAATAAAAAAATTTGTAAAGGACGGATAATGAAATCTCGATTATCACTTTATCGTGCGAGAGTATAAAATGTTCGATGACACCCGAACTTAGCCCTTCCTTACTTTTATTTTATTGATTTTGTTTGGAACTTAGTGCTATTCCTATATACATATCTTTCACATAACCCTAATGTACAAAACGGAAATAGAGAATCTGCCTTATATTCTAACGAACTGCACTAGTATTTCATTGGGGATTCGCAACAGACGCCTAGGCACCTAATCGCATTTTCCAACACGGACCTAAAGCTAACAGAGCATTCACTTTTATATACACAAATAAAGTTCATGTAGAGACAAATAAACCTTCGCCCTAAGCGGCTATGAGCATTGGCGCTGACACCAAACTTAACTCACGTTTAGTTAACATCATTAAGTCGCTCGAGTTGCCAAACGGGAATAAAGCCGTGCTGCAGCAACAGGCGCTTATCATATATACATACACATACCCACACTCACCTATTTCTAGTCGTAAATAAACTGAGCTGACCGCTTAAATTTGCTCAACTCCACTCACACGCCAGCGAACTTGTCCCACAGCTTCTCCTCGGTTGCCGTTACCGCTACCGTTGTTGACGTTGCGCTGCAAACATTTTAATATTCAGAGCAAACAAGTTCAGCTGACGGCTTTAGGTTTGCATTACAACGTGTAATCCTCACCTTAGCAATAGCACTTAACTACTTTTATACTTTGGCAAAGTTGACAGCTGCGCGCGGCCGTCGCGTGATGGCGGAAAAATGATGCCAAGAGCAGTGCAAGTTTTGATGGATGCGATGCGGTGCGCAGCAAACTGTTGCGGTCAACGTTGTAAACGGCAAGTGGCAGGGTTGATTTCTGTCGTGCTTCATTGGAAGCAGCTACTTTTTGCACAAATACGGAGATATGCCATACAAGTTCGGCATCGAAAGTGTCATATTAGAGCGTAGAAGGAGGGAGAAGGAGTGTTCTTCTTCAACCTTTAAATTCACTCGTAAAAGTATAAAAGTTGGTATTTTGCACCAGCTTTTAAGCAAAAAAATATTTTCACTCACATGAACCCAAAAAAGGTGTCCATTAAGTTTCTGCGTAATTGAATTTCGACAAATAAAATTAAAAATAAACATTCCCAAATTTGGGTCACCGCAATGCAATGCTTGGTTGATGTGTATTTATGTGTTTGTGGCCAAAAACTGGTTGCACTTGACGTCTTCATAATCACATATCTCCAAGTGACATATGTAAACCACATTTTCCTAACGGCATAATCGTATTTTTGTTTGCGAAAAGTGAAATATTTGAAAGCATTTTTGAACGGCTGCCAATGTTTACTTGTGTGGCAACATCTTCAGAGTCAGAAGACTACACGCCAGCCTTTAAGGGTCAACAAGGAGAAATTTAAAGAAACTTGCAGCTCAAATTAGGTAATATTAGTTAAGTTTTCTCTAATTTAATTCAAAATAATTAAAATCAAAATAAAATTTCTAATTTAATTCAAAATAATTAAAATCAGTTAATGGCACAGGCAATTACAATTTTTTGACTTAAAAGAAAGAACTCACATTAAAAGAATTTCTTCAGAATTTTTCGAATCTCTCAAGATTCAATCTGCAATAACAAATTTTTTTCGCCGGGTATTACGAGAATGGACAAAGGACATAAAGTGGTCGAATCCCTAAAAATGCAATCTACAATAACAAACTTTTTTTCGCCGGGTATTACGAGAATGGACAAAGGCCAAACCTTCCAGTGTCTTTCTGAAGTACATAAAGTGCTTTCGATGATTTTTACGTTGAGCAAAATTATTCAACGAAGGAGTTCTATTAAATTTTGTGTGCAGAATAAAATTACTCAAGCCGAAGCGTCCAAAATGTTGGAAAGTGCTTTCAGTGATATTTTTTTGTCGCGAACAAGTGTTTTTTATTGCTACAAATTATTCAAAGAAGGTCCAGAACGCGTTGACATCGAATCCCGTCCAAGCCGGCCATCAACATCAACTGATACTCAACACGTCAATGAAATAAAGGAATTGGGGCTTGAGAATTGACGATTAATAGTCAAAGATCTTACTGGGATCGCGGAAGAATCAGTGAAGACCATTTTGTAAGACCACTTGATCTGAAAAGTGAAAACATAAATGGTTTCAAAATCACTCATGTCCGTGAAACAATGCTTTCCCACTACCAGGATGTCATGAACAGTATTAATAATGCTGAGTCTTGGATCTATGCTTACGACCCGGAAACAAAAGATCAATCTGCCGAATATCGTGGCAAAGGTGAGCCGAAGACGAAAAACCACGCCAAAGCAGGCCAAAAATAGAGGTTAAGTTGACAGGTTTCTTCGATTCTCGAGGTGATAGTACTCTGTCGTATACTGTATGGATTACTCGTGAGTTTTTTGCCAAATTTCTAATCAATATCTTGCCGCAACCACCGTATTCTTCTTATTAAGCTCCCTGTGACTTCTGGCTATTCAGGAAAATCAAACGATTAGCCAGACGCTCCGGGGAAACCGTTTTGAGTCAATTGAAGACATTCACCGTGAATCGCGCATTGAAGGCTATTCCGAAAATGTAGTTTAACAACTGTTCCGAGAATTGAAAAAAAACGACGTTGGCACAAGTGTATTGAGGCCAACAAGGATCACTTTGAGGGGAATGACATAAATTTTGAAGAATAATCTAATAGTAGTACAGAGATAAACTAAGAAAACTCGTTTCGGGACACTACATTGTCTGACGAGGGATGGAGGTATAAACTAAAAATGCATATATTTTTCTTAGAAAGATGCTTCCTTCAATATTTTTGTTTACAAAGAAGTATACTACTTCCAATACTGCACTTTGTTCAAGAAGACCACACGAGGCCATAATGAAGGAAAAGGTATAATAGAGAACATTGGTCATAGTCTTCACTAATTTTAACAAGCAAAAAAGCTTTGTGCTCAGTGGTTCAAAAAGTTTTTTGGAACATCGTTTAATGTTCCGCATCCTTCAGCTTGAAATACCGAAAAATTATGTTATGATTTACTCTCTCACTCACATTATTTGCTCGATTTGGTTTATGTCGACTTTTCCTAAAGCGCCTCGCTGCAAAAAGGGTTTCACTTAAATGAGGAAGTCAAAGTGAAAACAAACGCTAATTTTGAAACGATTAAATTTTTATAGAAAATGTGCACCCTGTGGATAGATTGTAAGTCCCTAGTAAAGCGCCGAGAGATACAGATCACAACTCACATTTTATTTGGCGAAAATGCTTTTAGAGACTTCTTTTTTATTTCTAGTAAACCAACCAACGGTTTCAGATAAGTGACTTATGCGATACAAAAATGTTGAAAAATATGTGTAGCTGTTTATGAACCGTTAAGGTACAACGACTACTGAGCATTATATTATATTGAGCGACAAAGCCGGTGTTTTCTTTTTGTCGTGTGGTTTTCAATAAGACAATACCATTTTCGGAGTTGGTCTTTTCGACAGCTTTTACTCGATTTACGGTCAGTTTGGTTTGAATGACGACTATTTGCCGACAAAATCGATCAATAGAGTTGGTTACCGATCACTTATCCATCGGTTTCACACAAAGTCGCTTTACAGTGTGCAGTGTGCGAGATCTGCTAGCTCGTACAAGAATTGAAACCGAACGTTCATTAAGCGCATCGAACTCTCGATGAATAGACCAAAAACGAGATGGCCATCGATCCTGATTTTCTCAGACAAATTTTGTTCAGCAATGAAGCTCACATCACTGTTTGTGGCGCTCTATGGACAGAGCGAATTAGTTAATATTTTCTCAGAAATAAAGCTGATCATAATAAAGGGTGATTTTTTAAGAGCTTGATAACTTTTTTTAAAAAAAAAACGCATAAAATTTGCAAAATCTCATCGGTTCTTTATTTGAAACGTTAGATTGGTTCATGACATTTACTTTTTGAAGATAATTTCATTTAAATGTTGACCGCGGCTGCGTCTTAGGTGGTCCATTCGGAAAGTCCAATTTTGGGCAACTTTTTCGAGCATTTCGGCCGGAATAGCCCGAATTTCTTCGGAAATGTTGTCTTCCAAAGCTGGAATAGTTGCTGGCTTATTTCTGTAGACTTTAGACTTGACGTAGCCCCACAAAAAATAGTCTAAAGGCGTTAAATCGCATGATCTTGGTGGCCAACTTACGGGTCCATTTCTTGAGATGAATTGTTGTCCGAAGTTTTCCCTCAAAATGGCAATAGAATCGCGAGCTGTGTGGCATGTAGCGCCATCTTGTTGAAACCACATGTCAACCAAGTTCAGTTCTTCCATTTTTGGCAACAAAAAGTTTGTTAGCATCGAACGATAGCGATCGCCATTCACCGTAACGTTGCGTCCAACAGCATCTTTGAAAAAATACGGTCCAATGATTCCACCAGCGTACAAACCACACCAAACAGTGCATTTTTCGGGATGCATGGGCAGTTCTTGAACGGCTTCTGGTTGCTCTTCACCCCAAATGCGGCAATTTTGCTTATTTACGTAGCCATTCAACCAGAAATGAGCCTCATCGCTGAACAAAATTTGTCGATAAACACATTTCGAACCGAACACTGATTTTGGTAATAAAATTCAATGATTTGCAAGCGTTGCTCGTTAGTAAGTCTATTCATGATGAAATGTCAAAGCATACTGAGCATCTTTCTCTTTGACACCATGTCTGAAATCCCACGTAATCTGTCAAATACTAATGCATGAAAATCCTAACCTCAAAAAAATCACCCGTTACAACAATCCATGAAGAGTGCTATTGAGCCGTGATGAATGACTTTTTCGCACCTGAGCTGGAGAATGTTGATGTAGACGACATTTATTTTCAACAAAATGGGGCTACATGCCAGCCAACTAACTAAACAATTTTTTTAAGGAGACTTTTGGTGAACGTATTATCGCGCACCATGATGGCTTGATTGGCCTCCAAAACATGCGTGTATTCGAGCTCGTTGCGGCGTTCGATTGCCTGCAATAATTTTTAAAACATAATTATAAACATCTGTCTTCATAATAAAGCTAAGTTCTTGTCCATAACATTAAATTATATGGGTTTTATTTCTTTTTGAAAACTTGTCTGAAAAAACTTACTCTACGACGACTACAGAAGCAGTCAGTAGTGACGCCTTGGCTAACGCTTAATTCTAGAAATCACAATCAAGACATTAAGGGGGTATTCTAGTCTAGAAATTTAAAAAAAAAAATCGAAATCTTTTTTTTATATTTCCAAAGTTTAACTATTCAAGAATACGTGTACAAGAGAATTTTTCAAAATTCAAATTATTTTCGGAGATATAGGCATTTTTCTCACCGCGTTTTTCTCAAAACTGACTTTTTCGGAACGATGCCCACGATTTCTCAGGTTCTACTGGACCGATTTATTTGAAATCTTTGTAGAGTCTTCTTTATAAGCTTGTCTATGGTTGGAACTAGCCCCATCCCCAAATTTTTATTTTTATTATTTTTAAAAAATTCGAAATCGTCAGAAAAAGTGATAAAAAAAAATTTCAGGCAGTCGCCATTTTGTGAAAAAAAATGTTTCCCACTTCTCCGTAGTTCCGACCATTGCGACATTATTCTAGATTAATAATCTTCTTTTTTTTGGTTTCAGATAACTAGGAGGGTTGAAAACATGGACATGGTCACGTGGCTCACTCATACTTCGTTAGCTCATAATTTTTGAAATTTTTTACTTTTTTTAGTTTTTAATTTTTTCTGTACTCTTCAAAAAGTAATAAATAAATAATGAAAGATGGGTGGTAAAAATATTAGTTGCCTTTTTTTTACGACACTTTAAAAATTGCCTGAAATTGAGCGTTGGAAAAGAAAAGCATGGAGAAATTTTGGGGAAACTTGGATCACCAGATTAAGGGCATTGCGATATGATTCGGGAAGATACCATATAAGATTCATTTTTCAAAAACTGGATTTAACACTTAATATGTAAATGCATTGCATACTTAGCAGTTGAATTGCAAATATATATAATGGAGAGATTTATTTGGTAATGAGAAATTCTGATATTGTATTCTTACCGGCACTGGAAAAAGTATAGCTGACTTTAAATGTTTATGTAAAAGAGAATAAATTTCTCATAAAATATTTTAAAGAATTTAATTTACTAGCATTTTATAGCCTCATCACAGGAGTGTTCTAACGGAAAGTACAATTACTCTCTTCCGTTTAAAGATTGTTTTATTTTCACTATCATCGTTCAAATTCATCGCCCACTTCCTTGGCAATTTCACTTAGGTATTATTGCCAAGATAAGAGAACGACCGTCTACATAGCTGTCATAAACATTTCGCTGGCATTGCTATTTCGAAACTTCTTTGTTATTGCCATTTATTCACCACGTTTAGTCACTGTTTCTATAAAAACATTAAAACTATCGCGTGACTGTATGTCAGTTGACGTGCAGGCAGTCGGAAACTCATACATTTATATCCGTTACTCGAGATATTTTGTTTTACTTCAGGCATACTGCACAATGTTGCATAAGCACCCACAGAAGCGTTTTTAAATTGGGTCGACAAATGAGGACTCTGTCCTCTTAAATTACTAACTGTTAGTTAGCATAATATCTTCATGATGGTAATAGATGTGGCTAAAGCCAAATGCCATACCGTTTTGACCACTTGACGATATACCCTATCAACCGTAGCGAAATTACTACTACTTCTGAAGGAATTCCTGTTTAGCATCAAACACAGAGGTGTCTGCATTGGTATTTTTGTAGGAATATGAAAATCAGACATATATAAGTATATAGGTATTATGAATAACAATAATTTTAGAGCACAGAAATTGTTAAATTGTCAACATATTTCTCTCGAATATTTTTTTTAGCTTTGTCCAACGTCAAAATTAGTATACTAAAGGGTGACCCATTCCAAGGCTTTCTACTTTTTTGAAGAAAAATCGCAGAAATTTTAAATTTAATGGGTAATGTTTATTAGTATTTGAAAAATCATTCTTTGGCATTTATTTTTTGAAATTTATCTCAATTTTCCATGACTCTTTCGAGCTTTCGACTGGTAACTGGCGAATGGCACGCGAATGAATGCTTTTCTCCAAGGACTGAATAAAAGCGGAATTGTCAGCATAGACGTTAGATTTTACATATCCTCACAGGAGAAAGTCTAACGTTAAGATATCACATGATTTTGGTGGCCAATTGACCGGTCCAAAACTTGAAATTATTTGCTCACCAAATTGTTCCCTCAATAATTCATTTATTGATGGGGTGTGTGGGAAGTGGCATCGTCTTCAATTATCAAATAGTCAATTCTCACCGACAACATTATGGAAAAGCCACGGACCGATGATTCCAATGGACCTAAACCACTCCCAATCGTATTTTTTTCTGGATGAAATGGCAGCTCTTAAATCTATTCAGGTTACTCTTCTTCTAAATGAAGCAATTTTTCTTGTTTACATAACCATTGAGCCAGAAATGAGCATTATCGCTGAACAAAATTTGACTCGAAAACGTCGGATCTTCTTGGAACTTTTCACGATATTTTTCGTAATAAAGTTGAATAATTTGTAAACTTTGTTTAGGTGCAAGTCTTTCCATGATGAAATATCAAACAACACTGAACAAAAATAACATGACAAGCGGGACACGACTAACGCGTGATCTGTCAAAAGAGCCTACTAAAAAAAATATCTCTGCTTGAACAACCCGTTATATATACTGCCAGATTCTCAACTTCGTACAGGCTCTGCTTTGGTTCTTATTGAAAGAGCCTATTCACAAGGCTTAAGGTTTGCGGCAAACAGCAATGTTTGGGTCCTGGTAACGTCTATCATATTTAGTCCGACAACGGAGTTATAAAATCTGAGTTTTTGACAATTGGATTAAATATTGAAAACCATTTCGATATTCTATCCAAAGCGAGGACTTTCAGAAACAAAAATTACTGATCTAGTTTTATTTATGTGTTGTTACTCTCCCGTCGTAGGGACGGATATCAAGCCAATGGATATGGTGACATACTTTGCGCTTGGGCCTTTGATAGTACGCTCTCTTGGAAACACATCGGTCGTCTCATATTGTTGTAGAGGAGTAATTAGGAAGAGGTAGGACTTCAACCAAACTTGGTGTACTGGCTCTATGAAACCGTAGGTTAGCCAATGATACTTTATAAAGTCGTTGTATAACGTAGGGTGCTCGAAAAAACCACACTAGCTAAGCAGCTAGTAGATAGGTTGTTTGCTACAAAGGACGCTATTAAACTTAGGGAAGTTACGTATATAGAGGGCAGGGACACACTGAAATTGTATATTACTTCAACAGTATTACTTACAATCTAGAGCACTGCATCTCATAACCCCCTTTGGGCTTTTCCTTCTGCGAGCACATCTTGAGGAGTTTTTGGAAAAATGATGAAGTAAGCTTATTCACGAAATAATTGAAATTAAGAAAAAGCGGTAGAGGTACTGCGAGATCCTGCTGCCCCTGAGTGAACCGCACGGTCCTCCGAACCGATTTCTCCTAGCAAATTAACGTCGTCGTAAATGCAAATGTTCTAACTGGAGACTGTCCAACACACATGTTGTGGTTACATATTTTGTCAGACGCTCTATGCCAGAGCTGTATGGAGGAAGGATAGGTGGATTCATCTTTTCAGTTTCTACCCTACTCAGCTTTTAGCGAAATTGGCGAAGTCGCGGGAGCTAATATTAATCGCTGAATCGATGATCCCAATAAAAATTGGGATTTTGAACAATGGGTGTGTCGTGTCACTTGTAACCGTCACGATATTGATTTCCATAAATGGGTTTGTATTCTTTAAATAAAACTATGGTCAGAAGAATTTGAATAAGAGTTTTCAACCAGATGACCTAAAACAGCTTACACGAAGAATAATAAGACAAAAAAGGCATCTTCTAAAACCGCGTGAATGGCCCACTTGCTTAAAAAACTGAACATTGCAATGCGCTTGGCGCTCTCAAGAAAATGAGGACAATTTTAAGGGCCGGATACGAGTATATGTTGGACACCCGATTGGATCATGTCGATCTTATGTAGGTACCTTTTACTTGACTTTCATATAAGCATAAAATTGCCTACGTTTTTGAGTTACTTTGGTTTGTTTGAAATTAAATTTTAAGCAACTCTGTAACATATATTAACAGTTGATTTAAACTTCTACTCCAAATGCATTTTCTTAATTTAGCTGAAAATAATTCAACTTTCCTTTACTTGTGTACTTTACTTTCTGTTGAGTCATGCCGTTTATCATTCGAAAAAAACTGCTCCATATTCAACTAAAAGGAAGTGAGTAATTCTTCAAGTTGATCACCACTTTTTAGGTTCCTTAGCTCATAAAAAAATATCCATAAATAGTATTTTATTCATTGCGCATCGTTAAAGAATGTGAAAAGGAAATAACAATGGATAACA
The DNA here is from genome assembly GCA_027475135.1 of Bactrocera correcta. Taxonomy (NCBI): domain Eukaryota; kingdom Metazoa; phylum Arthropoda; class Insecta; order Diptera; family Tephritidae; genus Bactrocera; species Bactrocera correcta. The sequence goes on along the minus strand of CM050323.1, from coordinate 4,325,977 downwards.
GCAAACCAAACAGAAGCATAAAAGTGAAAAGTGGGCGAGAATAGCAATAAGAGTTCAAGAGGAGTGTTCACCATTGGCATTTCGCTTTCGTTCGCGCTTTTTGTATGAATTGCAATTTAATGAGCTCATTGACAGGTGCTTTTATTTCGCCGCTGCAGCACACAAAAGCGCACTCGCATTCGTTCACATATGTATGTATGTGTGTATGTGTACAAGTATTGTGTACAAATATTGATCTGTCTGTGTGGGAGTGTGCGCATGCACACCAAATGGCAAACGTAAATCATCCGTGAGTGCATTGAAAGATTATAAATCAATGCCAATAACGAGAACAAACATTCACAGATACCCAATATGTGTTACATAAAAGGTTACTCACACAGTTAGATAACTCACGAAGAAGCATGAAACTAAAGCTGTAAAATCTGCACTAAGAGAAGACATACATACTTATGTACATAACTATACATTTTAGAGAGTACACAGAGTTTTAAACGACTTTTCTTTTTCTTGAAAAATAATAAAACAAAGCCAATAAAAGTGAATAAAGTAACTTACTCCCGCTTTGGTCAGTGAAATCGTTAAAAGTTGTTATCGGGATCAACGGGAAAAATAGTAATAAAGAAATAGGTTTGGATATACATATGTAGCTGGCAATTTAATTTTATTTTTTATTTATTTATACAAAGCTTACATAATAATTAATTATTAAATAAACTAAAGCAAACGCAGCGCTAGCAGCAGAGGCTTTCGGCTGGGGGCAATTTAATATCCTCCCAATTTTCGAGGTTCAAATGCGGAAAAATATTTTTTTAACATTTGACCTGAAATTCAAACTTCATTTTTCAGGGAATGCGTAAATAAATGTAGGTCAGTACTCACTTTGTTTCATAAACTGTGAATATTACATATTCAGCGATACTTGAATATCAACCTATTGTAATGAATACCTATTCAACACAAATGAGAAACATGTGGTGTGAACTCAACTAAAGACTCTAAATTTAATATATTCGGTATAAGAAATCATTGCAAATCATTCTTTTAGGGTTAAACTAAGGTCTAGAAAAAGATCACTTTTATTCAAGGTTAAACAAAACTAATTTTAAGTACAATTTTTCACTTAATTCCAATAAAATATCATGCGCATTGACTGTCATAAACGCTTTAAAGTCAGCTGGAAAGTCGGAATCCACTATATGGCGTATATAGGAGTCAGAAGACGGTCTGTACTGATTGCATAAACTTGTGGCATTACTCAAGGATACTCGAACAAAGCTCAAACATTTGGCGTCATATTCAGCAGAAAGTCTGTTATATAGTATGTTATACAACTGTTGACAACTAATTAGAAACGCCACTTATTTTCAAGTAAATGACGTTATTTCCCAAACAAAACTCGTATTTTTTAAGTATTTTCACACATTTTAATGAAACTTATGTTAAACTTAAACTTTTTTAGTAAAAGTTTAGCTCAAAACTCGCTTTTGTTATGAAATTTTAAACAGAAACAAATACGATCAACGATTTAAGTGCGACAACTAATTAGAAACGAAAATATTTTTTTAGCAACATATTATTTTATTACAAAAATTTGCTTCCTTTTAGTTAGTGTTTTGTTGCTTGACTCCTTTAATTGAACATTGCTCACAACAATTGCGAATTGGCGTTATGAAACTCTAACAACGCACCACTAGTGTTGCTTGCCATGTTTTCCTAGTTTCATCAACAAAAACATTCATATTTGGAATATTTTTGGTACTTACGGTTTTTTTAGCATCACCTAAGAAATGTTCTATAGGGTTCAAGTCTGGGCTGGCCGATGGCCACTTCAAATCGTTGATGGAATTTTCATTATAACGTTTTTGTGTAAACTTTGCCGTATGTTTTGGATCGTTATCTAGTTGAAATTTCCAATAATCTTCTTTTCCTCAGCCCATGGCAACATAACATTTTTAGGACTTCTTCTTGTTTTAAATTCCATCAATCTTATGGAGTGTAGCAACACCACACCAGGTAAAACATCCCCATACCAAGATAGGTACTCCACCATACATCACTTCGCATGGAACATAGCGGGGAACAAATTTTTGATTGATTGGACGGCGAATATACCTTCGACCATCAGGGCCTATGCGATTGATTTCTTTTTCATCTTGCTCCAAACGACATACTTCCATTAATTTTTTGTCCAAGACCAATAATAGATAGCAAAGTCTACGCGTCGTTTCCTTTGAATTTTAGTCAGAAGTGGTTTCCTGAGTGTTTCTCTGCCGTGAAATCCCGATTCGACCTAACGCCAGGTAATTGTTCTCTTGGATATTTGAGCATTATATTCCTCTTGAATTTCTCGTCTAATGTCTTTTTTTGGGTCACTTTAGTAAATGGTCGTAATTCTGTGGTATATTTCTGTGGAACGTTTTCATCCAATCGGGCAACATGACCTAGCCAGCGTAGCCGCTTTCTTTTAATTTAGTGAACTATGTCAATGTCGTCATATATCTCATACAGCTCATCCTTCCATCGAACGCGATATTCGCCGTGGCCAACGCGCAAAGGACCATAAATCTTTCGCAGAACTTTTCTTTCAAAAACTCGCAACGTCGACTCATTAGTTGTTGTCAGCGTCCAAACCTCTTCACCTCATAGCAAGACGGAAATATTGAGTGACCAATAAAGTTTGGTCTTTGTACGTCAAGAGAGGACTTTCCTTCTCAATTGCCTATTCAGTTCGACGAAGCAACTGTTAGTAAAAGTTATTTTGCGTTAGATTTCGAGGATGACATTTTTGTTCCAAGATAGACGAAGTTACCTATGATAAATTCTATTCTTGTATATTCATTAGTTTTTACTTCTGCGCTGTGTACTAATCAGATGGAATTTAACATTTTGCTAAGTAGTCAAAATTATACGAGAAATTCGCCATCAAAATTTACCAAATTTTCTCACTTATCTGCTGTTTATGACTGCAAATCATCTGCGCTAAATAAGCTGTTACTTAGGCTGCTCACGTCAAATTTTATCATTTTCAGTTGAATATGAACTCCCGCCTCTGCGCGCCGAAAAGAAACACTCACTACGCTACAATCAATGCCTTCTAATGGCAAAATCAAAAATTAGTAGTTTCACATTTGTGTTTTCCATTTGCACTTTGCGTACGTGCCACTGGCCGAAATGCACGAGTCTCGCTTTAAGCAGAGGCAAGAAGTCGATTTGTGGAAGTGGTCACAGCGGCACTGCGCTAGTAGGTAGCAACACTATTATTGCCGCCGATAATTGCACGACTACTGACTGACGCATGGACCGAGCAGCTCCAACGATGAGGTGAACTATTAAACGGTGTAGGGAAAGCGCATGCAAACAGTTGGAAAATTTGCTCAATTGGCTCAATTGGTAATCGGTTTCGGTTTTCCATCATGTACATACTAGGTAATCTCAAAAGCGCGCATCGTCGAAAATTCTACTTTTGTATTCAACAACAATGTCAATTTCAATCAGACTGCTGTGATTAGATTCCGGAATGAAACGATGGAGCCATGTTTCATTCATTCTTATATATCGGTGAAAAATTTCGAATTTAGTACAAATGAATAGGCCCAATTATTGCTGCGACTTATATGTTTTTTTTTTTTTTTTTCTTGGTTTTGGTTGATTGTGAGCTCACATAACTCTAAGTTTGTTTAAAGATTCCCTTACGAATTTTACTTTTCATTATATTTATTCGTATTATAGTGTCAGCTATAATATGTCGATCGTCTCCGATCACTGCAAGCAGCCACAAATGGTCAACGTTCTACATTTTTTAGACTTCCTAATGATCTCCAATATTTACTAAACATAACCTAACACCATAGTCTAAGTCATGATAAATCAAATTACAAAGCAATCAAATTTATTGTTAGAGCATTATTGTCGACTTGTCAATCTATGTATGTTTATAAATCCGGGTCCATTCTTGTTAAATGTTCCCGACCGTCATGAGAATAAGTGTTTCTACAAAAAACGTTAGGTAAAATATCCACAAGGAGCTTCGAACACAGATAAATAAGCAGGGGATTGGTAGATAAAATAGAAAACATACCTTTACGCTTTATTTGGAAAGAAGGTTTCAAGGGAGTGTGGATGGCACAATAGCGATCGACTCGTCAACGGAACTTACAACACGTGCACAGACGGATCAAATATGGCGCCATAATCTATTGTTCAGAGCTGGATTTCAGGTGACCCCTCGTCCGACTGGGAATACTGCTATATATTTTACGCGAAAGTCCTTGCGGTTAGAAAAGCTGCTGAGATAGCTAGAAACATAGAAAGCATCAATGTATACATACGTCGATAGACAGGCAATTTAAGCAACTATCTCACATCGTATTATGGCAGAAAATATCCTCTGCTCAAAAATGTCATCGGGCAGGGTCAGATGGAATACTTTAAAGGCATGCATGACCGCCAAAATCATGCAAGAGCGTCAAAGTAAAGCACGCATACGTTTTACTTACACGGTCTCGACGGTTGTTGGCCTTACGATAAGTCACAATTCAGCGTCATTAGTTACGAGCCGGTTGGGCATAAATAACAACAGTAACTGCAGGGTAGTATAGTCGCTGGAGCACTTCCTACATATCTAAGACGAATTGTAGATTTTTTTTAGTAAGGGAAAGCATCGTAGGCCACAAAACCACCGCTTAAGTATTACTTCTTGGGAGGGACATAACATGAAGACCTACTCTATTGTATGGACTTACGTAATCCTAATCTGATGAAAAAGTCTCAGGTTTGCAATTTCTCGGTCGACTGAGTGTCGTTAAATTATTGACATTACCTCCGTGTGCGGTTTTTAGTTTTTCCCTAGTATTTGAAAAGCGAGGACAATAAAATAATACATGTTCAGAGTCTTCATATACTCTGTACACTTCGGACACTTCGTACAAATGGCATAATGGAATCTGTAAAGGTAGCTTCTAAAGTACCCATGTGAACTAAGTATTTGGGTCAGATTGAATTCCAGGTCAGCGTGGTATGTCTAACGTTTATCGAGAGGATGTCCGGTATAAGTCTGTGGGTCCAGCGCCAGGAATTCCACTGCTGCTACCACATCTTTGGTGCATATATAAGCGCTCCAGTTCATCGCTTTGGATGTCGATGAGCGACCTTTTGTTTTTAAAATAACTCGTTATAAAGTTTATGAGGTATTCAGAGACGCGTATTTCATCCAAGACTTTGATAATGTGTGATCATTTTGCCCCATTGAACGCATTCTTGACATCCACGGTAACCACCGCGCAGTACAGTTTTTTCCATCTTTTGCCACTTACTGCATATTTTGCATTATCGACAACTTCTCGTAGTGTGTCGATAACGAACCTCTGTTTTATAAAGTCATATTATCTCTCTAATAATCCGCCGGATTCGTGTATCGCTGGCTCCAAGCGGTTTCATATTATATTTCGTACACTTTATTCATTGTGTCGAGCAAACATGGATGTAGGTGCTTCAGGTACTTTTGCTTTTTTTTTTTTGGGTTTGGAGGAGAACCAAACGGTGTATTTTCCACGAGTCGGGAAACACCTCCTTCTTTATACAAGCGTTGCACAATTTAGCGAATAGTTGAGGTTTTGAGCTACTTGAACGAATACTTCAGCTCAAATTAAACTGAATCTCCATCTGGCATTGCTAAAGATCAGTGATGGATCATGGAGCGTGATTGTTGACCTGTATAACCTAACCTGAAGGAGCAGAAGTATGGAAAGATTAGGAAAAATTTTTCACCTAATGATATCTCAGTCCGCGTATTTTCAATCATTGTAATCGCCGATGTCCTGCTGGGTTCATAAAGTGATTAAAATTCCCTTTTGTTTTGAAATTTCGCATTTACCCCAATTTGCGCGAATTTTCATTTGTAATTGTATGTGATTTTTGTGTAATTTCAACTGTGTACGTGTCGGCTGCTGAGGCAAGTTAATTTCGCCTTACGAATGTGAGTGTGCGTGTGTGCGTTAAATAACGCTTGCACGCTCCTGCTAAACGTGCCTGGAAATCGAAATGCCGAAATTAATAATTTCACTTTTCATGCGCTCAGCGCACACTGGCAATCCCGCGGGCATTAAGGAGCTTTTATAATACAAAAACAATGCCAGCAACAAAAGCCATACGCGTGGCTAATAATTTTTGGCAAACGAAAGCAACAACAACACACGCTCTGCCACCAAAACTCGCGGGAATATCAATTACATTTAAGTGTAATTCATTGTAATCAAAATTTTAGGCAGCAAATACCGTCAAACTTTCGTATGTACATAAATATACATACATGTATGTGTATGTGTGAGTGTGCATTTAATATGAAATGGGAAAATTAATTATGTGCAAATTCCTAATTAAAAATACGTGTATTTATTTAAGTTGTCATAACGGGCGCATAAATAACACATAATTATTAATTTACAAATAGACATGCCACACGCACACACACCTTTTCATAACTTGAAGCATTTAAATTTTACGACATTACTTTAAAGCCTCAATATTTGCATATTTGTTGTAAACTTTAAAAGCATTGTGGCACAAACAACGTTGCCAGCTAATCAAAACCAGCATCATTATCTATCTTTATTGGCAATCGACCTGTCAACTGCACATTCGCTATCGCTCACACACACACGCACGCACCGGCGCCTGGGCATGTCAGCGCTCGGCGCTCAAATTAAATTGCCATTATTTCGTGGTAATAAGGGCTCAACTTTCACAATTTTATCAAAGATAATCTTGCTTGTACGTCGCTACTTGACTATTGTTAAATTTGAATCAGCAAATGGCAGCGTGGGCAACAACAGCAGCAAATACACGCAGCGCAAATAATCATAATCACTCCGCCGACAATCGTAAAGATCGCTCGTAAATGTTGCGGCAATGACACTTCAGGCGCAGCTACGCAACGCAACGCTATTGTGCCGTTACTTCGCTGCCGCCGCCGCCGTCGCCTTTTTATCCAGGCTAAAGTAAAGGTTCATTTCGAATTTCGCTGTGGTTGTGGTTATTTAAGCTCTCTGCTTGCTGTCGCTCTCCAACTGTCATTGCTATGGTACAGTTATTGCCGTTATCATTGCGATTTGCTGTTATTTTAGTTACATCACTTTTGTCATTATTATGCTTATTTTTCGGTTTGCCGCCGCGGATGCTATCACCTTGGTAGTGGGAGATAAGACTTGTGTGCGATAAAAAGCAGGAAATAAAGATAAGGATAACGACGTTGGGCCATAAGCGCAAAACAAACTTCAATTTGAACGAGCAAGTGGAGTGGAAAACTAGCAAGCTAGCTTGTGTTGTGAGTAAGCTGGCTAGAATTGAAACTGTAGTTTAAGCATTAAAATTATTTAATATATGTATGTATATGATAGAGTATACTCGTTTTGTATATAGAATAGAGATCAGAAAAACCTTAAGAACCTTAGACTATGAAACCGCTTTTATAAGCAGTAAATATTCAGATAAAAATGGAAGCAAGTAAAGAATGGATGAATTCGGGTGTAATCAAACATTTTATATTCATGCCCCTTGAATGCACTAAAACGGTATATTGGGGCAGAGAAAAGTCTGAGATTGTTGCACTAATTTTTTACATTGCTCAGGTATACAAGAGAATGTATTTTCTATCAATTTTAAAAACTAAAATGTTGACGCCGGAATAGATGTTCCATTGCCCGACTATGATGAGGTTCGAATAGCAATTACCCGCCTCAAAAGCAACAAAGCGGCAAGGGCCAATGGATTGCCAGCAGAACTATTCAAATACAGCGGCGAAGACCTAATAAGTACCACTCATCAGCATCTTTTTATAATATGGTCGAACGGATTGTGTGAAGATTAAGATTAAAAAAATACTGATTGGACCTTATCCGTGTGACTTCAGGGCCGGAAAATCAACAACTGACTTGATAGTCACCGTACGCCAAATTTTGGAAAATACCCGTGTGCAGATGTTCGACACACATAACCTCTTCGTCGATTTCAAAGCTGAGTTTGATAGTACGAAAAGGATCTGCCTCTTTGCTGCTATATCTGAATTTGGATCCCCGTAAAATTAATACGGCGGTGTTAACCGATGTTGTGCAATACCAAAAGCTCGGTCAGGATCGGTAGGACCTCTCCGAGCCGTTCGATATCAAACGAGATTTCAGACAATGTGATTTCCTATGGGCCGATTTCTTCAATCTGCTGCTGGAGAAAATAATTCCATCTGTAGAACTAAATAAAGAAAGTACCATCTACTATAACAGTGTACTGCTGCTGGCATACAGCGATGATACCAATATCATTAGCCTCAACAACCGCGCTGTAATTTCTGCTTTTCCCAGAAAGGCTAAAGAAGCGCAGTAAAGAACGAGGACAAGAGGAAATATCTCCTGTCATCAGACAAACACGTCGCGCTCACGGCTAGGCTCCCACGTCACTGTTTACAGTCATAAGTTCGAAGTCGTAGATAATTTCGTCTATCTTGGAACCAGCATTAACACCACCAACACTGTCAACCCCGAAGTCCAACGCAGAATAACTTTTTCCTACAGATACCACTTAGCATTGAGTAGGCAATTGAGAAGTAAAGTCCTCTTTCGACAAACCAAACCCAATCCCTGTAAGTCACTCAATATTCCCGTCTTGCCATATTGTGCAGAGGCACGGACGATGACAACATCTGATGAGTCGACGTTACAAGTTTTCAAGAGAAAGGTTGTGCGTAACATTTATGGTTTTTTACGAGATATACGACGACATTGACATAGTTCGGCGAATTAAAAGACAGCGGTTGCGCTGGGTAGGTCCTGTTGTCCGGATGGATGAAAACACTCCGGCTCTGAAGGTCGACGCAATATCCGCCGGGGGAAGCAGAGAAGGAGGAAGACCTCCACTCCGTTTGAAGGACCAAGCGGAGAAGGACTTGGCTTCACTTTCAATCTCCAATTGGTGTCACATTGCAAAAAGAAGAAACGACTGGCGCGCTGCTGTTAATTCGGCTATAACCGCGTAAGTGGTGCCTAAAGAAGAAGAATGTAGTTTAAAACTGGTTACTTTCAGGCTATCCAACCGACTGCAACTTCTTTCGACCTTATATGTTTACTAGACGGTATATACAATCTACCAGGAGATATGTATTCTACATATTTCCCAATTCTGCAATACTTACTAATACAGTCTAACAAGTAAAAGCGGCGTCGTGTTAATTTATAAAAAAATTATTTTATGACACTTTCATATTTATGTACATTGTACACATTACAAACAATGATACAATTTGGTCAATAATATGTCCAGTCACCGACTGCGTCTTTCACGAAGCTTCTGTTTAATATATGCCCACACATTTTCAATAGGATTTGCAACGGGCGACTGCGACGGTTAATCCAATCTAACAATGCCAGATTGAGTTTTCCACTGAGTACAGAGCTTGCTGCGGTGTTTAGGATCGTTGTCTTCCGGCAGAATCCAATCTTAATTTTTTCTGATGAACCATGGTTTGGCAGATAGCAGTAAAACCTTTTTGTAGATTTTTATCTTTTCCTAGGCATTTAGGTTGTCAGTAAAGAGGTACAAAATGTCGAATCTGCTTTGAGATGCAACCCCAAAGATGCACCTTCATTCCATGTTTTACGGTCCGCTGAACAAGCCTATTGGTGGAAGTTGACCAGGCTCGCGTGAGGACAGAACCTGCCCATATAGAACATTTATCAGTAAAAATGACATTTTCAAAATCTCTATCAATATTCTCATGCGCCCAAGCGAGTCGCTTTTTCACAAGTTTTACAGTCAATAGAGGCTTCTTCATAGTGTTGCGCCATTTCAGATCATGAGTATGAAGAAGGGTTCGGATAGTTTCGTAGGACATATCTAAATCTTTTGCCATTAATGCTGCTTGTCCTTGCCGCACTGTTAAAGCAGGATTCCGCGAAGAGAGATTCACTATGCTTTTTTCATCTTTTTTGTTCACTTTTCTTATCGAACCACGTTTTGGTAAATCATCGATGTTTTTAGCCTCTTTATATCGCTGTATCCACTTCTGTGCAAATGCCTTCGACTTTCTCATATATTTAGCAGCCGCTGATTGCGACATTTTGGGACCCTTCGGGTAGATACAAAGGAACAAAGCTTCGTAGAGCGACGCGTACTTAGCACTCATGCCGTTTAACGTGATTCTCTTACAAAAGATCAACGACAACTGAACCTTTGTTGACAATGCATCAAGAGCAAAGCTTCCCTCTATCGGCTCGCGAAGGAATTGGAGCGAAATCTTTCATTAACTGTCGGTAAAGTCGATCACGCTCTTACTTGACAGAATGGATTTTATTGTTTTAAATAATATTTGTTTCTCTAGGTTCTACTAACAGAAATTTTATATCGCAGAACCCAAAGCCACATTTCACATGATTAATGCAGCCTTAATCACATCTCGATATGCCGAGAGAGATGACGAATATGCATGTGATGTATGATCTGCGCTTAATTAGTAATACTTAATCGTACGATTGAAGAACTGCCACGCACACTTCTACGAACACATTTAACAATTTCACATCCCATTAACGATAGAAGTGAGGCGATAATGGTGAATAACTAACCAAGGCTTCGAAGCGATGAATCTTACTACGGTCTAAGCGCATAAAAATATTTGAGTATAAAAACTGTCACTTATATGTATATAAACTAAAGCAAAGCATTTGCTTATGGAAGTCACTCTTGTGCCTCGCAAACTTTCTCTCTATCTCCTATGTCTCCGAAAATTTCTCTACCTCCTCCATAATTGTTTTTGCTTGTCAAATAATGTTTACTTTTTATTATTATGGCATAATTTAGAGCGTCCTTCGCTGCTAGCCAACGTCAAAATGTCATTTATTTATCGCAAATTCATTTGTGGTTGCCATGAAATGGCACAAACACACCATAACTTTGCTTAGAGCCGAGCAGTCAAATTTAGTTTTATTGCTATTGTTGCTAGCAATTAAATTTTAATTTAATTTTCCTTATAGTTAATGGAAAAGTGGCCGAGAGTGTTTTCATTGGTTTTATTTGTATTTATGCGCCTACTCGAGCACCAGCACTCAACGCAACCAAACGCGACCGTGGCACTTCGCTCGCCAGCCGACAACTGTCAGTTATGTCACTCAACACCGTGACGTGCCGCGCCGCTGCGGCTCTTCACCACAATGCAGCGTGAATAAAAAGAAAACAAAAAAGAAATAACCAACGAAAAGCGACAGTGGCGCGAAGAACTGCGCGAAAACAATAACAACAAAATACACAAGAGTTCCGAAAAAACATGGAGTACAAAAAGCCAAAGTGTGTGCTGTCACTTGACGGAAGCTGTTGAAGCTTCCAGTAGCTGGTGGCTGGCTGCAAACAAGATGAACAAGCTACAGCAGCTGAACAGCGTGTTGACGGGCATTCTGCGGGCTTCTGTGTACACTCAGGTACTCCAGCCGGCGGAAGGTGTCCTGGCAATGCATATACACACACTCGTAAGCACATAAATATTGTTGTTGGTTTTATTATTTTGTGCTGTCATAACGTCATTCTACAAGTTAAAGTAATTATTTAACAATGGTTAACGTAATGCGATTGTGTGAGCGGAGAAGCACTACCCAAGCACTACGCAGAACCAATATTATTTCATTCAATATTAGTGAAAATGTATTGCTTCAGCTTCTGCAGTACTGTGCAGTTGTAGTTGTAAGTTGTATTGAAATCACTTAACTAATTAGTGAAAGATACGGGAATGCAAAGCGAATTGTCCACATAGCTCAAAGTACTTAGAACTAATTAAAAATTGCGAATTGCGGTAGAAACGGAATGCTCAGAAAATCCAGTTGGATTTTTAGTATAAAGTTGGAATACCCTTGTATTCAAAAAAGCCAACAGTTTAACAATTTTATTAAATTGTCGGTTAAATTTTTGCAAAATGTGCATAGTCTCGACCTCCTGCAAATTTGACGTACTTATCTTATAAACTGTAAGGGGTCTCAAAAAAGCTTAGTAAAAGTATTGAATATTACAATTTTATACCGTAGGCGGGACTTTAATTGAAAATGCATGACCTATAAACTACTAGATCAATTTGAACCAAACAAATGCATTACGAAACTTCAAAATGAAAACAATATATATTTAAAACACTCCTAATCCAATAGCACGCCAATTCTATTCACTCCAGAATGTGAGCACTGTAATTTAAAAACAAGAAAAAACGTTAACTTCGGTTGCACCGAAGCTAAACACCCGTCACAGGTGCATTTCTGTTAGTAACTATGTGTCCAGTTTGTATGAAAGCTATATGCTATAGTTACCCGCTCTGAACAATTTCTTCGGAGATTACATTTTTGCCTTAGAAAATAATATGTACCAAATTTCGTGAATATATCTTGTCAAATATGAAAGTTGTCCATACAAGAACTTGATTCCGATCGCTCAGTTTGTATGGTAGCTATATACTATAGTTAACCGATCTGACCAATTTTCTCGGATATTACATTTTTGCCATAGAAAATAATCCATACCAAATTTGGTGAAGATACATTGTCAAATGCGAAAGTTTTCCATATGAGAACTTGATTCCAATCGTTTAGTTTATATGGCAGCTATATGTTATAATGGTCCGATATCGGCCGTTCCGACAAATGAGCAGCTTCTTGAAGAGAAAATGACGTTTGCAAAATTTCAAAAGGATATCTTAAAAACTGAGGGACTAGTTCGTATATATACAGATAGACGGACAGACGGACAGACTCAGCTCAACATACTGATCATTTATATATATACTTTATAGGGTCTTCGACGCTTCTTTCTGTGTGTTACAAACATCGTGCCAAACTTAATATACCCTGTGCAGGGTATAACAAGTAATGAAGGGCGGAGTTCGGAAATAACCGAACATTTCATACTCTTGCAACATGCTGCAGTCAAAGCCAAGGAAATATCTTCAGCTACAAATATTAGTAAATTATAAGAGGTCCAGGGCAAGTTTTCCTCATTTTTGATATACGCTCTATTACCTATATGGCGTTAAAGAAATTATTAATTCGAGTCTACAAAGTTTTGACACACAGGCATACTATTATTAAAAAATTATTCTCTCCGAATTTTTATAATATATCGTCACCTAAAATGCAAAATAACGTACGATCAAAAAATTCGGAATTGAGTGTCTCATTGATTACGATCCACTACTTCACACTCTATATATATATATGAACATATGTACATCCAACATTTTAAGGTTCTGTTATCAGATGCGCAAACATTGCACAATCGTCATGTGATCTCTTGTAAGATTGAGACCACTATGGGCACTATTGGAACTAGCTAACGTTCAATATTGCATGAACACTCGAGTGAGAAAAAGAAATAATTCACGTTAGATCCCACACAATTTGTCAGTCGCTCAAAACAAGGATAAAGAAACGGTATACAACCATTTAATTGTCAGTTGTCTTTCAAGAAATCAGGAAAACAACCGACGAAAACGGATTACACTTCCACATTTATTTATAGATTTATTCCACGGCCATGGGTGGACATGCAAGCTGTAACATGAGTAAAATGGTACATTAAAAGTTTGAAAAAGGAGGCGTATCCCGCTTTCTAAGAGATTTAATGTGCATAACTCTCAAACCGTTTAAGCGGAAGTAACCAAAAACTCAAGATATGATATATACTATGACAGTGCAAAAATTAATGAAATCATATCACATTCCGCATAGATCGGTACCGATAAAAATTACTAAAAGCGCGATAAGTCAAAAAGTAAAAGCTGCAGAGACGTTAACTTTTACCACCGAGATGGTATTAGACAGCTTTATAAGCGCCAGAGTCAATATTGGACATTAAGCGTGCCCCGCCCTCGTTAAAGTAAAATCACATATCTCTATTTCAATCAAATAACATTATTTTAAAAAAAAATTGCATGCATAGTTTCTTTGAGTATACCACTTTAAGATCAAATCCAACCATAACCGTTCAAGCCACTAGGTATGTGTAAATATGCGAAAGCCAGTACCTATAGTTGACTTTTAACAGAAAATATCGGTCAATGTGTGAGATGTATAATTAAATGCTTAATACTTGCTATAAGATCTTTCGTCAAAATTAGTTGCACTTATAATATTTGGCACACTATATGAGGTATGACAATTAAGTAATGAGACTGATTCCATAAAAACCGTATATTTGAAAACTCTGCCATCCCCTTCAAAGTAGTCCCCTTGGGCAGCTATACAGCGATTTCAGCGCGTTTTCCATGCTTCGTAAAATTTCTGCAACGCTTCGACTGGGATGTCCGCGGCTACCCTCGTCACGGCCGCCTGGATGTCCGTAATCGACCACCGTTCCTTTGACCACCGATTTTGTTTTAGGAAACAAAAAACGTCACAGGGTGACATGTCGGGCGAATAAGGCGGCTGTTGCAACACGGCGATTCCTTTAGAGGCCAAATACTGGGACACGCTGAGGGCGGTGTGGCACGGCACGTTGTCGTGATGAAGGATCCAGTTACGAGCAATGTCTGGGCGCACCCTGTTGACTCGTTTTCGCAATCTTTCGAGTACTTGGCAATAGTAGACTTGATTCACAGTTTTCCCTTGTGAAACGAATTCTTTGTGGACGATTCCAAGGCTATCAGAAAAGGCAATAATCATCGTTTTCACCTTCGACTTGCTCGTGCGATCTTTTTTCGGGCGGGGGGCGCGCGGAGACAACCATTGTTGTCTAAGGCACGACTAAAAGCGCTATCACCATACACTCTTAAAATTTTAGCCTAGGTTTCCGAAGCTGTTTCGCCCAATCTGGCCCAAAATTTTATCGCGACGCGTTGCTCTTGATTTCGTTTTTCCATTTTCGTGACGAGCACTACAAACACACGTCTAATCAGTTTGACGCAGCAGGCGAACTAAGTAAGCTAGACCGATGATACATATATCAATGGAGAGGGGAGAGATGCCAAAAAAAGAGAAAGTGAATGTCAAGGTCACAGGTTTACCAAAAGCGCAGCAGTAAAATCAGTCTCTATAATTAATTGTCAAACCTCGTAGGTCAAAGCCAAAAATATGTATGTGAAATTAATCTACTAATTACCCAAATTCCCATATACATAGTACCTAATATAATTATTTTCGTTACTATAGCGAACCTTTTTTTCTCCAGAAAATTATTTATATGGAAAAAGCTGTCAATTTCAATTGTGGTGATTTTTACATTAACTTGATTAACCAGAATAAATGTCACTTGTTTCATTATTTTACCAATTTTTCATGAACGAAGTGACAAACATTTCCATTTGTTTGACAACTTATGTCACTGTTTTTGACATAAGTTTACATTTCTTTGACAACTTATGTCACTGCATTTGACGCAATAAAAAGTTTGCTTGAAAAAGCCATTGCCCTAATGAGAATAAGTCACAAAATAAGGGATACTACAGAACCCTAAAAATCAAATGACGCGTTAAACAAGCACATAAATGATGGCGCCAATATAAAATGGGGATCATTTTAACTACAATATAAACTTAACCGATTATGACACATACATACATAGATTAAAATCGACTGCTTTTGCAAAATATTTAACATAATTATTAAGAGTAATAATATTTTAACATTTTTCAAATTTATCAGTAGTATTTACGTTCTACCCCATCTGTTGGCTTCATGGCCATAGTTTCCATCAAGGAACGAACAAGTACAACATTTTTTTCGTTCTGACTTGTATGAAATAATCTAAATATTGATTTTGAAAATAATTGCTTTCAAAAAAAAAGGATAGATATTGGTGTTATTTTTTACTCTTATTCATTATACTATTAGATCTAGTATATCAATAATGACGTAATGAGTCTCTAAGGAAGCAAGAATATCGTAGTTCAACTTGAAATGAAAAACAAGTTTCACTCAGGCACTTACTGCTGATTATTATCAAGTAAAATTATGTAAGTGATACTCATCACAATAGGTTGTCAAATGTCTTCTTTCCGCTCGTATCTGGCAATACTATACATCTTTGAAAGGGCCTGATATAACCTACAAAACGACGCTATGCATGATTAGTTTGGACATTGCGTTCAAAAGTTATAGACGTGTAAACATGGAGTTCATTGACTTCGTTAAAGGCACATCCGCTAGAGAAACGTTCCGTGAGATTAATGATGTTCTGGGGGATGGTACTCTAATACTTCGAACTGCGAAGAAGTAGTTTCGACGATTCAGAGCGGGCAAACACGACACCATGGATAAGCTAGCTGGCGGAAGACCTGTGACAACGAATACCGATCAAATCATGGAAAACATCAAGTTAGACCGGCATGTGTCATCTCGTGACATCGTCCAGAAGATGGGAGTTAGCAATCAATCCATTTTAAACCATCTGCAGAAGGCAGGATACACAAAAAAGGTTACGCATAATTTGACGCAAAAAAAACTTCTGAACCGAATCAACGCCTGTGATATGCTGCTGAAACGGAAAGAACTCGACCCACTTTTGAAGAAGATGGCGACGAATAATGGATCACATACGACAATATCAAGCAAAACGGTCGTGGTCGAAGGCGGGTGAATCCTCCCAAACAGTGGCCAACCCGGGATTGACGGCCAGGAAGCTTTTGCTGTGTGTTGGGTGGGATTGGAAGGGAATCATCCTCAATGAGCTGCTCCGATATGGCCAGACGCTTAATTCTACCATCTACTGCGAACAACGGGAGCTCAGATAGGAGCTTTTATCGCATCTACCGTATAGCCCAGACTTAACGCCAAGTGATTACCTCCTATCTATGGCGAACGTTTATGTTGGTGTACAGTTGAACTCAAAAGAGGCTTGTGAAAAGTGGCTATCCGAGTACTTCGCAAATTGGGGGGGTGGGGGGCGGAGGGGTTACTTCTACGAGGGGATGAAGCTGCCGTCTAGATAGAAACAGATTAACGAACGAAACGGCGCATATTTCCGATATATCCGATCACTGTAACACTTTTTATAAAGCGTTGAATAAAGAGCAAAAAAGCGGAAGGGAGAAATTTGACAACCTAATATCTTAGAGAATGGCAAATCGAAAGAACAACTGATTGAAAGTCTATAAATTAAGAAACCTTAAGTAGCGCGTTCCCACGTTAACAGAGTTCATGTAACCAGAATGCCTTTAGATCAAATTAATTTGATAACGTTTGTATCGCTATTACGAGTATATCAAGAGTTATAATCTCTTGTGTTGAATTCAATGTCATAACTATGTTGGGATGAAGAAGCAGAGCTGAAGCGTCGTGCGCATATCAATATAAGTGTGATGAATCGAAAACGGCTAATATCTCCATTGTATGTTCATAAATTAGATTAGATTGCACTATGCAATCATGAAAACAGAACAAGTTACACGTTGCATATGCTTGAGCTTCAGAGTGCAAGTTCAAATGCATTCAATGTTGATATACGTGGCTGCCAGTTTGTAGGCGAATGTATAACAAATAGCAACAAATAATAGCAAACACTGCACTGAAACAGCGGCGTGCTGAGTGAGAGCAAGCATAGTGAGCGCACAAAGGAGCGCAATAGCGGTGAAATTTCATTAAAGTGACAGTAAAGTGGAGTAAGAACAAGCAACACCAGCGAGTTTGAACTCTGTACAATCAATCCCAATTGGTCTAAAATAGTTACAGTGAAATAGTGATAGCGGATGGCTTAAGTAGGTCTGGCTTACACTGATCCAATTACACGGAATTAACAGTAAATTAGCACTGAGTTCTGACGCGATGCTCAAATATTTTTATACTCATTACTGAGAGTTTAGGGACAATCGAAACCACCAAATGAGGGGCTGATTTTTGAAGGGCTCAATTATAAAATTAAAACCAAGCCATCCCTGCACAACAAATCAAGTATAAGATTGGCGTTTAATCAAGATTAGCAAACTGACTCCGAACACAATTTTCCAAAAATGCTTATGGAAGAATCTAAATTTAATATTCAACAAAAAAAAAGAAACTGCACTTTTGTTGTTTGAGTAATGAAACATTTGACGCAAAGCTGCATTAGCCCCCTTGATACTCATTTTTCAAACTTTGCGCTTATCACAAATTTTAAAAGCTCCACGGCAAGCTGCGCTGGACCAAATTTTCACGAGCAGCTACGCCAACACAGGCACGGCAACATGTCAAGAGCACCGAAATTCTGCACGCATAAAGAAATCACTAAGCAAAATGCGCGCTAAACTTGGATTTGAAGCGTGGATGCGTGGATTTGCAACGTCACACAGGGCAGCAGAGGGCAACGTAGTGGAAGGGAAGGAAGAAACTCTTGTCAGTTTGGCGTAGACTCGATACACAACGGAATAGTATAAGACAAATGAAGACGAAAGAGCGGCTGAAGTAACAACAAGAGCAACAACAACAGCAACAGCAGGAGTGCTAACCGTAGTGGCACACCACGCATAATGTATGACCGTGGCGTATGAGTGACGTGCTGCAATGTGAATTATGTGCAAGCATACAAACAAGCAAGCGAGAGTGTAGCTAACTGCTGCTGCTGTTGTGAACCGATTGGACTGATCTGTAAGTGCCCGTGGGTGTGTGCCACACACGCTTCTCGACTCGACTCGCCACGTAAATACTCAACCTTTCACTTCATTTCGTCTTGACGCACCGCATGACGTGGCTTAAAAGAATAAGCGAGGATGGCGCACGTACACACAAGAGCTCATCGTAAACCGTTAGCTGTTTATGCATATTCGGCATCCGTCGAGCTGTCTTAAGGACCTTTTTGAGCGCTGCTATGCGTGGTGCTATTTCATCGTTGATATTTCACTTCCATTGTTTAGTTCAACGCAGCGGCTGCACTCGTCAATCGAACTCAAATACAATTAGAAGCATCAAACAGCAATTAGAGCAAGTAGAACATCATGATTGTAAGCACACATAAGCATCGAATTCATCGTCATGGATGGAAAGTTTGAAGTCGAAGATGTCTTCAGCTTTAAAGCGATCTTAATTTATTGCTGAGGAATGTCTTGTGTTTTCCCATCAATAAAATTAGTTGAATGATTTCCAACTTAATTATTGCATATATCTATTAATTGTAATCGTACACGGATGTTATAATTATGCTTTCGATTTGCATAAGATGTCACAGTTTTATTTGACCTTTCCCTAAAAGCTATACTTTCAAGTAAGAACCAATTGAAGAGCTAACTTCGTTATTATTCAAATAAATTATATGAATTTCCAAAGTTTTATTTAAGTAGGTATATCACCAAGAAAACATAAATTATTATATATAATATATGGAAACCAGAGGAAAGCTCTATGATGTACATATAATCGGTTAGGGGTATTTCCAAAAGGTCTCAATAGTTCGTTATAAAAATATTCGGTTCAAACAAGGTAAATTTAAGTCTTTCTTGCTTATGCATTTATAAAACCTTTCGGATATTCAAATATAAGCACCACTGGAAGATAGTCCTGATTATTATCCGAGAATTTAATGTATCCAAGTAGAGTAAACACATTTGTATACCGTAAACAGGACATGCTAAGTTTGCCAAAAAATTTGAAACAAGCAAAAAGATACGTCGGAGACCTTTTAAAATACACGTACATATGCATATGTATATAAATAATTAGCATGACGAACTGAGTCGATTTAGTCATGTCCTTCTGCCTCACCGTGCGTCTGTATATAAGCGAATCAGTCCCTCGTTTTCTGAGGTATTGATCTGCATATGAACTTAAAAACAAAAAAAAACAGTAACTTGTAGCAGCTTCTGCGACTTGAAATTTACAACTAAACGTCTCAAAAAATCACTTCTGTGGTGACTTACCTACACCTTCGTTTATTAAGTTTATTCTCAACGCTCGAATGGGAGATACGATAACAATGAAAATTATTTATAATAATATGCGGCTGAGCATTCAAGGTTTAATTTATTTCTTTTACTAAATACAGTTTTTTCCGTTTTATCGTTATTGGTGACAAAACCTTAGGCTAGATAAGTTAAATAAACTGCGACCCACTAATGAGATTGATTACATATTTCCACCTACTAAGGTTTTAACCACCAACATGATAGGACTTGATGGACCTTTCATTGCGGTTAATTCCTATAAAGTAGGTGCTCCGCAAGGATGAAGGGCATAAAGGGGTATTGGCAACAACTCCACAGCGCTACGCCAAGTTGCTAACGAGTGGTTAAAACCTTAGTAGGTGGAAATATGTATGTGAAGCGATTTGCCTTATAATCTATACTAATATTATAAAGAGGAAAGATTTGTACCTATTTTTGTATGTTTGTATTGAATAGG
Source organism: Bactrocera correcta (assembly GCA_027475135.1). Taxonomy (NCBI): domain Eukaryota; kingdom Metazoa; phylum Arthropoda; class Insecta; order Diptera; family Tephritidae; genus Bactrocera; species Bactrocera correcta. The sequence continues at coordinate 4,305,659 of CM050323.1, read as the reverse complement.
CTCAAAAAGTACTAGGCCGATTTAAAAAATTCTTTCACCAATAGAATGCCACATTCTTCCAATTTGACATAGGCTACACTTGATTTTGAAAAAAATTAGGGAACCTTGGTAACATTTGAACAATGTAACCGAAGGAGTAGAAAAATGAGTCTTAAAATGTCTTTCGTCGAATGCGCTGCTGAAACTATTAGCGATAGAACAAAATAATGTACAACAATATTGAAGAACATCATAATTTCTACAAAAAACTCCGCGATAGCATATGTCCAACTATTGTAAGTATGTCACTACAACAACTTTTTTCATTTTAAACATTAACGAAAATGCTAACCAAATTCAAACCATGCTATTTATGTGTTTATATTAATCCTTATCCAAATTAATTATTTTATGGTCAAGACCATTAAACACCTATAAAATAGTTTTTAAATTGGACTTTCCATTCAAAAGATATTACGAATAAATAATTCAAAAAGTAAACAAAACCGCCATAGCGCCGTGGCCGTTGTTTGCGATGCATTCTGAAAAGCGCGCCGGCCCAGAGAATGTGAAGTATAGAGAAGGTGCAAATTGAATTCTGTATGATGTTCGATTTGACGGCTAACAGAGCCGATAGAATCAAAGTAAGGAATTTGACGTTGTCGCTGCTTGTTAGCAGAATTGAGCACGTGCAGTGGCAAAAATATATGTAAAACGACTCAATTCATTATTTATTACTGTTATTTTAATTTTTTGATTATTATTATTTTTATTTTTTAATTTTTCATAATTAGTTTTATTTTTTTTATTTTACTTTTTCGTAATTATTACTCTTACTTATAATATTTTTATACGCTAATTTTTAAAGAATATTACTATTATTATTATTATTATTTAATATATTTATTTAATAATTTATTATTTACTTATATGTAAAACGACTCAATTCATTATTTATTACTGTTATTTTAATTTTTTGATTATTATTATTGCATTTTTTTGCTGTTCATGGGAGCAAAGTCCCATATTTTTTAACACTGATTCTTATGTAAAATTTAACGAGGAGTCGAATGGAAAAGTCAATTTTGAAAAAAAGTTGGTGAAAAAGCACGAAAAACCGGATTTTTTGGAAAATAATTTTTTTTTTTTGGATTTTGAGCGTCAACTTTGAATTTTTTTTTTGCTGTTGATGGGATCAGAGTCCCATATTTTTGAAAACTGATTCTTATGTTAAATTTAACGAGGAATCGAATAAAAATGTCAATTTTGAAAAAAAAGGGGGGGAAGAGCACAAAATGCGGGATTTTCGGAAAAAACATAGTTTTTGTGGATTTTGAAATTTTTTTTGGATTATGAAAATATTTTTATCAGAAAGCTGAGATTTTTTTACATAAAAATGGATAACTTCAAAATTTTTTTCACTCAATTTTGAGGTCGTTAAAAAATAAAAGAAAAAGTCATTTTTTTGTTTGATCTCAATTTGAAGTGCGCGCCAAAAAACAATGGAGCAACTTTGGCCACTAAAAAGTTTACAGATATTCTTATTTTAGTCTATATTATGATATTCTAAAGTTTCGTCAAAATCGGAGAACCACGGGTACAAAACCATGTCGCCAATTGATGGAATGGCCCATATACAAATATAACTGTGGGATTTTTTTAAATACAAATAAAAATATTTGTGAAAAAAAGACGGGCTGCTAGTTCTTTATAAAGATATTGCATTTTTGATTGTGCATTGTCATAATACCAAATGTGACATTTTTTTTATAAACGTACTAAGTTAACCAAGCGTGAGCTTCATCGTTTAACACAAAATCGGTCATGTCGTTTTGGTTCCTTCTGGGATTAATCCTTCTCGTACTAAAACACGAGGTAATGAATCGTTTTTTTGTTTCAAGAAATACTGTTTGTTCTGTGACAATGAAGCCGATAAAACGGCAGAAATGAAAAAAGTTCAGCAACTTCGACGAAGAGTGTCTCAAGTTTCAACCCTTGATTTTAAGAAAACCATCTTCAAGGAATGATGAGTAAGCAAGAAGTGTCATTGCCCGCATGCAGTATGAATATGACTTAGTTGCTGCTGAGGCTAAGTACCACAGTGATTGTTACACTTCGTTTCTGAAAACCATTAGTGTAGATAAAATCGGTCGTCTTGATAGTGTTTCTATTATGTCAGCGATGGAAGAAATATTTGCATTTATTGAAAGTCGTGATGATGGTCAATTTTCAATACAAGAATTGAAAGATATTTGCAAAGAATCATCGATCGATAGTAGAGCAATTATGTCAAAACTTAAGTTAAAGTATGGTAATTGAATCATTATAACTGAGAAATTGGGAAGTTCAACATTCATTTGCTTCATCGACAAACAGCATGACGTCATCAGCAAAATTTGGTATGAGAATAAAAAGCAAAAAGAAAAGGAAGAGCGGTAAGAATACTTGAAGCAGCTGCAGCAATCGCTCGAGAAGATATTCAGTCGATAGTGTTTGACACTGATAGTTATCCTCCACCTACTCATCTTTGACTTATTTGTTAGAATAAATAATTTTGAAAAATAAACTATGTAAATTGAAACACTTGAAATTAATATGAACAAATGTCAGCCACTGTATTGTGGCTGCTGTTCGGCCTAGGTCTTTCACATCACGGTTACAATTGGATCTCTTAGCGTTTTTTCATCGACAGTTGGGTCAAAACGTCTTATTCAAACTTTCTTCGGTTTTGTATGCATCGTATAATGAAACTATGATGTATGAGGCAGCAGCAGTTCTTTATCGTTTATTCATATTATAACTCCAAAAGCAGCAGGTATAGCGGAAAAACCCATATCACGAGTAAACAAAGTTCTTTCAGGGGGTATTCTGGTCCAGGATTTTGAAAAAATCAATTTTTTTTTTTGCATATTTTCATAGCTTAGACTTTCAAAAATATGACCTTAGAAGGATTTTTTAAAATTCGACTTAGTTTCGGAGATACAGCCGATTTTATAACGTGGCGTCCGTGTTCACTAGAATTGTCTCCTAAACTTTAACCGCGTTTTTGGCGAAACTGACTTTTTCGGAACGATACCCACGATTTATCAGGTTCTACTGGGCCGATTTATTTGAAATTTGTATAGAGTCTTCTTTATAGGCTTGTCAATGGTTGGAAAGAGCCCCATCCCAAATTTTTATTTCTATTTAAAAAAAAAATTCCAAATAGTCAGAAAAAGTGATCCAAAAAAAAAATTTTTTTCAGACAGTCGCCATTTTGTGAAAACATTTTTTCCCATTTTTCCGTAGTTCCGTCCATTGCGACATTATTCTAGATTAGTAATCTTTTTTTTTTGGTTTCAGATAACTAGGAGGGTTTAAATCATGGGTATGGTCACGTGGAAATTTTCAGAGATCCTTCCTTGTTCAGTCTGGAGAAGGCAGAACTAACGGCGCGGGTGTTGGGGCCGATGATATCAATATATCGACATGCGCCAGCAACTGTACACTCTCATAAAATATTGTACCTGCTCGACTAAGTTCTGCAGCTCGAACTATTTTCACCAGCAGCAAACTGAAAAAAAATCGCACAATAGGGAATCGCCTTGTCTGAAACCTCGTTTGGTATCGCATGGCTCGGAGAGGTCCTTCCCGATCCTGACGGAACTTTTGGTGCTGCTCAACGTCAGTTTACACAGACGTATTAGTTTTGCGAGGATACCAAATTCAGACATCGCGGCATAGAGGCAGCTCTTTTTCGTGCTGTCGAAATAAGCTTTGAAATCGACAAAGAGGTGGTGTGTGTCGATTCTCCTTTCACCGGTCTTTTCCAAGACTAGGCGCATGGTGAATATCTGGTCGGTTGTTGATTTGCCAGGTCTAAAGCCACACTGATAAGGTCCATAGCACACTTAAATTCCAATCGTTGGGTATGCTTTCGTCCGACCATATTTTACAAAGAAGCCGATGCTTGCTCCTTATCAGTTCTTCAGCGCCGTGTTTGAATAGCTCGGCCGGTAATCCATCGGCTCCCGCCGCTTTGTAGTTCTTCAGGCCGGTAATTGCTATTCGAACTTCTTCCTGGTCGGGCAATGGATCGTCTGCTCCATCGCCTTCGATTGGGAAATCGGGTTCGCCTTCTCCTGGGGTTGTATGCTCACTGGCATTCAGCAGGCTGGAGAAGTGTTCCCTCCATAATTTAAGTATGCTCTGGGCATCGGTGACTAGATCACCTTTGGGGGTTCTACAAGAGTATGCTCCGGTCTTGACACCTTCCGTAAGCCGCCGCATTTTTTCGTAAATTTTCGAGCATTACCCCTGTCGTTCAGCTTATCAAGCTCTTCGTACTCGCGCATTTCGGCCTCTTTTTTTTCTATCTGCAAATGCGTCTCGCTTCCCTCTTCAACTCTCGGTATCTATTCCAACTCGCACGTGTTGTGGTCGATCGTAACTTTCCGAGGTAGGCAGCCCGTTTTCCCTCCGCTGCGACACGACACTCCTCGTCGTACCAGCTGTTCTTTTGCACTTTCCGAAAACCAATGGTTTCGGTTGCAGTTGTACGTAAGGAGCTTGAAATGCCGTCCCACATTTCCCTTATACCGAGTTGTTGACAAGTGCTCTCAGAGAGCTGGAGTGCAAGCCGAGTAGAAAATCGTTCGGTTGTCTGTTGTGATTGCAGCTTCTCGACGTCGACTTGGCTGCAACAAGATAGTGGTCCGAGTCGACGTTAGGACCTCGGAACGCACGCACATCTAAAACACTGGGGACGTGTCTTCCATCTATCACAACATGATCGGTCTGGTTGGTAGTTTTTCGATCCCGAGACAGCCAGGTAGCTTGATAAATCTTCTTACGCTGGAATCTAGTACTACAGATAATCATATTTCGGGCCCCGGCAAAGTCGATCAGCCTCAACCCCTTTGGGGATGTTTCCTGGATGTGGAGGCTGAATTTGCCGACGGTAGTGCCAAAGATACCTTCTTTTCCTACCCTGGCGTTAAAGTCGCCAAGCACGATTTTGATATCGTAACGGCGGCAGCGCTCAGAGGTGTGCTCCAAGCACTCATAAAAGGCATCTTTGATCATATCCTCCTTCTCTTCCGTCGGGGCGTGGGCGCGAATCAGCGATATGTTGAAGAACCTCGCTTTAATGCAGACTGTGGCTAGACGTTCATTCACCGCAGAGAATGATAGTACTCGGCGACTTAGTCTCTCTCCCACCACGAATTCCACACCAAACTTACGCTCCTTTATATGGCCACTGTAGTAAATGCTACAAGGACCTACTTGTTTCTGTCCTTGTCTCGTCCATCGCATTTTTTGGATGGCGGTGATGTCAGCCTTTATTTTTACGAGGACATCAACCAGCTGGGCAGCGGCACCTTCCCATTTAATTGACCTGACATTCCAGGTGCATGCCTTTAATTCGTAGTCCTTATTTCGTTTACCATGGTCGTCATCAAAAGGGGGGTCACTCATCCGAGGCTGTTGTTGTTTTTTTTTTTCATTGGTATGATTTTTTACGTGGCGGGTCCCAAACCCAACGCACAACCCTACCGAAAGGAATTTTTCGCCTTCTCACTTTAGCTCGCCTACAAACGGATGTTCTTAGGCTACCCAGAGGATACTTGGTCAAAGATCGGAAGTCGTGAGCTGCTTGAGTCATATGTAAAAGAATCGTTTCTTGCCACTCCCAAGTGAATGACGATCAGAGAACTTTCATCACTTGCGTGAACTTCTACACATTACTCCATATTATACAAATTACCCCGTAAAATATTACAAAGTGTTACAAACAATATATGAAACATAATTAAAAGCACGTAACTAACAAAATTGTAAATATATTTAATATGACTGAAGTGGTTTTCTACTCACCAACTCTCGGTGCAAGTTAAACTGACTATTAACTTTAATCACAATCAACCATCAGAGAACGTCCACATAGAGAACAAGTCAGATTATTAAATTTCTAATCCCAACAAAAATAGTTGAATAGTTATTTCCCTTCAAATACGTTCAGCCAACTGAAATAAATTTTAATGAGATTTGTAACGTAAAAGTATTATTTTCACACATACTATATCACAGATATAACTACATATATACACATATTAACAAAAACAACTTGTTTGTATTCATTCCCATGCTTCTAATAAAATGATTACCGCTATAGATTTCAGGCGACGGAGTGCAGGCTTCGGCTTCTCACTTAATGCCGATGAATTACGACCCATTCATAACTGAAAAGCACACACACACACGCACACACCGGAAACAAGTTACAGCTCCGATAAAACATCTTTAGCACTAAGTAGAAGTAAGAACAAATGCTGCAACAAATCCATGTAGCAGAATTGCCACCGTCGAGCTGAAACGCCTTAGCGAGCGGGCCAAGGTGTTAAAATACATCTGTAAGATGTTGCCTGCTACAAGCGAGCAACTACGAAGATTAATGTTTAGCATGCAACCAGACACCTTCACGACGGCTCCAGCAGCCGTGCTCACCTAACAGCGCTCGCACCTGGCTCACCTCGTCTGGCTGCTTAAGCTCCGAAAGCTGTGCGCGGCCATCGTCTGCTCCGAGCCAATTTGAGGCAAACCTGCTGCTGTTGTTGTTGGTGCTGTTGAGCTGTCTGTGCGCTTCATTTCTCCGAGCAGACGAATTTGCTCTGCTTCATGTACCGTTTGCACCTTCAGACAGCCAGCAGGCTTTGCACTGAAGTTTTGAAATTTTAATGAATTTCTGCTTCTTCTTCTCGCTCCTTTCAGGCGTTTTATACGATTTTGACTCTGTAATATTTTCCATTACTAGCTGAAGTTGGCAGAGCACAAGGTTTTCGGGTTTGGAAGGATGTGCATAGACGAATAAATACCTTAGGTATATAGACTAGAGTATTTGTGCGAGAAAGTGGTGCTAAATATATTCAACTATTTTATGCTTATAGAATGCTATTTTGTATGCAAACATATGAAAATTCTAATTGTGTGTTATTTGCTCTCATCATATGCACAATCTCGTATTTGGCAGGTGGGCACCCTATAGGAAAATGGCAGCTAAGAAAAATGAGATGGAAAAGCAGCAGTTAACCAGATTGAAAGTCTGAAAAGTTAATGCAAAATGTCTGATCGCTTATAGACTGAGTTTGATAACATGAAAAATCTAATAATTCATATTTCGAGGACGCACATTCGAGTCCTACCTTTTAGCCGCTTCGTTAGATAATCGCAGAGCTTATTACTTCATTTATTGACTGCATTTTTTCGTACAACAGACGAGATATAGTGCGAATTGACAATCCATACAAATTACAATATTAAATTGCAAAATAAACGCGTGTATGACTTAAAACTGCACCGTGATATAATATAGGGTGGACCATATAAAATTTTAAACTTAAAGATAGGGCGTAAAAGATTGAGTGTAGCGTTTGCTGAATGGCACGTAGCGCCGTCCTGCTGGAACCAAACGTTGTCCAAATCTTCCTCTTCAATTTGCTTGAAGAAAAATTCGGTTCGGTTTGCGATATCGCTCACCATTGATGGTTACGCGGTTCTTTCTTCATTTTCGAAGAAAAATAGGTCGATGATTCCACCAGACCAAAATCCGCACCATACAGTGATTCGTGGTGGGTGCATTGGCTTCTCGACGATTACGTGGGACTTTCTGTGCCCCAAATGCGACAATTCTGCTTATTAACGTAACCATCGAGGTGGAAATGAGCCTCGTCCGAGAAGATGATTTTTCGATAAAATTGACCATCCTAGGTTTATTTTCTTTTTCAATATTTCCCAGTTTTCTTCTAGTGAATAGCGACCTATTTCGTAAATTTTAGACTTTTTACTGAATATCTGTCATTTTCCGAATGGTATTTAACGTTTCCGATGTCGAAATATAAATAATTCAAATTTAAAACGTTAGATGGCCCACCCATACTTGAGGTACTAGCACTGCACCGAACACATTTTTCTTTCATATTTTCTCTGCAGGACATGCTGAAACTCCTATACATATAGTAAATGTCTATGCATTCGTTATTGACGTAGAGCTAAATAAATATTTGAAATATTCAAAATTTTATTACACATAGGTGGCTGCCACCTGCAGTGCGAATAGAATTAATTATGAGACGGAAGAATTTCAAACAAAGTAGATGAGTACAGCTAGCGGCAAAAGAAAGTATACACCTAGCTGCAAATAGATTCCTTTTTCGCTAATATTTATATATATTTATAACTTTTCTGATAAATTTTTTTTAAGATTATAATTACATAAGTATATAAAGAACTCTATCTAGTACAGAAAGAAAGTTAGATTATATCCTCTCAATGACCGATTCAGGTGAAGATACTCTGAATTGAGTGAGTTTAAATGACACAACCTCTATCCATATCGACGAGTGCAAGATGGGCTGCCGAGTAGGGCGGTACAGTCCAATTATCTTAACAACTCTCTCTATTGGGCTACCAAACTCAGCCGGCATCTTGCAAACTAAAGTACTAGATATAGATAAAACATATTGTGGTCTTTTGAATCACTTGGGTGAATATATGTAGAAAGCAACCATATACACGGTTAGCTAGACGGGTTTGCCGGATTTGCCGGCGCTGCATATTAATTGCAGTGGAGTCAAGGAAGGCTTTGAGGTAGCTGGCAGGTCACTCTCCTTGCCCTTGATTTGAGTTCTCGAGCAAGCGAGTTGGCCAAGCTAGGAATCTCTTTAGACGAATCCAAAGCGGAGTTCATATCATATTCGCTGAGAACGTCACAAAAACAAGCTAAACGATAATAAAGCAGATATTGCCCAAATAAGACATGAATAGAACCGAAGACCTAGTCGCTAGTCTTTTGAAGAACGAGTGTTAAAAATCAATCGTTATTTGCCACAGGTGCAATCAAGCAGGTAATAAGTAAATATATATATGGGAGTCCATCAGACACCAGACCTTGAATGACTGTCCACAAACAGTATAAGGGGCTTAAGTAATTTCATTGAGAGCACCAATTTTTTGAAGAAACGGGATTGAAAGATTATAATGATCCAACATAAGTACAACAAAATCGCGCTAATTGAGCCCAAGGAGGAAGCACTCTTACCTAACTGTCCACAATATACGGGTTTGTTTAACAAGGTTGGAGGTACAAACACCCTCTGAATCAAAATTTAAAATAATATAATCACTTATCTCTAAGATCAACACTCGCCCCTAAGCGGCTAATGTAAAGCTTTAAAGTATACTTCTCAATTATGAATATATATTAAGTCCAAATCAGGAAAAAGAGAAGAAGAACCGAATTTTTTAAAAATCTTGAGAACATATATTGATTACTTTTCATCAAAATCCATTAGCTAATGCCTTGCTCCAGTTCTGTAGTCAAACCCGATTAAAGAGAAGAGGTTTACCAGCCTTCTAAAAAACAACATATTGGGTAGTCGAAAAAGTTTTTCGTATTTCGTATTTTGTCGATAGATGTCGTTGCAGTCGTGTATCTCCAGTGCTACCAATCACATTGTGTCATACCATATAGTGTTGGGAAGGTAAGATTTTAAGCTTCGTTTGAACAAAAAAAAATTAAATTCGGGGAAGTTGAAAAAAAGTGACATTTTTGAATTTTTAGATAAAAAAGTGAAGAATGCCGCGCAAGCCACAAATGAAATTTGTGAAGTTTACCGAAACGATGTTGCATCAGTACGTGTAGCACAACAATTCTTCGCTCGCTCTGTTCTGGAAATTTCGCAATTTCGATTCACAATGATGGAAGTTTTACACTGATGTAATAATGATTCTAGCGGAATAATTGCAAAAAGTGGTAGACCGAAATAGTACATACTTGTCTATCCATTTATTAGTATAAATATTTGTTTATTTATTTATTATTATAAGTATACTATATATAGTAAATAAAATATTTTGAAATTTTATTATAAAAACGTAAAAACTTTTTCGACTACCCAATATCGTCAAAAAGACTCAAACTCAACATAGAGCTCTGGTATAGTTTTAAATATATTTACGATTTGTTACTTATTGTTTGTTAATGAAGAAGTGTTTAAACGAAAAAAATAATTTTAATACTCCTGGAAAATTCGAGGCATAAGAAATTCGAATACACCTAAATATATATACGTATATGTCTTTGAAAGCTCTATTAATATGATACCCTACTATAAATGCTGTAGAGACAACTGTGTGAAATAAATATCATTAAACGTAATAAGTAAGTTATCACTGAATTATGAAAAAAGCTGTTACTGTATTACCTTGGAATACTTAAAATATATTGACGAAATATTTAGGTAATATTGATGCTTTAGCCGAGAACAGTGTTTCACGGAGCTCAAATTGTAAGTTATGAGACGTGGGAGCCAAGTTTCGTGTGCAACGGCTGATTGTTTGATGACTTGTTGTGTGGTTTTTAAGGCCAATGATATCATATAGTATATCGATGATACGCCAGCAGCTGTACTTGATCCTGACGGAGCTTTTGGTTTTGCTCAACGGCAGTTTACACAGACGTATTAGTTTTGCAGGGATACCAAATTCAGACATAGCGGTAGCTCCTTTTCTTGTTATCAAAAGCAGCTTTGAAATCGGCGAAGAGTTGCTGTGTGACGATCCTTTTTCCACGGGTCTCTTTCAAGATTTGTCATGGCAAATAACTGGTCACTGTTTGATTTTGTAGCCCTTAAGCCACACGTTTAAGTAAACTCTGAACTTTTTCAGTATCATAAATCAAATATATATACCATTCCACAGATATACGAGGTATGACAATTAAGTAATGAGATTGATTCCATAAAAACCGTACATTTGAAAATTATTCTACAACTCTGCTATCCCCTTCAAAGTAGTCCCCTTGAGCGGTGTGGCACGGCGCGTTGTCGTGATGAAGGATTCAGTTACGAGCGATATCTGGGCGCACTATGTTGACTCGTTTTCGCAATATTTCGAGTACTTGGCAAAAGTAGACTTGATTCACAGTTTTCCCCGGTGGAACGAATTCTTTGTGGACGATTCCACGGCTATCAAAAGGCTATAATCATCGTTTTCACCTTCGACTTGCTCATGCAAGCTTTTTTCGGGCGGGGGCGCGCGGAGACAACCTGGGCTATATGAGCACTATCACCATATACTCTTACAATTTTGGCGTACGTTTCCGAAGCTGTTTCGCCCAATCTGGCGCAAAATTTTATCCCGACGCGTTGCTCTTGATTTCGTTTTTCCATTTTCCATTTTCGTGACGAGCATTACAAACACTTGTCTACTCAACATGACGCAGCAAGCGAAATAAACAAGCTAGAGCGATGGTACATACATCAATGAAGAGAGGAGGGATGCCGGAAAAAGAGAAAGGGACAAGATCACAGGTTTAACACAAGCGCGGCAATAAAATCAGACTCATTACTTAATTGTCAAACCTCGTACAATAGAAAGGTTAGTTGCTTTAATGACGTTTTTATTATCTATTTTTGTTTCAATTACTGTGAGCTGAAAAGTGAATCAAACTCGAATATAAACCAAAGCACTAAAGCAGTCCACTCATTTGGCAAGTATGAATATAAGATCACCTGCACGTGACCACAAATGTCACGGCTAACCCCGACAAAATAATGTGTAGCAGCTTAAATATGCCAGACTTGTACCACAATTTACTGTTAATGGCAAAAGCAGTCACACTAATAACTGCGACATTAACTAAACCGGCAAGTGCATACAAATATTGATTGCAATAACAACAATAGGCTGTGGCATTGCAGCGATGCAGCGGAGACAGTAATGATGATGCTTAATTTTAAATACTGAGCACTTAACAACAAATGACGGTAATGCAGTGCGAATTGCCTGTCACTCAAATTGCCACAGCGACACTGAGGTGCACATTTCCGTGAGGTTAGGTCGGCATAATGACCCAGTAGAGAAGTTAATGGCAATGGTAACAGGCAAAGAAAAACTTCCATAGACAAAATAACGTAATTATAAATCTTTATAGAAAAAGGGATTTCGCATAGCTATGTAGGGTTTAAAAACCGCTATCAGTGGTACTTTTCTTCCCAAAACACTAAGATTTGCCTCGGCTAATCGACCTGGTAGGAGGTCGAAAAACCATATCATGGCTATCATGATTTACTGCAAAAATATTTTTAAGTTCAATAAACCTTGACGATATTTGTGAAGTTCTCAGCTCACTTCTGAAAGTATCTTGACCGCTTCTAACCTTCTTGCTAAACAATCTCCAATCTAAACATCGCTTAAAATGACGCAGCCAATGTTGATATTCGCTAACCAGCATCCAGTCAAAGCTTAGTAGAATTATTCAGTGTATGTTGCATATACAAACATACTAACTTGGAATTTCCAAGCATGAAGTATATATTGTATGTATAAACATATGGATCCATGTATTTGATTGTGTTTTCCTCGCATTTGTTGTTGCTGTGCATGTTAAACGATGCTTATCGCATCACTAACTAAGTAGTGCTTTCAGAGGACGGCGCTGCTTTAGTTGCAGTTCGCAAACTTGTCGACAGAGTTTAAATGTGTGTACACGAGTACAACAAACACACTAAAACGTATGCGCAAACTAATGGATGAATTGGTGCATGCAACCCTGTATGGCGGCATTATTGTGCAACTACAGTGGAGTGCGCATAAACCCAAATAACAACAAAAACAGTAAGAAAGAACTAAATTCTGGGAAAACGAAAAACTACATATACTAATAGTCAGACAAAAAAGAGTGTAATGTATACGGACTCTCGACTAAAGTTTGGCTCCGCAAATTCCTTTCTCGAGGATGATGATGATACCGGCTTCAATAACAAGTATGTACAGGATGATCCCTTTCAGGGTTCCCTATTTTTTTTTTACGGAAAAACACAGTAACTTCAAATTTAATGGGGAATGCTTATTATAGTTCGAAGGAACGTTCTTTGGCGTTTTTGAAGATTATCTCTTTCACATGCTGGACTACGTCTCAGATGGGCCATCCATTGAGTCCGATTTTCGATGACTCATTCGAGAATTTCGACTGGTAACTGGTGAATGACACGCATGCTGTTTTGCTCCAAAGCCAGTATCTGCATAGATTTTGACTTAGACAACCACACAGGAAAAAGTTTAACGGTGAAATTATTTGCTCGCCGAAGTGTTCTCTCAATAAATCCCTTGATTGAAACGATGAAGGTGACGCCATGTTGTTGAAACCAAATGTCGCCGAGATCACGAGTTTCAATTTCAGGCATCAAATAGTCGGCTATAAAGGCGCGATAACGAGATTACGATCTCACCGGCATCATTTTCGGCACCGTTTCGTTTTTTTTTTCCTGGAATTTCTTCAGGTTGTGCTTCGTCTGAAATAGGGCAATTTCGCTTACTTATGTACCCATTGAGCCACAAATGGGCCTCATCGGTGAACAAAATTCGGTTTGAAAACGTCAAATCTTCTTGAAACTTTTCAGGAGCCCATAGAGCAAAGCGATGTCGCTTAAGATGGTCTAGCGGCTTCAGTTCTTACACAAGCAGTATTTTGTACGCTTTCAATTTAAGTTTTCTCGTCTCGTCAATTTAACACCTTAGTGTTGTTTTATAATGGCGCCACTGCACTGACTTCGAGAATTAGTAATAAAATTCCAATCCAAACTTTCAAGGAAAAGTAGATCGAGTTGATCTAAACCTAAATTTATCTGCATTATAAAATATTATAAAAACCGTTAGGTGCATCAAATTGTTATGCCAAAAAGTAGTTTTAATGAAAGTTTTCGCGGAGATAAAAAAATAAAAACTTTAGTCAACCAAACATTCACAAGTTCTCACTCACATATATCAGATGTTTAATATTAAACTTTTTGGCGACCATAACTTCGACTTAAGTAGGTTGAAGTGCTTTGAAATACCGATAAACATATGTTAAGTATCCGCAACGAAATGAAAGTGCGTGTATAAAAAGGAAACTTTTGACAGCGACTCCTAGTGTGGCACATAATATACAAAGGTAGCCACGAAGTATGCGTTTCTCCTATGATACATATTGGAATACAAGATGAGTTTGAAGTTCTTTTGAGGTTCGCTTTTGGAGCCAACAACACAGTATGTGTACATTAGGCTATCCGTGATTTCCCATATTTAGTAATCGACACACATAGTTCCTTAGGAGGCTCGTTGTGAGACCAACTGGTCTTGATTGGAAAAGTTGTATATGGGCAACTTTCAAGACATCGCCATGAAACCCGCTACCGAAGGCCGCGAGTCAATTCCTATACAAAGCCTTGCATCCGCACAGAAGATGTGCTACAGTCTCTTCTTCCACTGATTTCTAACAGCGCTCTCTTATCCTTTAAATTTCAATAGTCGGTATTTGCGACCCATAACGGTCCATTCATACCACGTTTGTCTACTTGTTGAACAAAGCAAGGCTTGGCTCCTCCGCGACATGTGTTGATTAAATATCTACATGTAGCTAGCGGCATATGCATTCCTTCTTCAGTGGATAGTTCCTGATCCTGTTAGTTCATCTGCTTCCCAGTTAGCTGGAATATCAGTGTGTCTTGGAAAATATTGCTGGTTTATCGTGAAATAGGATGCTTATTCCAGAAATAGATTAAGGCATTATTGTACTATCTCCAATAAAACCCTAATATTTTGTTCAAAGAATCAAAGCACAACCTGACGGATTTTGAAAAAAAGTTTGGGCTTGCATCCATATAAAGTTGTTCTCTCTCAAGAACTGGCGCCATTGGGCCACCATAAACGACGTAAATTTGCTTATTTCGTCTTGGAACAACTTGAAAACGATAACAATTTTTTTTTAAGAAATCACTTCTCCATTGAGGTCCACTTTCAACCAGTAGTGCGGTAAACAAACAAAACTCGATTGTGGTGCGAAGAAAATCTAGAAATTACTCACGAATAACCATTACATTCACCTACATTAACAGTTTTTTTTTTGGTCTTTAGTCTGGTAAAATCATCGTTTGTCCGGTCGGGGCTACGTACCTCACGGCACGTGTAACAACCGAATTATTGCGCAAAAAGTTTGGAGATTCGATTGTTTCAACAAATTGTGACATTGAATGACCTCGAAGAAGTTATGAATTGACACCATTAGACTACTTCTTGTTGGGTTATTTGAAATATGGTCCTTAGCAATAAACCAGATTCTCTTCAAGCTTTAGAAGTCAATATGGAATATGCTATTCATGACATAAGACTTGATTAAGTGGAAAAAGTATTCGAAAATTGGGTTCATCAAATTCATTCCTGTGTAAGAAGTTATGCAGGCCAATTGAACGACCTTATATTCAGAATCGTATCGATTGTACTTTGTACTATCAATTTCTCTCACTGGGTCTCAGAGACTCACCCTGGTTTTAATAAGCCCCCTCTCAGTGGTTTTCACTGGTTCTCAGTGGATCTCCCTGATTCTTTCAAACTCTATGTAGATCTCACTGACTTTCACTGGCTTTCAATTGTTCTCAGTGGCTCCCTCTGGTTCTCAAAAGTTCTCACTATCGCCTTAACTCTCAATGGTTTTCCCAGTTTCTCAGTGGTTCTTCCTGATTCTCACTGGCCCTACGTGGTTTTTAGTGCTTCTCTCTGGCTATGCAAGCTCTCAGCAGCTCTGAAAAGTCCTCAGGAAATCATCCCTGGTACCGCCTGCTTTTCAGTGGCCCTGAATGACTATTAGTACTTTTTAGGGGTTCTCCCTGATTCTCACAAGCTCTAAGTGGTTATTTCTAACTTTCACTAGCTCTCAGTGCTCTCTCTGGTTCTCATTATTTGTCACTAACTTTCTCCCTGAATATCAATGATTTTCCATTGAGTAGCCTCTCTCAGTAGCCGTCGTAGTTCTCAGTTGCTCTCCCTATCTGTGTATTGCTCTCATTGGTCATCCATAGCTCTCCCTAGTTCTTTCGTCACATAACTCACATAACATCAGCTCGGTATCTAGGCATACAGGAAAAGAAGAGAACGAAAAGGCAAGCGAGCTTTCCCACTCGGGGACAGCCTAAAGCACTGTTCATCTAAGCTTAACTAGACCATTCAGCTCTTCAAGGGTTGTTTAAAGCAATATTCTCAAGAGGAACACCTCAGAGTTTGAAATATTAGCACAGTCAGCATACCACAAAATTACTTTGGTGTAGTATTAATAAAAAAAGGGTAATATTGAAGAAGTCTTCAGAGGCCACTTATCCTTAGGATACCACCTTAAGAAAATTGTAAAAGAAAAATGTGAAACATGCGTAGAGGATGATGAGACGGTGGAACATTATCTTTGTGAATGCCCATCCCTTTGCGGGTTGAGACGGCATATCTTCTCAATGCTCCGACTTAAGAGACATTACGCTGCTTGGTTGTAAAAAAATAAAGTTTTTTTTACCAAATTCAGTAAGCGCCCCAGCCTAAATTTGGTTACCACACGGCAACACAATGCGCCTAATGTTGGCCCAAATGACCTAAATGGTCGACTGCGGTGTAGCGCTTCTATGTCTCCCTTTTTAACCAACAAAAAATCAAGAGTAAAGATTAAAACGAAAGCTTTAAATGCAACTAACGGAGCGTCACACCTTTGGAAATCAAAATTATGATAGCTTCCAGTGCTATCTCAACTCATGAAGATCTCTTGATACACCTCTGCAATAGACCACTGTTTCAACAGTCTAATTTCGATCTTTCCAGTGACAGGTGAGCTAGCTCATAGCAGTGGTGTAGTATTCGAACATTGTATTATTCCTTTTTGTGTATTTTAGACTATACTCTTTCAAATACTCCATCACAATACTGCCAACTTCGGTATATGTCCAATTTTTAATACAGTAAAATTTAAAAGCTCTCAGCATACCATATTTGCGTCAATGTCATTTTTCTCGAATTCTCTGCTACAACCGACAATTGACGAATTTCCATTCAAAAGAACTAAAAATTGCTTATTAGCTGCTCAAGCACACACATACTTGTATACCGCATGCAGCTGAACATAAGTATGAATGTGTTGCCCATTGTGCTCATAAGCATGGGTGTGCCTGTATGCAAACGCTTCCGTTTTCCGGTGTCACTGTTGTCCTTCCTTCCACTGACATCTCTACCAACCAATGGATCCAGTGTTTGCTGTGGCGCCTTTCTTTGCCACTGTTGCTGCTGCAGAGTAATCAATAAGGTTTTTATGGCAATCGATTCTTTATTCATGAATACGTTTCCTATAAGCAAAAACACACATGCACATGCATGCCAGTGCAGATGAAGCTAATATTTATGCAAATGTACTGGCGTATGTGTGTGTGACATTGGTCTTCCTGTGTAGCGGTGCATGGCGGAGCAATTGGTTATTGAATGCAAAATTCATCATCGTCAGTTGAGCGCAACATGTTTCGGCTATTCCGGTTTGATGTACCCAAACTTTTACAGTTATCCTAGAAAGTTGTTGCGAAATTCCGAACAGCAATAGGCAAAATGTTGTATTGTATATATATATATATATATTCCTGTATGGTACAAACATTCAAATAATTGCGACTTGCAGTTAAGTGCTTTCAACAATTAAAATATCTCTCCCATTACCCGCTGTAATAGATTTGTTTATTAAGACTTGTCTTTACGACCTACAGTGAGTGAGTCTTAAGCTCTCCAAAGCTGAAACAAATCGGTAGCACAATCCTCTTCTAGATTATTATTGACTGGCTCTCGTTTGAGATATCCTGGCAATAAGTTTGATAATGTTGAAAGCCACTTCTAATGTCAATACATATTATTAGGAGAGTTTCAGAAAATGGTGACATTTTCAGCACCAAATCGCAGCGAAATTAATGAAAAAGGGGTAAGAAACCTAGATACAAGTTACATCTTAAAGAAGCAGGAAAGTTTAGATTTTTGAGAAAGTTATCCTGTCTTCCCCTTGAATCCACAAACGTGATATAAATATTACAATTCTTATTTTCCCTATCCCATCTGTTGTTGATTTGGGGCGTTTTGGGTCAGGCAGCTTCAAACTTCAAATTTAAACGTGCAAATGAATTTCTTAAATAGAACACCCCAAAAATAAAACCTATTAACCTTATAAAGACTATGCACAAATGATAAGCTGAGTCGATTAAGACAAGGCCGTCTGTCTGCGTTTTCACTTTTTAGTTTGAAGTGCTTTTTAAGCGTGTTTTTATACTAACGGGTGGGCCATCTAACGTTTGAAATTTGAATTATCTATATTTCGACATTGGAAACGTCAAATAACATTCGGAAATTGACAGATATTCAGTAAAAAGTCTAAAATTTACGAAATAGGTCATTATTCACTAGAAGAAAACTGGGAAATATTGAAAACTTTTTTCCAAAGTGGTGAGTCAAGTGGATGGTCAATTTTACCGAGAAATCATCTTTTCGGACGAGGCTCATTTCCACCTCGATGGTTACGTTAACAAGCAGAATTGTCGCATTTGGGGCACTGGACGGCGCTACGTGCCATCAGCAAACGCTACACTCTTTTACGTCTTATCTTCGAAAATCGCATAATCAGCAAAGGAGGTGATGTGAATTGGGCTCCCAGAAGCTGCGATTTAACTCCATTGGACTATTTTCTGTGGAGAGCTGTTAAAGATAAATGTTACGCCAACCATCTAGAAACAATTCAAGATCTAAAGTACGAGATTCAAGCTGCTGTAGCGGCCATAAGGCCTGAAACAATCGAGAAAGTACTCCAGAATTGGGTGGAATGGATAAGCTACTGTAAACTCGGCCGTGGAGATCATTTGTCCGAAGTTGTTTTCCACAAATAAATTTCATAAAACAACCTTTTAAATAAATGTTAGACTTTTGAAAAATATCAAGCCGTTTTTAAATTGACTTTTTAAATTTAAAATTTTATATGGCCCACCCTTTATTAAGTGAACGAAATGATGCTTGAAAATCGTCAGGTAAGTGTTGGAGAGTTTGTAAGAGAGCTCGACATCTCTTGGAAGTCCGTTCGAATGATTTTGGCAGATATTTTGAGTACAGAATGCGTACACACTCAACTCTTCCCAACAAAGCTGAAATTTTTTCAAAAAGAGTTCCGCAAACAGATTTCTTTGGACATACTTGCTCGTGCAAGTTCCGATCCCACATTCATGGAGATAATTATAACTGCCAACGAAATATAGGATTATGAGTTTCATATACAAACCAGCCTACAATCATCGGAATGGAGGAAAAAATGAGCCGAAAGCCAAAAAAAAAACACGCCAAAGCCACTCAAATATGATGAAAAAAATATTTCTGTATAATTGGATTTCCTGTTTGTTGCTTAATCAAGGGCACAGGTAAACACTGATTTTATTGTACGAACTTGCGATGATTATTGTTTAAGTGTGCACTCATCAACACTATATATGCATATAGTTTTGTTTCCGTTTCTATGAGTGTAGCGAACAACTTTTAAATCTCATCTTCGTAGCTTCAGATCAACAACGGAACAGAGATATTTAAACTATTTTGTATTTTTTGTGAGGAATTCATATAAAGTCTGGGTCCTACATAAATGTTGTGTAACGTGGGCGTGACTGCCATTAGGTTGTGCTAAACAAGAATAAACTTTCCACTCAGTGTAGAACTGCCTGTGCCAAATTCCACAAATCAATCAGAAAATAAAGATCTGCTCCGGCACCATAGGTCAGGATGATGAAGCAGGGATCCAAGTTGTAAGCCGTCAGCTTCAAAGCAATCGGACTTATCTGTCTAAAAAATAGGCTAAACATTAGGTTTTAAGGATTAAACGATTGGAATTTACTTTCTCCTGAAACGAAAAATTTTCTTATATCTGACATTGTGATTATTGAAGTAAAATTTTTCTTTTCCAAAGGTGATGATTTAGTTAATATAATAAGTTCTCATTTTGACGTTTTTTTTAATACTTTTTTTTTAAATTTTTGAATATAATTCAACTCACAAGCGATTTTCATAAATCGGAAAATTACAGAGACATAATAAATTAACATACAATGTCATATAAAGCTTTGGAATTTAAAATGTTCTTAGTAATAAATACATGTATTGGATTCCGCTCCGGATTTCTTATCGGCAAATTTGGGTGCTGGCAGCGACGAACAAGTTGAAAGGAATTAAACTCGTCTCATCATCCTGGTCACCATGACGTATACAATTCTATAGCTAACCTAATTATTTTGATTGCTTACTAACAACCGTTAGATGAACAATACCATTGTATACCTGCAACATAAAATATTAATTAAATTTAATTTAATTATTTCCTCTTAACCACTCACATGTGTAAATCAAATAGCCAAGCGAGCAACAAAATCTCACCGAGTCCTTTCATGAAAAAAGCGCTGCCACTCGCTGTCCTTCAAAAAGTTAACTTATTATTTATTATTTTTAATGCAAAATTATCCACCTCAACAGTTGTTCCATTCCAGTACGACGAAACTCAGTAATGAATTCCCAAATTCTCGCAGATTACAAATTCATATTCGAGGTCAGCAATTTAAAATGCATTATAGTGTATAATTTAATTAAATTTGCTCATAAATTATTTATAATTGCAATTAAGAAGTAAAAGGGTTTCGAGCTGGCAAATGCGGGTGCACGGGATTTGCTACAATTTAGGGCAGTGGAGAATAATTGTGCGCTGCCATAGATACCGGTACAGTTCGCAATGTTGCGTATACGCCGTGTTGCCTGTCTCGCTCTGCTATGCGAGGCTACGCTTGTTATTTGGTGCTTGATATTCGGTTCGGTGCAAACATAAATAATTATTAAGAGCTGCAATAACCTATTTCATATAAATGATCAGTTCGCAGACCACATTCAACTGTAATTACTGCACACACACACACACACACACATTGATAGAACAGAAAGCACTGTGTCGCCGAAATGAATATTTTGAGGGGAAAATAATAATATAAGTAGTTAATAGATGGTAAGAGGAAAATATAGTTAGTGAAAGAGGAGAGTTTAGCTGCTACTTCTATTCTCTGCTTTTTGCCTTTCTCTTGCATAAATCCTCATAATATAATCAGCATTTTTCTATAAGTTAACGCGAACTTTTATACCAACCGCTACATTAAATGTTGAACTTAAGCTGGATACTAGTTTTATATTAACGAGTGAATATCGACATAAAATAATCTGTAGGGCTATAAGCCTTGATAAGAAGTAGAATGTGGAAAGACTTACAATCCGGGCGGAGACTGACTAAACTTAGATGCCAATATTAATCTTACTTTACTTATAATCAGCTAAGAAAAATTAATATTATTTCATTACAATTTCCGAATATCAATACACTATGACTTCGAAAGTGGTTATTCTAAATTTGTGACTTTAGCAGCGTGGCTGGAGTGATAAGGCTTTATAAGCTATTGTGCCTATTTTTAATGGCAAAACCTTACAATTTTTATGAACTTTCAGTTTTGTTCTATATTCTGTGCATTCATGCACCTGCAGATATACATATATTTGTATGTAACGGTACACTGTTTTTACCCACACACTTGTGTGAGAGTGGGCGCAGCGCCATTTTGCCGACCACAACACGCATCCAGCCAAGTTGCACCTTACATTTCACACTTAGTTGCCGCTGCCGCTCTTTCCCCACTCACGCATTAATGCATTCACTCACTTAGCTATGCATGCAACAACGCTTTGTCACCATGCCGCATGATGCCCTTGCGGCCACAAATATTTTGCTCGTTGATTGCGAAATTGCTTATTGCCACCACACGTGGATCTACATATGGACTGTTGTACTCATACTCATTTAGATTTATGTATATGTACGAATATATTACACCAAGGGTGAGAGGAAAAGTTGTATAGTTCTATAAAATTTGGTTGAAAAATTAAAGAGCAAAGATTAGTTGATAAAGATCTTAGCTCAACATATTAACTTTTTTTTCAAAACTGCGAAACATTAAATGCATAAATTTGTTTTTTGATAATTATAAAATTTTAAAATAATAAAACTAAATTTTTCAAAGTCGAATAATTTTTTATATGTCTTTTTCATTAGAATATGTTGAAATTTACGTGGTTTTTTAATACAAATTATCCAGTAGACAAAAGTAAATTAGAGAAATTTGAAGATACTAGCATCGTCTTAAGCAACAACTTTACGAAGATGTAAAAGTAAGGTTAAAACGAAAGGAAAATATAAAGATCTTGTCAGACTTTTGTCTTACCTAATAGTTCTAGTATTTGAGTAAAAGATAGTGTTAAAATTAATTTATATAATCCAAAGGGATTTTAAATAAAAGGCATTATTGATGCGTACTTTTATCACGATTAAAGTGGGTATGATTTTGTCGTGAACACACCGTCCACCTACATAATATTTTGTTATGTGAATTCCTAAGTGATATTATGGTTATACTTGAGCAATGAATCAAGGCACTAACTGTCTATCTATACTAAGACTTATCACTAAAAATTGATATACCTGAACTGAAATAAATTTACAAGTATTGGCAAAAATAATAAACTCGGCCCTTACAAAGAATTTGTTCGAACGTCATTGAGAATTTTCGCTCTATGAACAACTTTCTTATTAAATTGATGTTTTTCTCTTACTAAAAAGTTCTCAACCCAAAAAAATAAATATTTTTCAAAAGTTATATTTTTTTATTCAAAGTAGTTTCCTTGTGCTTCGATACAGCGTTTAGCCCGGTCAATTAGTATTTCAAATGAGTGTTTAAGGTCATTTTTCCGAATGCTCTTGAGAAAATCGGTAGTCGCCTTTTAGGTAGTTGAAATGTCCTGAAACCACTGTCCTTTCATGGACAAATGGAGTTTTCCAAATAGGTAACATTCACAGGGTGCCAGGTCAGGTGAGTAGGGTGAGTGACTAATGGTTAGCATGGAGTTTTTTGGCAAAAAATCAGTGACAAGCGTCGACCGATGATACGGGGCATTATCGTGAAACAGGCGCCAGGACCCTGCCTCACGGTATTGTGGTCGAGCACGACGAATGCGTGACAAAAGACGCTTCATAACACCAAGGTAAAACACAGCATTATTGTTTGGCCAGGTGGAATGAACTCTCGGTGTACAATACCCTCGGAATCGTAAAAACAAATCAGCATTGTCTTTTTTTTTGCCTTCTGAAGACGACTTTTTTGGCCCGACTTCTGATCGTCACAGAGGTCCTTACGACCTTCTTGGAATCGCTTAAACCACTCATGCACATTACTACGGGATAGGCACTGATCACCATAAACTTTTTTCATAATTTGAAATGTTTCAGTAAACGTTTTCCCAAGTGTTAAACAAAATTTAATATTTGCACTTTTTTCAAAATGCATTTTACGACCGATGACCAAAAGCTGCGGTCACTTTTTCATCGATAACATCGATTGTAGTTATCCAATTGTCTTAAAATTTTTACGAAATGTCAACAAGAGATCAAACTTTTTATTTCATATACCCACCAATTGGTGGCGTCACCAGAAACAGTTACACTAAAAAGTTCTGTTTCTTTTCCGACAGACCTTGTACAATATTTGAAGAGGAAAATTAATAAATTAAAATCTCCAATTAATTAAAAATATTCTTGCCATTTCAAAAATAAAAAGGATGACTCGAGCGAATATCCAATCCAGTTCCTCGTATGCTTCATGTAATTCATTCTGTTCAGGCTAAAAATTCGACGCATTGTTGTCGATGGATGAATGGGTATGTTCCTCTCCAAGGAATATTTAAAAATTGAGTTTTTAAAGTTTTGTAGTTTTTGATTTCATTAAGCTTAGATATCTCGTACCCTATAAACCACATAGTTTATTGCATAACATACAGATGATTTTAAATCATTTATTAACAGAATCCAACAGAATTGAAACATACATTGTGACAAAAAATCACCCGGAAACTGTACATTAAATTCCTGTTTCCTTAATTATTATGTCAAATATGAGCGCGATCTGTCAACCAATTTGTTTACAGCAGCTGCTCAAGTCGGTAATGATGGAGCCTTGCGATTTTTACCATTGATAAAAATATCGAACAAGGAATTTGTCTCAAATTTTGTATTTCTTACCAAATTTCATGTGCGAAATCATTTCGAATGTTGGAAAAGACTTACCGTAATTCAGTGTTATCAAAGCCACAAATCTACAAGTGGTACAAATCCTTCAAAGACGGTCGAGGACGTTCTGGACGACCTTCGATCTCTTAAACTGATGAAAAATTAAAAAAAGTGAAGCATAAAGTGCTTGAAAATTGTCAGGTAAGTGTTAGAGAGATAACAAGAGAGCTCGACATCTCTCTAGTGAGTTCATTCGAATAATTTTGGTGGATATTTTGGGTATTAAATGAGTTCTTGCTTTACGCGCCCAGATAAAGATGATTTTTTTTTCAAAAAGCGTACCATAAACCGGTCTCTTTGAACATGCTTGATCGTGCGAATTCCGATCCCACATTCATCATTATAAGTACCGGCGAAACATGGGTTTATAATTTGACATATAAACAAGTCCACAATCATCTAAATGGAGGCAAAAAACGAACCCAAACCAAAAAACCACGTCAAAGTCGCTCAAGAATCAAGGTGATGCTCATTGTTTTTTCCGCGTTCGTTGTTTGGTACTTGATGAATTTGATCCTGAGGGACAAACGGTCAATAAGAAGTTCTATTTGGCGGTATTAAGACATTTACGTGAGAAAATCTGTCGAAAGTGATCGGAATTGTGGAAGAACATCTCATGGATTTTACAAGATGATAATGCACCATCGCATCGAGTCACGATTCTGAACGAATTTAAAGTCAAAAATACAATGAATACATCGATCAACTACCGTTTCACCAGATTTGGCTCGGAGTAATTTTTTCGTGCTTTGCAAACTGAAATCGTCGCACCGTTTCTAGTAGATCGAAAATATAAGTAAAGCAAACTTCACAGAAGGAAATAAAGGCCATATCAAAAACTGCTTGTGAAAAGTGTTTCGAGGACTAGTAAAGTCATTGGCATAAGTGTATTACATCTGGTGAGAATTACTTCGAAGGCGAGAAAATAAATGTCGCGGGATAATTAAATAATTTCCGGATACTTTTTTGTATAATACTTGCAGCTTTATTTCAACAAAGCTGTTGTCTCAGGGTATGGTTTTTGCCTAATCTATCAAAGTATATCTCAAACTTGATTTAATTCCCTTTTTGGTAAAAATTTAATTGAACCAATTATATAGAAAGCTGTTAAGGCTACGACCTCCTAGATTATGACAATACTCCATATATTGGAAATATAGTTTTCAATGTCAAATATGTTTCGAGAAATAATTCGGAGATAAATTAAAACATGAGATTTTAAATAATTTGAAAACTGAACAAGTATTTTGGACTGCTTCTCAGTAATAATCCTCAAAATTATGTAAAAAACGCTTACACGGAAGTAATAGGACTGAGTTGATTTAAAAAAAATTATTGAATCAATTGTTACAATTCTCTAAAATCTTTTAAATTATGCTCTTTCTGCGTCGATGCAGCGCTGCCAGCGAGATTTCCAAGCATTTAAGGCGTCACGGAAGGCATTCTCCGGCATTTCCTTGAGAGCCGAGGTGCATTCTGTTTGGATCCCCTCTGTCGTCTCAAAATGCTTGCCTTTCATCGGTCATTTGAGACAAGGAAACAAAAAGGTCCAGGGGGCCACAACTGGGCTGTAGGGCGGCTGCGGAAGCGTTGGGATGCCGCCCTTGGTTAGGTAGCCGTTCATAAGAATGACGGTGTGAGCCGGGATGTTGTCATAGTGTAACTTCCACCTAAAACTTGGCGTTGACAGTTTGGAGGAACTCATGACGGACGATGTATTTGATGCCAAAAAAGACAGTGAGCGTCGTTTACCCTTTGGATTTGCTCATTCTCCCTTTTTTTGGTCTCACAGCATGGTCTTCTTTAGCGACCCCTTTCCGGGCCTCCAAAAAGACCTGGAGCCACCAAAACACACCATTTCTTGCTAAAGCAACATCTGTCTAAGCCTGCTTTATCATATCAAACGTCTCTCGCAGATTTATCGAGTTCCTCACAGAATTTAATCGCATACCTCTACTCCAACGAACGCTGCTGAACGCTGACCTACCATTTGGAATAAAGTATATAAAGATGTTTCCATCCTCAGGTCAGAGCAAAAACTTTTCAAAATTAAAAATAATATTTCAGTATACTCATGTCGAGTCATTCAAAAATAGTTCATGATCCATTAAAGTACCTTCCGAAGTCTTATTATTCAACTATTATATCTGATCCTACAGGGTATTGCATACATTTGTTTCTAACCAGTACTCACCAGGATGTTGGTAAACTTTGCAACTACTCAGCTTGTCGCCTGGTTGGTTGCTGTTGTTGGTCACCACAAGCGGCCGCGCTACGAGTTCAAACGTGCCACAGACAATGTGTCCACACACCATTACTGCAACAAATTACCCGCAATATGAAGCGATAATCATAATAAACCATAATCTGTTACAGGTTTATCACAACCGAAACCCTTTGCTAGTGTTGTTGTAATTAGATGTGATGTTTTCCTCTTAGTGCGATTTAATTATGAAATTGTTACTGATTTACTGCGAAATGCTGAAATTTTCTCTGACACCACCACATAATATACACATATACATTTATTGTACATGTATGTGCACACATACACACACTGATAGATGCGTGTAGTCATTAATGCACGCACAATTTCCCGCCCATGTCAGGCTGCCACATACTCGTAAAGGACAGCAGCGCTTCGGTTGGTAGTAGAATTGCTATTCGACCACAACAATGCGGCTTTCGGCCAGTTTATTAACGGTAGTGTTGTGTTAAATGGTGCCGATGTTGCACATTTGGTATGCGGTTGGAAAATCATACATATTTAATAAATTATCCGAAGAGCAAAATTTGTTGAAATTACGAAAAGCACTAATTGATTCGTGCTATTATCTGCAAGTTGGCTGCTGGGCTGCACACAGGTTTATGTTATGTAGTCACAAATGCAATATACCACTGGCATGACGTACAGGAATGCAAATACATATTTATATCAAATACTTGTATATCTCTATTTAGCTAATGGGTTGCTTTAACATTTGCTTCTAATTGGGATTCCAACTGTGCGAGTCTTAAACAAATGGCATGGCTCATAAATAACAGAACACATTCCGCCTTAATTAAATGTTTTGTATAAAACTGTTATTCATATGGTTTGCGATAAGCGAAATGATCTGTTATTAAAAAACTGGTACATATTTTATCCCAACGTCGTTCAATGAAACAAAAAGCTGCAACAACACAACTATTCCTATAGTGATTCGTTGCATTGCCCGACCATGAAGAAGTTCGAATAGCACCCACCTTAAGAATAACAAAGCGGCGAAACAAAGGGTCAAAACTGGTAAGGAGCATGCATCAGATTCTATATAAAATATGGCCGGGTGAAACATACCCAATGAACCTCTTGGAACCAGCATCAATACCAAAAACAACGTCAACCTCGAAATTCAACGCATAATATCTCTTGCCAACAGATGCTACTTCGAACTAAGTAGGCAATTGAGAAGCAAAGTCCTCTATCGACGAATAAAAACCAAACTCTATTAGGCACTTATTATTCCTGTCGTGGTATATGGTGTAGAGGCATGGACGATGACAGCATCTGATGAGTCGGCCCTAGGAGTTTTCGAGAGAAAAGTTCTGCGAAAGATTTATGGTCCTTTGCGCGTTGGCCACGGCGAATATCGCATTCGATGGAACGATGAGCTATATGAGATATACGACGACAATGACAAAGTTCTGTGAATTAAAATACAGCGGCTAACTGACTAGGTCGTGTCGTCCGAATGAACGAAAATACTCTACCTCTGAAAGTATTCGGCGCAGTACCCGCCGTGAGAAGAAGAAGAATAGGAAAACCTCCACTCCGTTGGAGAGATCAAGTGCAGAAGGATCTGTCTTCGCTTGGAGTCTTCAATTGGCGCCACGTAGCGAAAAGAAGAAACGACTGGCGCGCAGTTGTTAACTCGGCTATAACCGCGTAAGCGATATCAACGCCAGTAAAGAAAAAGAAGAAGTATGCCTAATTTAATTATCCAATCTTCGAAGAAATTGTTCACATCGAATCATTACTCGTGATGAGATAATTTCACCGAGCTTAGCGTCGATCATTGTCTAACGCAGTGGTGCAATTTACAAAGAAATTGTTCGAATGCAAATCACATCCCTGCGAGGCGCGACAGTCACCTAAGCACTGGTCAGGTCTGGTATTTGCTTTTTTTATATGGCAAAGGTCAGCTGCCAACCAGCATTATTAAACAATTCAGATCAATATAGCAAATAGCTTAAATACATACTAACCGTTCAAAATCAAATAGCGAAGATCCCTTCTGCTATCAAAACTAAAATAATAATTGCGATCCAGGCGAAGCCAACTTTTTTTTTGTTTTCCTTGCAATGATATCAGAACATAAAATTATCAATGTGAAATAGACAATCGCAAAATAAAATATATACCTAAACTAGTAAGTAAGGACTATGTTCGATTGCAACCGAGCATTTTCGCTCGGAATTTTGCAAGAATCAAAGCCAGGGAAATAACTTAAGGTGCAAGCCGAATCACCATAAACCACTAAAAAACTTCAAGTTAGAGAGGTATGTAAGAAAATCTGTAAAAAATTTTACTTCTATTGTCAATTCGAGTTCGAGTTATGGAAAACTTCGTTATGGAAGTTCAATTTATATGTTAAGTATATAAATATACAAGAAAATAAATATATATAGTGATCCATTTCGAGCTTACCTACTTTTTTAAAGTAAAAACACAAAAACTTCAAATTTCAAAAATAAAATTTTTATTTATCAATAATGACATCATTATTTTAAATTAGTTTTTGGAGATTATTCTTTGGCAGTGTCTACGTCTCAGATGGTCTATCCGTTGAGTCCAATTTTCGATGACTCGTTCGAGCTTTTCGACTGGATATGTTTTGCTCTAAGGCCTGAATCGAAGCGGGATTGTCTATCTAAATAGTCTATCGGTGTGATATCACACTTTCTTGGTGGTAAATCGACCGGCCCAAAACGTGAAATTATCTGTTCAACGAAGTGTTCTTTTAATAAATACATTGACGCGATGAGTGGGAAGCGAGCCGTTTTGTTGAAACCAACTGTCGCCCAGATCACGAGCTTTAATTTCAGGTATCCAATAGCCGTTTATAATGGCGCCCTTCGTCCCAAATTCGGCAAATTTTCTGATTTACATACCCATCGAACCAAAAATGGGCGTCATCGCTGAACAAAATTTGGGAAATTTCGTAATAAAGTTTAACGATTTATAAAATTTGTTCAGACGTAAGTCTTTTCATGATGAAATGTCAAACAATACTGAACAAAATAACATGAGTCACGCATGATCGGTCAAAAAAAGACTATTGAAAAAGTAATCCTTACTGGGATCACCCGTTATAAGTTGAGGTATGTTATATGAGGCTAACGTTATATAGTATGAATTATTAAGGGTTTTCCGGTTTTATCAATTCTTGGCTTCACCACATAGTCAACCGGAAGTTGGGTTTATCAGGTCTAGAGGAAAAATTGTCCCGATTTTATCCAATTTGCAAATTTCGTTATTAATACTTGTCTTATAGTATACTGTAAATTGAACATCCATTGTAACCTTTAAGTACCATAATAGCCGTCAAATTATGTTTTTCTTAAGAACTTATTTAGCGAGACTAACAGACAGCTAGGGTGTATTATATCACACACAGTCAGCGGTCGGATGCTGGCACCAATTCGAAGCAGAACTTTTATTGCTTCCTTATGACAGCCACATCTGCTTTAAGGACACAATAGTAATCACACCTGAAACTGGAGCTAATGGACAGCTCCAGACTTCAGAGACTCTAGTTGCCTTTGTACAGTATGTGGTAAGTCAGAGTGCTATTAATTAGATGTTTGACTTCTCTCATCGTTAGAATATTTGCGAACCTTCTTTGACATTAAAAAAATTTCATCACTTTTCCATTTTTTCATTTTTTTTTAAATATCCCTTGAAGAGAAGTTATATTATGTCACAGCTCGTTGCTGATGTTAATAGAATTCCGTGAATTCATATTTTCCATTACAGCTTAAAGTAACATAAAATAAGCATTTTCTAGTCATTCAAATGTAAAACATTAACAAGAATATAAAGAAATAATAAAGAGCATTACGCGAGCTGGCGCTGCGCCGCCCGAAAATACTCTGCAACCGCGCCATTTGCTGAGCAGCGATCTTTCATCACTTGAAGGCATGACACAATACCAAGAAAGTAGCGGTAAATAGGTGTAAATAAGTGTAATAGAATTTCAGATGGCAACAACGCCACCCAATTGTCGAATATATTAGGCGCGGCATGAGCTGCCACACGCTTGCCTCGTACGTACAGACTGCACATGCCGCATGTTGCATTGCCAACACAAAAAATCTCTGTTCAACAATAACTTCATATGCAAGTGTGAGTGGGTGTGCCAGTGCTACGAAATTTGTCAAGCGGCGTAAAGTCGCCGCAAGCTGCGCGCCACAGTCGCCGCATTCACCAAGTACTCACACACATACACACATAAAAGTCAAAATGATAAAGTGCTTTTAATTTTGCTTCAACTGTACTTAGTGCACATTGCCGGCTGCTTGTCTGTACTTTGAGTTTATCTTGAGTTGCTGCTGCGCTTTAAAAAATTTCTAAATTTGATGTGTGTGTGTGTGTGTTCGCTTCAGTTGCCTCCGCTGCCGCTGAGTTAATGACATTATTTTAGCAGTGATTTGAGCTTCCTGCTAAGGTGGTTATGCGCACCATGCATATGTGAAGGCACTTCTAGAGGCAGACATACACAAGATACACACATAACAACAAAAAATCATTTACCCACACGACGTCGCTTTGACTTTTCGCACAACATCCGGTGAAAACCCGCTGAGCTGGCCCAACAACATTGCCAACTTCATCAACGCACTTTTTCGCTTTCATAATAAGTATTCTGCGTGTGTGTGTGCCCCTCTCTGTACACTTTTGCAAGTGTCTGCCATTTCAGCTGGCAGCGGCTTAAAAGTGCGCAGCGTGACGCGACTTTTGTTGACGTTTGAAATATGAAAGGGGACACGCACAATATGGCAATAGGCAGGCAAGCGACTGAGCGCAACAAATGTAAATATGTATGTGTGCCCAAACAGTTTTTCCTTAAGCTTACACACATGGTGTTATAGGCTTGCCACGTGTGCGCGACGGCCGCTAAAAATGGAGGCAGCCGACAGCCGTGAGATTGCCAATATGCCGCGGCGACATCAGCGAATGTCTCCGGTATGGCTGCTGCGAATATGGCCCCAACGCCAGCCATTCCCAGCCACATCCGTTTCCGCATAGCCCGCGAATTGGCTTACCTTGAAATGCTGGCAGCCGCAGACGTGCTGTGGCAAACAGAAATAAATTATTTAAGTTACGTTTTAAGAGAATACACTCGAAAAAAAATTTGGCTAATATTTAAATTACATTTTCCACTTCTGAGACTTCTTTAAAGGCAGTCCTAGATTCATGCTGATAATCGCAATAAACGCCATATATTTGTCTATAATACCAACTTTTTTGTGATAAAAATTTTTGATTTACTAAGATATTTACTTGTACATTAAAGTTAAAACTTATCTTAAAAACTTAAGAAATTTGTAATTTTAATTACTTTTTGAGTGGAAATCCTACAAAACTTTCATTATCCTTGTAAGTAAATTGTAGCTGTAAAAATGAGCATCCTCCCCCGGGGGTTCCACACACATACCTTATTAGCACACCACATCAACTCAACATATCAACACTGACATGCTTCCTTCACCACACTCATCACATCACCACTTACCATCCTCATTACTCACGAAAGCAACACATATTGACACACACACACAAGTACACTAACCAACAACCATGACACTGCCTCCATGCCAAAGCAAAAAAAGGAACCAATGAGGAGATGCAGCTCAGTTGGTTATCGACATCAGCAACGATCGGTACATTTTCGCGCATCTCCCACGCCGCAGAGATTTTTCAATTTTCGGGAATTTTCCGTTTTTTTTCATCAAACTCTATTGGATATATACCGTCCCCGAAATCCTAAAATCATTATCATATGTTAATTTTAAAGTAATAAAACCCTATTGGAATCCCGCATGCACAAACAAATACATTGTTTCATTTCGTGATTTGTGGGTAATTTGTGGTGAGCCAAAAGGTGAGTGCGGAACATATCCAGTAGCCTAATTAAGTCTGCTTCTCACTTTCTTCAGTTAAAATAGCTTTCCGTCATGTACGATAAAAGCTGTAAAATTATGAAACACTGTGTTTTAATTATGCCCGTAACAGGGTATATTGAGTTTGCCACAATCTTTACAACACCTAAAAGAAAACGTCGGAACGCCTAAAATAATAATAATAAAATATTTATATAATTAAATGATCAGCAATATCCGTCTGTTAGTCCGTCTATCCGTGCGTCTGTAGGTATATAAGTGAACTAATTTCTCACTTAAGCCGATATCGGACCACTAAATCATATATGTAGCTGCGCCATACCAACTAACTGATCCAAATCAAGTTCTTGTAAGGAACCTTTTGTATTTGTGAAGGGTATTATAACTTCGGTGCAATGAAGTTAACATTTACACAGGTCTAAAATGCTATTTGGTCTAAAATGTTCGATCCTCTTTTCTCTCCAACTAAATAGTGGTCATTGGAGGATTAACTTTTCAACATGTTAGCACTTTGCTCCGAGGAAAAAGATCGCTAATCATCTAGATTACCTAACAAAGTGAAGAGATCTAAAGTGTGCAAGTTGAAAATGTACATTCATCCTCTTTCAAACGCACCTACCTTCTTGTAAATCGGATGACAGACCATTTCAATAAAAGAAACAGTGTGCAGTTGTTCAATTTTTACAAAAATGTAATTATCAAATTTTGGGTCAACGTTGAAAAAAAAAAAAAATGTTCGCGGTAACATACAAGTTGATGGAAGAAGTTTATGGTGGAGTCTCAAGTACTTGGCTTACAGTATTTAAAAATGGTACTCAGGATTTTAATGAGGATCAAACGTCAGATTACCCATAATCGTGCTAAATTATTGTAGTTATACAGTGGCGAAGGACTATTGGTATCGCCCTATGTTAACTGAGGGAATAAATATCAGTAAAAACATTATTTGAAGAATTTCAACTGAAGGCAGATCTGCTTGTTACAAGAGTGAGTAATTGTGCGTGCTAAAAAAAAATTAAATAATTCTGCTCATCAATCCGGAGAATCCAAAGCGCGGTATCCAGATGTATTGGAGTACAGAATCAGCGACCTACAACCACTGACTACTCGAAATTTGAAATGGAAGGATTGTAATTTCGCCGATATCACTTTTTATTGGGCACAGAGGAGAAAACATCAGCTGTTTGGAGACTTTTTTGGCGCCCCAAAAAATTATACTTAGCCTAAAATTACCAAAAATTTATATCAACAATTATTCACATGGCAACTGAGTTATAGGATTGGCAAGTATGGTTTATTTTATATTTATATCTTAATTGTATATATGAACATAATTATAAGCAAACTTTAAAATCAATTATGCCAATTATCAAGACACCACCAAAAGGAGGGGGGCAAATTAAATAAAACTGCCAAAGAAGACGTCAGAATCGAAGAACTAACTAAGAATCTAGAGGAATTGGAAGAAATGTGTAAAAAACTCTGACTGGAAATAAATACTTTAAAAGCCGAAAATATAGAGCTTAAGTCCACTGATGTGAAAAAAATTTGAAAAACAAGGTTTAATTCTCAACAGCTGAGAAAGAACTAGATAGAGAAAAGGAATGGATTTAAAAAAAAAGACCAGCTAAAAAATGAAAAGCTTAGTATTCTCCTGATTTTCAGGAAAAAGCAGATAAGGCCATATCAAAACCGCTTAACCCAAAAAATAGTTCACGGCCTCCAACAATTATGGTGTCTGGAGATGTCAACGCTAGTATTTATCAGCAACTATATGCTATTGCAAAATCAGAAGCAAAAAAAATTTTTACCATTAAATTTTTAAATAATGGAATATATTAATACTATGCAAACATTTTCTTCATAGAGAACTACAGATGCATATTAAAAGCACTTTCTTGTAGAAATATATCTTGGTATAGCCTTGAGAACAAACAAACGCGGCCAATTAGAGTTATTGTAAAAAATTTGCACAGTTCCTATGATGCCAAATCGATTATAAAAACTAAAATTCTTCTTGACATGTTTTTAGTAACATTCGATCCCATGAAGGACATAAAAAAGATTTACGAAACCAAAACTATATTAAAATCAATTATTTCTATTGAACCGGTAAAGCTGCCTAAGATAATACCGCAATGCAAACATTGTCAGTCATTTGGCCACACACAAAACTATTGTGGCAAACAACCATGATGCGTTAAGTGCGCCGGTAAGCTTAAGACATTTGAATGTTCGAAACCAGAGAAACAGCTGCCTAAATGCGGTAACTGTGACGAAGCACATCCAGCCAGCTATCAAGGGTACCTTGTTTCCAAAGAATTACAAAAAATACGAGCAGACACAATTGGCCACAAAAAAGGAGATGGTCTAGCCCTAAAACTAGTTAAAGCTGAAAAAAAAATTACTTTTGCTCATGTTCAAAAGCAAATAATAATGATAATATATGATCTAATAGCATTTTATCACAGATCTTACAGAAACTCAATAAACAAGACGAATTCAACAATTCCTTAGAAAATCGCTTAAAAATATATTTTAATACAGATTCTGTAACCAGTCTCTAGTCTCTATTTGAGACATTTTGAGACAAAGTACCAATTTGATACTAGTTACTATTCACTAAACAGTCTCTAGCGTTAGTCTAAAAATATTGAGACCTGGTAATTAGCTGGTCACAAAACTAAAAAGAACTCTTGCTGCCATTTTCAATGTGCTGAATAGAGATCATCATAGATTTTAATCGATTGTCGTTTTTTCACATTTTGTAAGCAATTCAAACACGAAAAGTTAAAAAAAAAATAAATAAATTTTACATAAATTTCGTAAATATTATGAAACAAAGTCAACATATATTTTTATTGTGATGGCCGGAATCAATTAATTTAAATTTTTATTTCGTACGTGCGCAGCACGTCTCGCTTCGTTGACAGTCAGTTTAAAAAGAACGATAAAACTCATTCGCCCAGCAAAGCACACAAGACATTCCCAATTCACAATTGACACTTCTTACAGCAGTCGTTCATTCTATTACATTCATCGCATTCTCTTACATTCTATTACATTCTATTGCACTCTTACAGTTCGGCCGTCCTGACATTAAACCGACCTCGGTTTACTGATAATATATATTTACTTAATATTTGTTATTCTTGTTTTTTGTTTTTTTTTTTTATATATATAAATATCTTAACTAATATTAATATCGGAAGTGTTGTCTTTTCTCACCTCTGGCACACATTTAGAGTCTGGATTAATCCATAATTTCAATTTACTTGCTTCTAACACTCCATCGTACGGCAGTTGTGTAATTTGACACCCCTCTATATCCCGTATCACATACCGATCATTCGGAAGTTTTTTATATATTACGTAAGGACCGCGAAATCGCTGAATCAGTTTTTTGTTATTACCCGCCGTGGTATCCACATTTTTAATAACCACAAAATTCCCCACTGAAAATTCGGGTGCCGCCCTGTGGTGTTTACCGAAGTACTTAAGGTTATACTCTTGAGATTTTTCTATGTTATTCAGCGCCTTTTTTCTCATATCGTATAAGTCTGTTAACTGTTCATTCGACTTCTCTTCCAAATATTCCGTCAGTTCGTCTACTATTTTACCTCGTTGTCCTATCCCAAACAGAAGTGCTGAAGGTGTATATTTTGTGGTGGAATGTACTGAATTGTTAATGGCATATTCTATCTCAATTAATTTTTTTGCCCAATCCGCATGTTTAAGAGGTTCTGATAATTTTGCTAACATCGGTGTCACTACTTCATTCACTCTCTCCACTTGTCCATTTGCTTTCGGGGATGCGGTTGCATTTCGCACTTGAACTATGTTGTGCTTTTGCAAAAACTCTTCAAATTCTGCTGAAGTGAAGCACGTTCCTCTATCATCTATTATTCTACGTGGCCTACTGTAATTCATAAAATAACTTTCTAATGCACTGCAGACTTCTCTTGTACTCGTTGCTGTTGCCGGGTATAATTTCACATATTTTGTAAAGGCATCGATGACCACTAAAATGTACTTCTTTTTTGATATTATCGACGGAAGGGGGCCTAAGTGGTCCACATGAATCGTATCGAAAGGTATCGGTATTTTGGGAATACTGTGTAGAGTTGCTGCATTATTATTTGAAGATGCTGAATAGTAAATACACTTTAGGCAATTTCGAATAAAATTATGTACGTAAGTTTTCATCTGCGGGAACCAATAATATTTTTTAATTGCTGTACAGCACTTTTCTGTAGCTAAGTGGCCCATTTTCTCATGCGTCGTTCTAATTATATTATTTATCATTTCATCAGGGACATATAGCTGTGAGTGACCTGCAGGTGATTTATGGTACACCAACCCATCTTTCAACTCAAAATTTTTCACTTCAGATTGTTCTAAGTTTTGTCGCAGTTCTACAATGCGGGGGTCTCTATTTTGCGTAACTTGCAAGTGAAAATCTAATTCCGCAGTGTCAATGTATGCAATTGTTTGATTAGTTCTACTTAAGGCATCCACGTGAGCCATGGATGTACCAGGTCTATGCTGGATTGAATAATTATAATTTTCTAAGAACAATGCCCATCTAGCAATTTTTGCTGAACTGCTTCTATTATTTAACGTCATAGCCAACGAATCACAGTCAGTAACAATTTTGAACGGAATGCCCATTAAGTAAGTATGGAAGCGCTTAAGTGCATAAATAATTGCTAAAGTTTCTAATTCGTAACTGTGTAATCTAGATTCAGGGGCGGAAGTAGTTTTTGAAAAGTAAGAAATCGGATTAAATTTTTTGTCATCTTGTTTCTGAAGTAACATTGCCCCAAAACCCGAGGCACTGGCATCGCAATGTAATTCTGTTTCAGCTTCAGGGTTGTAAATCGATAAAATAGGGGCCTCTAACAATTTTGTACGCAAGGTAGTGAAGGCTTGTTTGCACTCTTCAGTGAACTGAAATTGTTCATTTTTCTTCAATAATTTAGTCATTGGACGGGCAATCTTGGAGAACGAGGGTACAAAGCGGCGGAAGTATGAAAAAAGACCATGGCAACGTTCCATTTCCTTTCTATTCTTAGGTTCTGGATATTCCTGAATTGCTTGCAAGTGTGACCGTTTGGGTGAAATGCCAGCAGAGTTGGCTAAGTATCCTAAGTATTCTAATTCGTCGTAAGCAAATCGGCATTTTTTGGGCTGAATTCGAAGACCGTTTCGAGCCAAAATTTCAAAAAGTCTCTTAAGGGTTTCCAAATGAGATTTAAAATCTTTCGAAGCTATTAAAATGTCATCCATAAATACTACCACTAACCCCTCTTTGATGAGGTCACCTAAAATCAATTTTACGAAGCGCATAAATTCAGCAGGAGCGTTGCATAAACCGAAGGGCATATATAAATATTCGTATTGACCATCAGGAGTCACGAAGGAAGTGTATTTTATTGAATCAGGATGCATCTTCACGTGATGATATCCACTTTTTAAATCAATAATCGAAAAATAACTTTTCCCCCCCAAGTGTTCAATGCAATCGTCGACTAATGGCATAGGAAAATTATCGCGTATAGTTATTTTGTTCAGTTTAGCACTGACATAAGCGGCAGTTGTTGTTACATCTGTAAGCACATTTGAATTTTGAACACTCGTAGTGGCGATGAACGTAGGTACACTCGTAACAACAGGTTGAATTGATTGCACAATCGTAGCGGGAATTGAAGTTTGAGTATTTTTGTCGGCGGCGGCATCTGGATCTTCAAGGGCATTCGCGTTTTCCTCTTTTTCACTTGCTTTCGTTACCTCGGAAATGTATTCATCATATAGCGGTCGCAACTGGTTCATCGTGGCATCAGGATCGAATTGAATACCCGTTTGCAGTAGCACTTTCATGACTTGGGCACGTGATAACAAATTCGACATCGTGGCAGCAACAACAACAATCAGGAAAAAAAAACGTGGTAAATGCACTGTCTACAGAAAACGTGAAATGAAAAACGAAGAATTCTGGTTTCGGCAGTGTTTTTTTTGTTTAATTATGCGGCAGTCGATTTAAATTAACTCGATCCCACTTCTGAGATGTGATGGCCGGAATCAATTAATTTAAATTTTTATTTCGTACGTGCGCAGCACGTCTCGCTTCGTTGACAGTCAGTTTAAAAAGAACGATAAAACTCATTCGCCCAGCAAAGCACACAAGACATTCCCAATTCACAATTGACACTTCTTACAGCAGTCGTTCATTCTATTACATTCATCGCATTCTCTTACATTCTATTACATTCTATTGCACTCTTACATTATTTTAATTGATAATTATGTTTTTTGACTATGTTATAGAAAAGTTAATATTTGTTATCGACATATTTATTATCATTGAAGTGTAAAAACCTCTCTGAATAATGAAATGTAATAGATTTTGAGACTGTCACTTACAGAATAGCAAAATCGTCTCAAGTCTCAAAAATTGTCTCTAACTCAAAATCTCAAAGTTTGAGACTTGATACTGTCTCATGTTACAGAATCGCACGGTAAATCTATACAAATTCTTCTATGGATCTCAAATGGGTTAATCAAACATAAAAATTAAATCGAAATTGTACTGCATTCGGAAAATGTTGTATCGGAGACACATTTTACGTCACAAACCTATATTAAAATTAAAAATTATGAAACTTACCATACAATTCATCCTAGCAATTGCCCCCGTGGCGGAAGCGCGATTCTAATTAAAAATACGATTAAACATTTTGAGAAAGAAAAACTTTCAACTGATAAGTTTAACGCTACAACACTGACTATTTACGGAGTTAAAAGTCTACTCTCACTTAACTCTGTTTACAGTCCTCGAAGCCATCAAATACAATTTGAAGAGCACCAACACTTAATAAACAGACACAGGTATAGATTCATAATGGGTGGAGACTTCAACGCAAAAAACACTCACTGTGGTTCAAGGCTTACGACTACAAAACGGAGAGAGCTCTATAAAGTACTGCAGCCGGACGTTTCGCACTCTCGACGAACTTACCATCATATTGGCCCACAGATAATCAAAAAATTCCAGACGTGATAGATTTTTTCATTGTCGGCAAAATATCCCAGAACTATTTGTCGATCAATCAGGGTTATGACCTTAACTCGGATGATTCCCCGATCTATTTAAGCTGTAGTGAAACCGTCATCTTTAAAGACAAAACAGCGGCTTTGTATAATAAACGAACAGATTCGGAATACTTTAGAATGATCATGGAATGTTATGAAAGCAAATATATATATAAAATTATATAAGTTTTAAATACAGGCCAATTGGAATCTGAAATTTTACACTTTACAACAAGTATGCAACACACAGCTTGAAAAGTATATCGGGAGTAAAGAAAATTGCTGTAAACTCTCAATATCCTAGTGATATAAGTGAAATACTTCAATTAAAGAGAAAGCTACGACGTCAGTGGCATCGTTCTTCGTTGCCCAGCTGATAAATCTATTTTAAATAAAGTCTCTAAAGATCTTAATCGGAAAATTAGGAGGTTTAAAAATGACAGTTTCTCCCCATCCTGACGGAGCTTTTAGAATTACTCAATGTCAGAGGTATCGTGCACACTCTTGTAGCAGTAGCCAGAGTTAACGCATCGAGAACTGACAAACCGATAAAGCTAATATGACAGCGAAAATGTTTAATAGATCCCGGAATAGAAATACTTTCAACCGAATATGAAACAGTTCAAATAAGGAGAATCATAAAACGTCGTTAACCGATGAACTGTTCAGCCTGAAGTTATTGAAGGTATTGATGTTATCACAGCTGGTGGGGAAAGATGAAAAGGCACAAATTTAAACAACGTTGTCATATCTCATGGTTGGCAAAAATCTGCAAACACAACATCAAAAGATATTATCGCCCTAGTACTCTGCTTCCACTTAAATTTTTGAAGTAAAATTCATATGATTATTAACAGAAAATAAAGCTTCCGGAAATGATTAAACTGATTTTCCGCATAACTGTTCTGTACAAAAAGATTTTCCAGATATCAAGATATTTTCTCCAAGTATCGGGAGGTTTGTAGATTACTGCAGCATGTGGACTCTAAGACCTACATAAGTAGAATTGGCTCAACACTGCGCTTAATACTTTTAAACTGAATATAACCTTCCACGTCACCCTCGTATCAAAAGGCATGGCACCAAACAATGCATGCCACTTATGTAACAGTGTAACTGTAAATGTATGGCAAACATGTAGCAGGGCGTATGCTTTTTGCGGTTGGACAAAAATGTTACTCATACGCACCGGTAGCGCGACTAATAAACTAGCACACACATATGTATATAAATACTTACAAACACACTTACATGCAGATACATATCTATACCTGAGGCTGTTAAAGTTTAAACAGAAACCTTGCTGGCTTAGCAGCATATACATTAGGGTGATTCAAAAAAAAATTTTTTTGCACATCTAAGAAAGTCTCTCCAAGCATGAATTCTTAATTGTAACGGGAATGTCCTACATTCATTTTTCTATTTTTTCTTATTATCAGGTAGAAAAATTTATATATCGCTTCCAACTACTTGAAAAAATATCATTTTGTAGTAAGTTGAATGCTCTACAAAAAAGGTCTCCACGATTTTTTCGTAAACCCAATCGTATAAAAGATATTAACGGTTGAAGTTTGGTTATTTTTGGGAAAATTTTTTATTTCTTATGAATTTTATAACTCAATGAAACAAATCATTATGAATGATGAAACTCATAGGTTTTTGGAGAGGCTTTCTTAGAGGTGTCTAGGAACCTATTTTTCAGAGTACCAAACAAACAAAATTTTTTTTAATCACCCTAATATACTACATATATTTTTAAGTCTCGTGCACGAGCACAAATGCTCATATGTACATTTGTAAATCTGTAAATCTGTACTTAAACATATACTCGTATACAGGCACACGCATTTTTCTTATTCTCACGTATACTAAATAACAATTTTACGCTAAGTAATCCCTTTAATGGGATTTTGAGAAGATTTTGTTTTACATCGCCCTCTTTTCTCTTACTGATTTGTCACCTTTATTGCACACTCTTTCGTCTTATTTCACTGCTGTCTCCAGAAATGTTCTCATTCTCATTAAATTGTTTATTTTTGATTTTACTTTGAAACATTTATTGTTTACATTTTCATTTTGTTGAAAGCAGATGGCGTTAACGGGAGGTAAGCGGAAATATGAAAGCTGCAAACGTGCGAGAATTCGTAATATTTTCGCGAGACGTTAGCATGTAGTGGCAGTGCCACCACACACTGGGTTTTATTGCGTAAAACAACGATTTAATTCAAGAATGTTGAAGTAGTGCTTTGCATTGGATCAAAGGCACGTGTGCGTATATAATGTATATGTAAATATATGTATATGTGCACTCAGCGAAAAAATCCACGCTCGCAGAGTAGCTAGACATATTTACTTATATATAGGTTCATGTACTAAGGTTCATGTTTTCTTAAGTTTTTCCGAGAGTCAACCACATTGATTTACTTCATGCTTGAAGCAATTTCATATAATAAACGTATTATTTAACACTTACACAAATGACAAACCCTAGAACTAAAATTTGTTGTGAACAAAAAAATAATTTGTATACAATTTATTTACATATTTTACGTTTTATACACTCAGTATTTAACATTAGAATACATAACGAAGCAAAATAAAATTATTTGTTAGGAAAAGTTCTTCCTTATAACTTCGGCTATTCGTTTAGGCACCATTTTAAACCATATTCAATTATATGTATTCAAAATTTTTTTTCTTTTTAATTTCTTCTTTCCAAACAGCTTCAATAATGTTTTCCATTTCTTTAAGACTTATATTCTTTTTAGACTCTTATCCTTTTGCCCATGTATATCAATTAAATTGAGATCTGGACTGTTTCCTGATCACGTCAGAGACTCAATTCTATAAAAATCGTATTGTTTTGTAACCTATAAGTATTTCTAATGAATTATTGAAAAAATTATTTCAATACTTTTATGCATTAGTTTTGGTTTAAGGCCAGGGGCTGAATCATTCTAAGATTAAACTTTTTGAGCTTGTTCGAACGGCTGCTCAATAGTTGGCCAAATACCTTCTTTCAAAATTCCAAATTATTTTTCGGCATTCACAAATCCTTTAAGAATACGAGGGCTCCTATATATATTTCCGACCTAATAATGAAAATAGGAATATTTATCAAAGAAAATGGTTTTATTGTTTTTCAAAATATTCTCCATCAAGATTTGTATACTTTTGCATGCGCTCAAATCAATTTTCGAAGCACATTTTCTACTCCGATTGAGACACCTTCAAAACATGGTTTTTGAATGCATCAACAGCACCTTCTGGCGACGAAAATCGTTGACCACGCATTATTTTCTTGATGTGTGGGAATAAAAAGAAGTCATTGGGTGCCAAGTCAGGGCTGTACGGCGGATTACCCATCAATTCGACGTTTTGGCCGGTCAAAAAGACGCTGGTTTGAGCCGATGTGTGAGAGCTCGCATTGTCATGGTGCACAATGATTCGTCTTCTCTTGTTCGTTTTTCGAATTTCTCCGAAGATTTCAGGCAAACAAATGGTGGTGTACCACTCAGAATTGACCGTCCTACGTTGCTCAAGCGGAACAGTCGCCACATGACCAGTTTTGCCGAAGAAACAGGCGACCATTTGCATCGAAGTGCTTCTTCCACGAACATCTTTCGTTGGATTTGGCTCGTCTTGGAAGACCCACACGGTCGATTGCTGTTTAGTTTCGGGCTCATACGCATAGATCCATGATTCGTCACCTGTGACGATCTTACAAACGACTTTTGAAGCACCGCGATCGTATTTATTCAGCATTTCTTTACACCAATCCACACGAGCCTTTTTTTGAGCGATTGTCAAATTGTGCGGGATCCAACGAGAACAAATCTTCTTTACGGCCAGGTGTTCATGCAATATCGAATGTATGCTGGTGGGGGAAATGCATAGGCATGCCTCTATCTGAAGGTATGTTACATGACGGTCTTGCATTATCAGTTCACGTACGGCATCGATGTTTTCTGGCACAACGGCTGTTTTTGGACGACCTTCACGGAATTCATCTTTGAGCGAGCGTCGGCCACGATTCAATTCGGTGTACCAGTTTTTCACAGTGCTATAGGATGGTGCTTCATAGCCATACAAAGATTTTAGTTCATCGATGCACTCTTGTCGTGATAATCCACGTCGAAAGTTGTGAAAAATGATCGCACGAAAATGTTCACGAGTTAATTCCATTTTTTGGCCGAGATCAATTTTTTAATTCCCTGTAAATAAAACAATTCACGATTAAATGACAAAACGTTCTGAGTGATGTTATGCTAAAAAATGTCAAACTTTCCAATGGAAATGTCAGATTGCACCTGGCAACACTTAGTGTTGCCTGGGCCAGAAATATCATTAAATAAGGCAAATGCTTTACGGAGGACAAAACACAGCTTTCTAAAGACGCTCTCCTTTCTTACGACG
Source organism: Bactrocera correcta (assembly GCA_027475135.1). Taxonomy (NCBI): domain Eukaryota; kingdom Metazoa; phylum Arthropoda; class Insecta; order Diptera; family Tephritidae; genus Bactrocera; species Bactrocera correcta. Next base: position 4,261,966 of record CM050323.1, on the reverse strand, counting down.
CTCTGTGGCATTTCCGTCAGATCCAAATAAAATAAATTTGTTTTAGTGGGAGAAATAACAATTCCCCAGTCTGATACAGTTCAAGTTTTGTGTGATTTTGCCCAGTCTAGCCGCTCTTTTTTCATTCGGGTAATGAGAAGTGGTTTTTTGGCTTGACGTCGCGCTCGTAATCGGATATTTTGCATAAAGCGTGAAGTTTTTTACCCCAGTACTTGCGTAAAATATTTAATTGATTGTTCTAGTGTGTTGAAAGCGATAAGTAACACATAACCGTTCAATTTGTCGTTCATGACAGCCCTTTTTTCGATTTAAAGAAGTAAAATTCGTATAACTTTTAATAACATTGCGCACACTCCAATCACTTAAGCCCATTTCACGAGCTGTTTGTCGTTTGGAAATTTTATTTTTATAGAAAACTATGATTTCTGCTTTATTTCGATCGACAACACCATGTTCAACTTCGCTTATTTTTACTACCGACTCAAAAGCAAATATCACAAGTACTAAAAAATACATGCAGAGATAAGGATTAACTAATGCAGTTATATGACACTAGTGAAATAGTATGTTTTGTTTTGCTTTGTTGTTTTTCAGGCTGCTAATTGCTATACGAACCTTATCATAGTCGAGCAATGGAACATCTGTTTGATCGACATCAATTGGGGAATCGGGTTCGCTATGTCCAGATGTTACACTTTCACTGCCGTTCAGCAGGGCGGAAAAAAGTTCTCTCCATAACTTCAGTATGCTCTGAACATCACCCAGTAGATCACCACTTTGGGTCCTACAAGAGTATGCTTCGGTCTTTTCGAGCATGATCCTGTCGGCCAGCTTCTCAAGCTCTTCATACTCACGCATTTTGGCTTCTTTCTTTTTTATCTGCAATGAGTCTCGCCTCCCTCTAAAATACTTGGTGTCTATTCCAATCCAGCTCGATCGTAACGTTACTTGGTAGACTATCAGCTTTTTCTCCACTGCGAAACAGCAATCCTCACCGTATCGGATGTTCTTTGCACCTGCCCGAAAACCAATGAATTCGCTTGCAGTTGTATGTAAGGGGTTTGATATGCAGCTTCTCGCCGTCGTACGTTCCCTGTGTTTGTTGACGGGCATGCTTTTCTGTACAAAAGTGGGTGCGTATCTTCGCTAAAACAAGATAGTCGTACGAGTCGATGTCAAGTCCTCAGAGCATATACACGGCACTGGAGACGTGTTGTCCATCACAATATTATCGATATGGTTACGAATTTACGATCCGAAGCCAAGTAGTTTTTGCTGGTATCTAGTACTACAACGTGTGTTTAACGTGGGTACCTGCTGATGACGGCCTTACCCCACGGCGCCCAAAAGCACAGCGGATCAAATCATTGCGTTTATCAGCGCCCTGAGAATGCTATTATTTCAATACCAATTGGGAGTGTGAAATGGACACACTAACCACCTTGGTAGGGTTCGAGGCCCATCTAAAACCTCTGCCGTACTTTGGGTCCGGCACCCGGTTGCAATGCAACTCCACATTGAGTGATCAAAACACTCTGCGCGCATTTGGGCATTCAGTCTATTCTGACAAGTCAGTAGGCGAATTAATTTTCCTATTGAAGAGAATTAGTATTATTTAAATGCACAATTTTTTAAACAGAAAGTTAGAAAGCGATTGTTGAACCTGACGATTTAGACAATTAATTAATGAGTTGACAATACCAAATTAATGTGACACTTACAGACAACACGCCCAAACAGTTATATTCGTCTATTCCACGAAATTTTCCAGCATAGTCCGTCCTTTTGTTCGCCCTCCCCGTTCCCTTTCACTCGGTTTCGAAAAAGGAAGTCGAGTATTTAACCCAAAGTCAACGGCATGTCGACTGACGCCTGTCACTGATCGCCAATTGTGTTATTGTTAATTCTGTTGTTGTTGCTGGGGACATAATAACATCGGTGATTGTCACTGTCGTCGTTGTCATTTCAATCATTGTTTCGGCTGTCACATATGGCTGTAAATATATTGACGTTGTAATTCATACAACAGAATTATAATAGCCAATCCTAACTACTTACACATGCAAGAGTACACACAAACATATGTGTTTGTTTATGTGAATATTTTCCGCTCATATGACTCAAATAGCTTTATCGGCAGCCATTTGTGCATGAAAGGACACCGCTTGTGCCAGCACTTCTCTCAATGTGTTTGCTCACTCCTTCTACTATATACTCGTAAGCATACATACATAAATTTTACCATGCTTAGTGAAATAAAAGGGCAGCACCCACTAGGCGCGCGTTTAATTTATAGCTCTTACTTAATCAGCTAATCTACTTAACCGGACAAGGACAAGGCGTCAATTAAACACACTTGACAACAACGACAATGTTTATGGACACTTGCCATGCGGCACCTTGCACGGTGGGACGTATGAGAGGTGATTATGTGAGAAGAGATAGGAAAGAAAGGAAAGAGAACAGAACACAAGCAGATTCTACTTAGCAATAGTAGCTAGTAAACGCATACGAGGTGTGTTCAAAAAGTATCGCGAATTTTGTGTTTTTTCAAAAATTATTTATTTATTCATGAATATCTATTTTGTCCCCTTCAAAGTAATCCCCATGAGATATTATACACTTGTGCCAACGGTTTTTCCAATCTTCGAAGCACTTCAAAAATTAATTTTTTTATATCTTCTTCTTCTGAAGTACATTATGTGCGTTTGGCGATTCTTGCTACGAGAGAAATTATTCAATACAGAAGTTACTTTAAATTGTGTGTGCGTAATCAAATTGATGACACCGAAACGTTCAGAATATTGGAAAAGGCCTCCGGTGATAATTGTCTGTCGCGAGCAAGAATTTTTGATTGCTGTAAATTATTCGAAGAGGTTCGATAAATAACAGTCGGAGGCTTATTGGCATCGTTGGAATATCGATAGGATCAGTGAAAACCATTTTAAAAAATCATTTTGACCTAAGAAAAGCAAAGCACGACTAGTTCCAAAATCATTCAATTTTTTTTAAAAACCAGGGTTTTGTTAACGTCTTTGAAACAATGCTTTCCGACGTCTAGAAACGACTACCAGTATGTCATGAAACTGACGATGAGTCTTGGATCTATGCTGATGATACGGAAACAGAAGATCAATTGACCGATTATCGTTGCAAAGGTGAGCCGAATCCAAAAAAACTACGTCAAAGCGTGTCAAGAATCAAAGTTATGTTAACAATTTCTTCGATTATCGAAGTGTGGTGCACTAAGATTTCCTTCCGACCAGCCAAGCTGTCAAGAAGGAATACACTTTGAGTGTTATTTGTCGTTTTCGCGAAGGTTTTCCTAAAAGAAGACCAGAATTATGGGCGGACAACACTGGTTTTTCATTCTTCGTGAGTTTTTCCATGTGACTTCAGCAAACTCAAACTGCCGCTCCTAGGAAACCGTTTTGAGTTAATTGAAGATATTAAACATGAATCATTGAAGGCTATTATAGAAATTGACTGTAACAACTGTTTCGAGGATTGGAAAAAACGTTGGCAGAAAGGTATTGGGGCCGAAGAGGATAGCTTTGAGGGGGAGGATATACATTTTGAAAAAGAAATTAAGAATCTAAAAATTATCAACAACTCCACTTATCTGCACAACTCCAAAAGCAAGCAGTGTACTACATCCTGAGAATTCCTAATGCTACATAGGTTGCTATGTATATGTATATATTTCTGGACTAGGCAACACTAAAAACTGCCAGGTGCAATCTGACATTTCCATTGGAAAGTTTGACATTTTTTAGCATAACATCACTCAGAACGTTTTGTCATTTAATCGTGAATTGTTTTATTTACAGGGAATTAAAAAATTCATCTCGGCCAAAAAATGGAATTAACTCGTGAACATTTTCGTGCGATCATTTTTCACAAATTTCGACGTATCACAACAAGAGTGCATCGATGAACTAAAATCTTTGTATGGCTATGAAGTACCATCCTATAGCTCTGTGAAAAACTGGTACAACGAGTTAAATCGTGGCCGACGCTCGCTCAAAGACGAACTCCGTGAAGGTAGTCCAAAAACAGCCGTTGTGCCAGAAAACATCGATGCCGTAAGTGAACTGATAATGCAAGACCGTCATGTAACATACCTTCAGATAGATGCATACCTATGCATTTCTCCCACCAGCATACATTCGATATTGCATGAACACCTGGCCGTAAAAAGGTTTGCTCTCGTTGGATCCCGCACAATTTGACAATCGCTTAAAAAAAGGCTCGTGTGGATTGGTGTAAAGGAATGCTGAAAAAATACGATCGCGGTGCTTCCAAAGACGTTTATAAGATTGTCACAGGTGACGAATCATGGATCTATGCATATGAGCCCGAAACAAAACAGCAATCGACCGTGTGGGTCTTCCAAGACGAGCCAAATCCAACGAAAAACAAACAATTTTCGTTGATAAATATTTCTATTTTCATTATTAGGCCAGAAATATATATAGCAGCCCTCGTAATCGGTAAGTAAGTTTGAAAATGTCTTTTGAAAATGTGCTAAAACTAAACTCTTATATAATTTTCCTATTTATGATATTACCTTTCGAACTGGAAACTGAAAAAATCAAATGGAATTTTAAATTGTGTTAATGAGTTATCGCACTTTTAGCAGCTTTTAAAAGTACTGCTGTATGGAGAGTGGATTGGATTATCTTCTGATATCATAATTTTTGCAGTGTCGGTAGAGATACTTCAGGAATTTGTCCTGAGCGAAGTTGGTTATTGAAGCATACTATGTAATTGAGGGATTGTTCACCTTTTTTTTTAATTTTTAGCCCAGAGGTACCTTTTGTTACTGCGATCCCCTTTGTCAAATTACAGTTATATACCTTAAGGGGTTAGGGGTAGTTAGAATTTTCAAAAATTTATTTTTTTGTTTGCATTTTCGTTAAGTGTCATATCTTAAAAATATTTTCTGAAAATTTCACGTTGATCCGATAACTTGTTTTTGAGTTATTTGATGAATAACAATAAATTCGGGCCTGATCGAAGGATTTTTTGTTTTTCAAAAACTGTTGATTTTTTCCCAAAAATTTAGAAAATAATTGCCTGAGGCCGCCATTTTTTTAATTTTTGAAAAAAAAAATAAATAAAAATCCTTCGATCAGGCCCAGGATTGTCTATTTATAAAACTAATTTTTTCTGTCCGATTGATTTTAGATGAATCTCCAAGGACTTATAGTTGTCACCGCAAGTACCTTTTTTTTTTTGATTTGATGGGTCAACACAAACTACTATAACTTTGGAAATAATATTTTTTTTATTTTGTGACTTCAAGTCAACACATCATATAAAAATGCTATTTTACTACTTTTGTAAAATAATACGATTTAAAAGCACTGAAATACTGAAAATTCTCATTTTATCGTGCCTCTGACTACCCCAAACCCCTTAACTCAGTACTTAGTTATGTCACTTCATATGCTTTTGCTTAATGCCGTTTTGTGGGCGTGGCAGTGGTCCCAATACTCCTATCTACAATACCAAACAAGGTTCTTAAGGTGCCGAGGAATATCTATACCAAGTTCCATCAAGATATCTTAATTTTTAATAAAATATTCGGTCACGCCACGATTTAACCACTCCTTACTTGTTTAGTTTACATTCACCAAGTTCTAAGAAGAGAAAGCTGTTTTTATTATATTATAAGCCCACTAAGCAAATCATAGAATATATTTCACCACTATTAAAGAGCTTTTATAGTACACGTTCTGAAGCCGTTAATTAGCAGCTGCTAAATACATAACAGCATTCGCGTATTTTACCATTCAACTATTCCCAGTTATTAATTAGAGTTCACATCACAAATTGCGATTGTTGAGCGCTGACTTTCATAAGCTAATACGCGAACGGTAACTATATACATGTTTATATATACATAAGTGTGAAAATGTGTAAAAATTATTGGCAAATTAATGATAATAATTAAATAATTAAATATGCATTCGCTATAGAAGCTAGCACCATTCCATATTCACCCACATTCATATATACATATCTACATACCTACATATGTATGTACTCGCATGCAACTAAATAACCGCAAACTCTTTGAAAAGACAAATATGCACATTAACAGTAACATTAATTTCGGAGAGACCACATACTATACAAACACATTAATATCGAAGTAAAACAATAATATATTTTTTGAAAATGATTTCGTAATTGTTGCTACAAGGGCAGACCGCTAAGTACTCACTCGAAACTGAAAATATGTAGCTTGATACACTTGACACCAGCGATGCTTTAACTTTGTAAGGATATCTGAAAAATACGTTTTCTGAAGTTCTGTAAAGTAAGCCTTCATAGCGGCCGATTCAAATTTGAAAACAAGCAAAAGTTGCACGGGGCCAAATAAGGAAAATGCAATGGAAGGGACAGCACTTCGTAGTTTATTTCGAGTAAGTTAGCCATGACGACGGCGGAGAACCTGTGCTAGGTGTTTCCCGACTTCTGCGATTCAGTATCAAATGTAAGAATCGAGCACTGCAACCAACCCGTCTTTCTCCAGGCGATCAATGTAAATCTCACCTTGCAAAGAGTAAAAAACGGTGGCCTCACTCTCTTTACTGGCTGATAGCACAACTTTCGCTTTCTTCGAAACAAGTTGTCTGGCTGAAGTCCACTGTTCCTTAATCTCTTTCTCTATAAAAGACGTTTATGAGCCACCTGGCTCATCAAAAACTGTGATGGAACAGCTTTAAAATCCATTAAACTAATAATAATATTAATTGTTGACGCTCGCCAAAAAAGAAGAGAGTCTCCGTATACGTGTATTGTGCAACTACTCTTCGATTCCACTTCGAAAATTAAGAGGCCAATAAGGGGCTATACCAGTGTGACGCATGAAAAATTATGCGATTTTCGTGAATTTATTTTAAGAAAATACTAGATTGAATGTTTCCACGTTCTATGGACGTAATAAAGTATATTTTTAGCTATATTAAAATTTTTTTTTTACAAAAATATTGAAAAATAACGGAGTTATGTGCTGTCTGCGGAAGTGCCGAAAAAAAAGTTACTCAACTGCTGACATGATTCCGGTCGAATGAGTAGCTGAAACAAAAAAATTCAAAATGTTTATTTAACTTAAATATATTTCCTATACGAGGGCTGCTATATATATTTCTGGACTAATAATGAAAATAGACATATTTATCAACGAAAATGATTTTTTTTCGTTGGATTTGGCTCGTCTTGGAAGACCCACACGGTCGATTGCTGTTTTGCTTCGGGCTCATACGCATAGATCCATGATTCGTCACCTGTGACGATCTTATAAACGTCTTTTGAAGCACAGCGATCGTATTGTACGGGATCCAACGAGAACAAATCTTTTTACGGCCAGGTGTTCATGCAATATCGAATATGCTGGTGGGAGAAATACATAGGCATGCCTCTATCTGAAGGTATGTTACATGACGGTCTTGCATTATCAGTTCACGTACGGTATCGATGTTTTCTGGCACAACGGCTGTTTTTGAACGACCTTCACGGAGTTCGTCTTTGTGCGAGCGTCGGCCACGATTGAATTCGTTGTAACAGTTTTTCACAGTGCTATAGGATGGTGCTTCATAGCCATACAAAGATTTTAGTTCATCGATGCACTCTTGTCGTGATAATCCACGTCGAAAGTTGTGAAAAATGATCGCACGAAAATGTTCACGAGTTAATTCCATTTTTTGGCCGAGATTAATTTTTTAATTCCCCGTAAATAAAACAATTCACGATTAAATGACAAAACGTTCTGAGTGATGTTATGCTAAAAAATGTCAAACTTTCCAATGGAAATGTGAGATTGCACCTGGCAACACTTAGTGTTGCCTAGGCCAGAAATATATATAGCAGCTACTGCTGGCATGATTCCGTTCGAATGAGTAGCTGAAACAATAAAATTTAAAATGTTTATTAAACTTAAATATATTTCCTATACAATGAACAACGATCTTTGAAAAATATCAAAAATTAAGAAAATGGCGTAATTTTGAACAAAAAAAAATTCGTGCGACAGTCAAAACTAAACTTCAACCCCATCGAGCGGTTGTACTTGTACTTATTGGTCCACGCTCGTATGCATAGATAAATAATGAAGAATACAATCAAGTGAAACCAAACTGCTCGAAAAACTAATTCTTCCAACTAAACTACCATATAAAGTATTAAAAAAAAACAACACAAGATATACAAATATACGTAAAGTTAATATAAAATCGTATAGCAACTTGCTTTTTAATTGATATAAACAGTATCACATACAAACACATTATCATGAGATATTATCCACACTTCTTTGCTGGAACAATATATTATCCATTTTGACAGAAATCTAACAACTGACACTCACACTCTGTAGGAGATCGCTATGTGACAATTACCAATTGTTTAGTAAAACGATAACCAGCAGTCCATGCATTTCATACTAGTTTCAAGGTAGTCAGCAACTAGTTAATTCCACTACAGGGGGAACCCAAACAGTTACCTATATGTATGGGAGTAATATATTGTTTGTTTATGCGCCGCAGAGAATTTTTTTTACTTGAATGCTCATAAATTGCAAGGAAATTTCAATTAAAATTCCATTAATTAATTGCGTGTAATTAAATGCCGCACAAAAAACCTTTTGTATTCGCAAGGAATGTATTGAAAAGCTCTCAGGTATTTAGGCATTTAAAGTTGTGGTCGTTAAACAACGAAAAATATTTCGTTTGGCCTATTTGCAACATTCCAGTTGCTTTTTTTAAGGAATCTGACGTATTTCATTTGCTCAAATGGAAATATTTTAGACATTAATCACTATATAGATATCTATGTGCTATTTTGCAGGTTTGACCACAATAGAACTTTTGGCTTTCCGCTAAATGAACGAAAAATAATAAGGCATGCATGGGTTCCCCAGATGATCCCAAATACCATATACCATATCATTAAGACACAGTAACGAGGAGTTTATGAAGTGTGTTTAAAAATGGTTGGTGAATGAATGAGGTTGAGTACCTAATACTATACTTTTAAAATGAGTATGTAATTTGCGCCACTTTTCCACGGATGACATGTTTCAATGTTAAGAACTCATTTCAAGAATGCAATTCAGTCTTTAAAACGATGCGTCTCAGTGTTTTAGTAAAAAAGTATTCGTCTAATCGTGAAAATCTTATTAACTTAACCGAATTACCAACAGCCCGCCAGTCATTCACCCTTTTCGCTACTTGACGCAGCCGGAGAACCTTTCCCTCGAAAACTGGTAACGTCGACTCATCAGATCGTCATTGCCTCTGCACTATATAACAGGACGGGGATGATAAGTGACTTGTAGCATTTGGTCTTTGTTCGTCGAGAGAGGACTTTACTTCTCAATTGCCTACTTAGTCCGAAGTAGCATCTTTTGGAAAAAGGTATTCTAATGCAAGTTCCAAGATAGACGAAGTTATGACTATCAACAGTGACGTGTAAGTCAAGCCGCGTCTGCAGTTCGAATGATTTTCTCCAGGAGTAGATTGAAGAAATCGGACCACAGAGAGTCCACCTTATCAGGAACCTCGTTTCTCCCCGATTCTGACGAAGCTTTTGGTATTGCTCAACGTCTACCAGACCGCTTTAGTGCAGGCAAAAGTACAGTAAGTTACGAAGTGCAGCCTCTTTCAGTGAAATGAGCGTTCACTTCACCAATAGCGCGACCATACTAGCGCTCTTATTAAAACATCTCGACAGTCTTACATTTGTCCACCCAGAAGCCATAGTCGAAACTGTGATTAGCCGTTTTAATATCTTTATAAAGATCAGTGTAAGCTTTCTTAGTTTTCTTACCAGTTAAGTAGGTAGTAAGATTCTGCAGTAGAAGATTTCGAAAATTTAAAAGATCAAGTAAATACGATAGTTGCGATGCAATATTGGTTGAAAATTTGGCAAAAAACTCACAAAGAAAGAATGCAGTACGAGACAGTGAGACGGTGTATTATCGTGGTGAAAAAGCCAAGAGTTTATGGTTCATAATTCTGGCTTCTATTTACGAATAGCTTTGCGCAAACGACGTTTAACACACAAATAGGTTTCTCTGTAGGCAGTTTGGCCGGTCGCAAGCAATTCGGAGTGCACCACATTTCGATAATCTAAGGAAACTGCCAACATAGCCTTGAATTTTGACCTGCTATAACGTTTTTTTTTTTTTCGACCTCAGTTCACCTTTGCCATGATATTCGGCCGATTTATCGTCTGCTTTCGAGCAAACAGTCTGTCAAGTAAGAGACTGGTAGTGTTAATTTATAAAAACATTATTTTATAAAACTTTCATATTTATATATATGTACATTGTACACATTAGAAACAATGATGCAATTTGGTCAATAATATGTATATCCAGTCACCACCGGCGTCGATAATTGCCTGGCATCTCCGAGGCATGCTTTCTACTAATTCGACGACGTATTCTAGCGGCAAGGATCCTCAGATCTGACGAATTTCGTAAAACAACTGCTTCAAAGTGTATGTATGTGCGTCTTCCACGAAGCTTCTGTTTAATATATGCCCTCACGTTTTGCGACAGCCAATACAATGTAACGATGCCAGATTGAGTTTTCCACTGCGTACAGAGCTTGCTGCGGTGTTTAGGATCGTTGTTCTCCTGCAGAATCCAATCTTAATTTTTTCTGACGAACCATTATTTGGCAGATAGAGGTAAAACCTTTTTGTAGATTTTTATCATTTCCTCGGCATTTAGGTTGTCAGTAAAGAGGTACAAAATGCCGAATCCCTGCTTTGAGAAGCAGCCCTAAAGATGCACAATTATTCCATGTTTTACGGTCCGCTGAACAAGCCTATTGGTAGAAGTTGACCAGGCTCGCGTGAGAACTGAAAGTGCCCATATAGAACATTCATCAGTAAAAATGACATTTTCAAAATCTCTATTCTATCGCCCAAGCGAGTCGATTTGTCACAAGTTTTTCAGTCAACAGAGGCTTCTTCATTGTGTTGCGCCATTTCAGATCATGAGTGTGAAAAAGGGTTCGGATAGTTTCGTAGGATATATCTAAACCTTTTACCATTAATGTTGCTTGTCCTTGCCGCAGTGTTAAAACATGATTCCGCAAAAACAGATTCACTAATCTCGAACCACGTTCTGGTAAATCATCGATATTTTTAGCCACTTTATATCGCTGTATCCACTTCTGTGTAAATGCCTTCGACTTTCTAACATATTTAGCAGCCGCTGATTGCGACATTTTGGGACCTTTCGGGTGGATGCAAAGGAACACAGCTTCGTAGCGCGACGCGTACTTAGCACTCATGGCGTTTAACGTAATTCTCTTTCAAAAGATCAACGACAGCTGAACATTTGTTGACAATGCATCAAAGACAAACTTCCCTCTATCGGCTCGCGACGGAATTGTAGCGAAATCTTTCATTAACTGTCGGTAACGTCGACCACGCTCTTACTTAACAGACTGTATATCCTAGTCTCAACTGCTATTCCGACAAAAGGCCAGTTTCTTGGAGAAAAAAGAACGTGTAAAAATTTCTGATCGGTTTTTACAAACGTCGTGGCAAACTTTATATATTCTATTCGTGCATCGTGGAAGTCAGAATGTAATAAGAAATCAGTCGTTACTAAACCATATTGATGTATGTAAATAATAGAGGTAAGTCACCAGACACCAGCATTTGCTGGAGTTTTATCACTGCGAAATGAAGAAAACAAATGAATTTTGATATGTTTGTTCCTTATTAACTTTATATATATCGAAAGGGAATTAAAGTTCTCAGTATTATACCGATTATTGAGATATTGCAAGGTCAACTTTTAATAAGTAAAACTTGAATTAAAATTCAGTGAGACATTGATATAAAAAATTCAGCGAATGGAATAAGCGTTTTTAAAATGTTAATCAAAAAGAAAAGAAATAGAAGCGACAGTTTTTTCATCATCATCATGAACTCAATAATCATGCTGTCTTCATTTTTGACAGCAATTGTTTTTACTAGCAAATGTTGGCAATAACTGTAAAAAAATCCACACTGGGGATGAAGTTAATTAAAAGACAAAATATACAAAATGGCAGCTATCGCCATTTATTCATATCCCCTCGACGCTTTCGCTCTGTACAAACATATAGCACATGTATGTATGTACATACATAAGCTGACACTCACTGCATGTACATATGTATGTACTTATATGTGTAAGTGCATGAAGGAAATGCTATTCCAACGTGAACTAGAACTGCACTATGATTTGGGTCACGTGCAGCTCTTAAATTTTACGACAATGATTAAAAAATGTCATTATTTGACCATAACTCTCAAAAACTGCAACGCCAGCACAAGGGCATACGCCAAACCAAAAATGCAAACAAAGATTCCCGACATTGTCTATATAAAGGGTGAATTTTCATAAGTTTTATAAATCGTGCTTCAATTTAAATACAGAAACAATAATTTAATATTTGGGAGAAATTAGTTTGGAAATTGAATATTTAGGAGAAATTAGTTTGGAAATTGAACTGCACTTGACTACGCCGAATGCTTCTTATAGGCATAATATTTTGAATATTTTTTCCCAATTTCAATTAATTAGTCGTAGCTTATTAACTAAGTTTGACTATTCTATCCCTATAAAAAGTAATCTAATAGAGTCGAGTCTCATAATTTTTGCGAAATAAAATCTCATAACACGGGCTTGCAACAAGAATGTTGTCTGCAAGATTTCAACTAATTTGTATATATTCAATTGCACAGGTTATTTACCATAACTCAAAATTTCAAAATTTCATTAAAAACAATAGTGTGTTCAAATAACTTGAGGTCAAACACAAATAAACACAATTACTGTTTCAAAAGATTCAAATACATTCAAATTAAACCTTAAAGCTGTTTTGGTTCACAACACAACGGCGGTTTTTAGGCTTCCATTCTTGTCGGTTATTCGTATTCCACTGGCAAGCCTATAATAACTTAGAATTGGTTTTTTCCCAAAATTTAAAAATATAATTTAAGGAACATCATTGGTAAATGTGCGGTGACTTATACATATTCAGCGTGTTGTTCAATCAACCATCTGGGTTAACCCGATTCCCTCGCTTTTTGCTTCTATGGGAAAGTAAAGACCGAGCAAATCACTGGATCAAAAAAAGTTAGCCTTGGTACCTCCCCATAAAGTACTTCTACCAACGCTTCACATAAAGCTGGGACTGATAAGGCCATGCGAGTATAATCACTTCTAATAGTTAAAGGTTGCTGCAAATACTTAATATCAAATTTTCATCGTCTCTCAGAAGTAAAGTTGAAAGAAAGTGTTTTCGTTGGACCAGCTATCAGACAGCTTATGGCTAATCCACAGCCATGAAGGTTCTTCAAACAGAAGGAAGGATTGCCGTTAAAGAAGTCATGGAAAAATATTTTAAGCAGTAAAAAAACCCGAACTGCAAATGCTAAAAACAAATCGTTTCAAACCTTTTTCAAACTTTAAGTTGCCAAATGAGTTTTAAGCTACATTTTCTTCATTCCCATGGTGTCTCCTACATACAGGCAGAAAATTTTGGCTCATCTTACTGGTCATTTTCACGATATTGGTGAAATTTGACGAAAACGAAACGAAGAAGTAATCGACTGTGTAATATCGTGGTGAAAAACCTAAAAATTGTCGGCCCTTGGCTCCGGCCTCTTTTTACGAATAGCTTCGCTCAAACGACACCTAACACTTAAATAGTAGTCTTTGCTATCAGTTTGAATGGTCCTGAGGAAATAGGAGTGCACGACACCTCGATAATCGAAGAAAACTGTCAACATAACCTTAATGTTTGATTTGTTTCACATAGTTATTTGGCTTCGACTCACCTTTGCCACGATATTCAGCCATTTGAACGTCTGTTTCCGACTCACAAACTACGTTTAAGACTCGTTTCACAGTTATATACTTTATACAGATAGACAAATATAGCAACTTGGACTCAGCTCATCTGCTGGTAATTTATGTACATGTTTTCTAGGGCCTCCGACGTATCATTTTAGTTTTCAGAAGTTCGTGAGCAACTTAATACGACTATTTAGAGGTGGGTAAAGATCATGCGAAACGTCGGATATCAAGGTTTAGCTATTAGCATTTAATGCGCTAGAATTGTCACTGCTAAATAAAGAAGAGATAGTCCAGTCATTTTAGCTTAAATTAGGTAAAAATCTCTGAATTCGATATTCCGAGGTGAACTTACTATAACGACTGGACTAAGAAGTGAATTTTTGTTTGTTTCTTACTAATTTATATGTATCGAGTGAAACTCAATTTCCCGGTAATATGACTCGTTTTAAGCTTGAGGTTACCTAATGAGCCTTAAACTACATTTTCTTCATTCCCACCCGAATACTTTCCAAAAAATGAAGTGATGTGTGGGGCAATGGAATGTGTGAAAGATGACAGACTAATGCTGGATGCTTTAGAGAGTCCTTCTTGATGCTTCCTGCGACTAGAAATATAACTAAAGGAGTCTCACTGGAAAAGGAAAATGTGCTAAGTGGTTACTAATGCATATATTGTAAATAAAAAAATTGTTTTCTTAAGCAATTATGAACAAACTATCTTATATAGTCTTTTAACTTTTTTTTAATAGATCTTCTTTGGCCTATATACTTCTATTGTCAGAAATCGTGACGCTCTATGAGAAAAAGAACATTATCTTCGAATTTAACACACTAAAAACCATTAGAATTAACTGTTCTCAATTTTTTTTTTTTTTTGTTTTTTGATTGTAAGGGGCTTGGAAAGTCTCCTACACCTCATCTCATCTTCACCAAATACAATTCTCTAAAGTATGGAAACAGAACATATACAAATGTCAAACACATTTAGTTTACATTTCCAGATTATTTGACAGCCGTCTCTATAGAAACGTACTGTATCACCTAAAAAATACCTTATATACATGCATACATATATCTAGCTGAATGTATGGCACACTCTTCAAGAATCGCAAAAAATGCGTCTAAATGTCAAAAGTACTCTAAATGGCTCTATATCCCATTTAGAGTACTCCAAAATTACCCACAATTTTTATAATTTATTCATTTGATCCAAATAGCAGTACGATATCTTCGAACAAGACAACATACTCCAACTTTGCTAAACTAAGTGTGAAACTAGTTTTTGTTGTAAAGGGAAATGTGAATTTCATAACTACTCTAATAAGGTACAAATGAACCACCTAGACCAACACTTTCTGTCGAGCATTTATCTCTCCCTGGCTAACAATGTTGAATCCGCTGACCACACAATGGCATTCATAAACAACCACACATATACATACATACAAACTAGCATAAAGACATCGACTGAAGGCCAGTAGCCACCGTTAGCTGAGCGTCACTTTTCCGCCATTCACTCGCTCATATCAGCAGGATAATTTACGAGCCGCTGCGCTGCCGGCGGCAAGCTTCGCTTCAATTTAATTTCGAGTGCGACAAATTGAAAAAACAAACACCGGAGTGAGCCAAAATTTCCTGGTTCGCTGCAACTGAAACCAGCCCAATGCAGTCTGCTGAACTTAAATTGAATATGGCGTTAACCTTTGCATGTGTGTGCGTGCCTGAGTGCATGTGTGTGTTCTAGTCAGTGAGTTATGTACATGAATTAGTCTCGCAGGTGAATTGCGGTGTGGTGACACCGTGTACAAACTATTTATTGCCGAAGTGCTCCTAATGTCAAGCAAATACTAAGCTCGACATTTATTAACAAATTTCACATTTAATTGCGGTTTTCGTTTTCAACTTTTCAGTTTTTTCTTTGAAGTGCCGTCATCAATGCAGCAATTTAGCGGCAGCTTGATTCAATTAGTCCTTGACGCCATCGAATGCGTCGGATTTTAATTAATGATAATTTACATTGCTACAAATCCACTTTTTTGGGCGATTTGTTCAACGACCGCTTTGAGTGCAATTTAGTAATTTCTTAATAACATAATATAAGTACTTATCGCATTGATCAATAAAATCAACAATATTAAATGTAATTGTATTTATATAATATTAATGATAATTTGCATTGGAATATTATATACATTATTAAAATTATATAATATTACAATTACATTTAATATTGCTGAATTTTATTGATGAAATTGTTTAGTACTTAAAATAATTGACAATATTTATACACATAAATATAATATATGTAGGTACATATTTTATCATAAATTTTACTTAAAGAATACAAAGAAAGGCTAAGTTCGGGCATAACCTCATTTTACTCTCGCAATAACCAGCGCCATGCTAATATTTTCAGCCAAACTTTATATTAAGGAATTATAAAATTTTTCAACATTCATAATTCGACGAAAGCGTGAAAGGTTAACTAACCATCATGCTTTATATTGTTGACTTAACAGAATACTGAGTTGAATGATTTGTAAGGTTTGTTATACTATTGTGCCCAAAATATAAGGTGACATTTGAATTTAAACTGCGCGCGTCGAAGGATTTGGAGCATTTTTTTTTTCTAGGTTGGTAGTACTGTCAGTCACATTTTTGTCAAATTTCATGTCAAAATATTTATTAGTGTTTGAGATACGTGTCGTTTTGTGAGCTGCTAAAAGTGAGTTTTTCGTTTTTGCGATGTCAAAATTTGTTGAGCAAAGAGTTTGCATTAAATTTTGTTAACGGAATCAATTTTCTGCTGCGGATACATTGAGGATGGTGCAGAAAGCCTTTGGTGATGACACTATGTCTAAAAAAAATTTTTACAAGTGGTATAGTGAGTTCCAAGACGGCCGTGAACGTGTCGAAGACGAAGAGCGCCCAGGGCCACTATCAACCTCAACCGACGAAACTCACGTTCAACAAATCAAAGATTTGGTGTTGAAAACCGTCGATTAACAATTAGAGGCCTTGCTGATGAAGTTGGCATATCGAAAGGCTCAGCCAATACCATTTTAAAGGAAGTTTTAGGCCTCAAGCGCGTCAAATCTCTACTGGTACTGAAAACATTGAATTTTTGGGAAAAAAGGCGTCGCATTGAAGTGTGTGAAACGATGCTTTCCGACTCCCAGGGTGTCATGAAATGCATTATAACTGGCGATGAGACTTAATGCTTGCGACCCCGAAACAACCGATCAATCGAGCGAATATCGTGCCAGAAGAGAGCCGAGACCAAAAAAATTGCGCAAAGCCGCTCAAAAATCAAGGTCACGTTAACTGTTTTCTTCGATTATCGTGGTGTTGTGCATTATGAATTCCTTCCAACCGGTCAAACAGTCAACAAAGAATATTATTTGAACGTTATACGTCGTTTGCGTAACGCTAACCGCCTAAAAAGCCCGGAATTGCGGAAAGACAATTCTTGGTTTTTACACCACGATAATGCACCATCCCATACTGCCCTCGTAATTCGTGATCATTTCGCCAAAAACTCCACCCATATCGTTCCGCAACCACCGTATTCACCTGATCTGGCGCCGTGCGACTTCTGCCTGTTCACCAAGCTCAAAAGACTGCTCTGGGGACAGCTTGACGCAATTCACACATAATCCCGTTATAAACGCCTTCAAGTCTGCTAACGAGTCGGAACTATCTACCCGTCTAAAATGAGCGCTAAGATGCAAATGTGTTGGCAGGGAACATTTGTTGGCCATCATTTTTTTTTCTGTTTGATTGGCATGACATCTGTCAAACATATTCAATAACGTTAAAGTCATTGAATAAACAACAACATACAATATTTCATTGCGTTGAAATTGTCAAATGTCGAAGAATGATAATTTTCGGAAAGCATTAATTTTTTGTACCAATTTGAAGAAAAGTGCTACAGACTCGAGGCGGATCATGTTTTATGAGAAACAAAGTACGGAAAACAATAGATAATGGTTTTTATGTAAAAAATGAAGAGCATGGAAAACCACCAAGTAAGTTTGAAGACGCTGAACTGCAAGCAATATTGGTTGAAAATTATACTTCGAGTCAAAAACAAATCGCAGTCATTTTAAATGGTGCACAACAAAATGATTTCAGGCCGCATGAAAACTATGGAAAAGATCCAAGAGTGTGAAAAACGGGTGCCACTTGAATTGAGGGAAAGACAAATGGAAAACCGAAAAAATACATGTGAAATTTTGCTTCAAAGACACGAAAGAATATCAGAATTGCATCGCATTGTCACTGGCGATGAAAAATGGATTTATTTTAAGAGTTCTAAATGGAGAAAATATGGGTTAATCCAGCAAAATCATCAACATTGACTGCAAAAACAGATCGACTGGGAAAGAAGGCAATGAGCTGTGTTTGGTGGGATCAAAAGGGTGTGGTCTATCCTGAGCTTCTAAAACCTGGTGAAATGTTAATGCTAATCACTACAGACAACAAATGATCAGTTTGAACCATGCATTGATTGTAAAACGACCAGAATGGATCAGACTCGAGGCGGAGACTCGACAAAATAATTTTGTTACACGACAATGCACCTGCACACAAAACGAAATTTGTTCAGTTTACAAACAAAGTCCTTTGCTGGGAGCTACTGCCCTACCCGCTTATTCAACCGACTTGGCACCTTCCGATTACTGTTTGTTTTCATCGATGACCGATGCAGCTTGTGATTTCTAACGTTTAATACAAAATTCTATAACACTTGGTTCTGGAGTGACCTTGATTATTTATGTATATTATATATTTTATTTTATTGTTAAGGTCGCCGTAATAATTTGTTAATTCAAATTTGTTCTTGATTTATAAATTTATACTTAAATGATCTTAGGATAAGACATATCTGAACTAAACTCACTCGAGATGGCTTAATTTCATAAATAGAG
>CM050323.1:4209086-4242154 GCA_027475135.1 Bactrocera correcta | reverse complement strand
ACCACCATTTGTTTTCCTAAATTCTTCGGAGAAATTCGAAAAACGAACAAGAGAAGACGAATCATTGTGCCCCATGACAATGCGAGCTGTCACACATCGGCTCAAACTAGCGCCTTTTTGACCGGCCAAAACGTCGAATTGATAGGTCATCCGCCGTACAGCCCTGACTTGGCACCCAATGACTTCTTTTTTTTCCCCACACATCAAGAAAATAATGCGTGGTCAACGATTTTCGTCCCCAGGAGATGTTGTTGAAGCATTCAAAAACCATGTTTTGGAGGTGTCTCAATCGGAGGGGAAAAAAGTGCTTGGGAAATTGGTTTGAGCGCATGCAAAATTGTATAAATCCTGATGGAGAATATTTTGAAAAACAAAAAAACTATTTTCGTTGATAAATATTCCTATTTTCATTATTGGGCCAGAAATATATATAGCAGCCGTCGTATGTATATAAATTGAATACTTATGACTTCACTTTTGTTCCGGAGCGAGTATTCCAATATCTTGAAGAAAAACTTCTTAAATACGTTTATTTATGCAACAAATAGATTGCTTTCTAAAAATTAAGAAAATTTGCAAATACCTTTTTGAACCCTTTTAAGTTAGATAAGGTCTTAGAAAATATTAATCTGTAAGCGTACATAAGCAAATTTGCGATGTTCAACTTTACCTGTGTGCCAAGCACGCACTCTTTACAAGATAGAATTGCATGTGTCTAACTTTTAACAAAACTTTCAAACTTCAACGAAGTCGATAAAATCATTACTGAAAGTTTTGTTTTGATTTTTAAATTTTCCACCTGTTGGAACACCATTCATTAAAAAACCTCAGCTCAATGCCTTTCACGTTCTCATAGGGAAGGCTATGACTTCATCGGAAGTGATATTTATATTCGAACGTGTCAAATGACTTTCACCATCAACTAGTTTGGCTGAGAAAACTTACTAACAAGGACACTCCAGGTAAATTGTTTTAGTCTCCACAACTTTAGCTGGAATTCTAATAAAAACAGTGGTTGAAAATTGGCTACCGCAGAACTTAGCGAGTCCGAAATTTAAAGAATGTGTGCGGAGCTTATGAAATTTAATATTTTAAAAAAAATTAATACAAAAGCTAAATTAAAATAATGTTACATACCACACTACTGGCGAGAACTATAAGGAATGGCTTGCACCTAAACAGCTAGAGCACTGCGAACACGTTTAAGCTATAAGCCGCAGGTATTGGGACGTGACTCACTCCTTCAGCCATTGTCGTCCTAACAACTGCAGTTCATATGCACGCATACATGTACGACACATAATTTAAAATAAATGTTCCAACAATAAGGAACAACTTTTCGACTGCCAAAATTTTGCGACTCATTTTCCTTAGTAGACGCTTCTTCATAAAGAGAAATATGGTAGGAATTCCCTAACACATAAAAACCTGCTCATATACATATCTACTTCTATATACCGACATGCATTGAAACTAAGACTATATGTATGTATATGCTCCGCTATGTCATAAAACTAGGCAACACACGAGTTGCGGTACTTATGTAGCTCTCAAATCGCCATAAATACATTGTGCAATGTGTCGCAGGGCGGTACTGCTGACCCGGAATGGCCGTTCAGAGGCGTGAAGTCGACTTTGTGGCCGAAAGAAGAAGTTTGTGCATATTTTTTATGGCGCTCGCGTAATTATTGCGAGTATGTTCATTGAATGGCAGTGTGTTAAGTAGTCATGTTTCATGTAAATTACATTAGTTGGGTGGACGTGGCGGAACGAACGCGTTCAGCGCTCAGCTGGTGCACAGCCATACATGTATGTAGGAACAAGTTCATAGGTGTGTTTGTTGGCGCACCCATAAAACTTTGTGGCAGTTAATTGAAATAACTTGACCAGAAAGTTGACTTTCAGACCATTTTCAACTGATTTTGCGGTTTTGAAGTGAGCCATGAAATATGGAATTGTCGACATACATATGCATATATTATATGGTAAAGTTGCAGAAAAGCTTAAATCTCAATAGAATACTTCGATATATTTAGACTTATTTATTGTATCATAAGTACCCACCATATTTGGACTTGAATTTCGAAGGAGAGAAGAACTTCTCATTACCTAGATCTAATGTGAATGCCATAGTCTGTATGTAAGATTCCATCAATATCAATACTTGTACAGTTCCTTTTCGGTGGTTTCTTTTATCAGATAAAATTAAATTAAAAAAAAAAAAAAAGTAAGGAAGGGCTGAGTTCGGGTGTATCCGAACATTTCATACTCTCGAAATTTCCAAATTAAAAAAACTCACAAATTGACCAACATATACTAGTGAGGTATGAAGTCAAGCCGATGTTTGAATGTCCGAATAATTTGTAATTTGTTTATGGGTCATATACTCTCGGTTGTGCGAATATGTAGGAGTTTTACCAAAAAATCGTCATTTGCGGAGAGTGTGGTTTTCTCTTGCAATAAAAAAATTGGCAGCTGTAACGAAAAGGGAACTCCAAAAAGTTTTCTAAGTGAAACATGGTGCCGTTATTGATTTTGTCGCTCCAAAGACTGCGATGTCGATAATCACGATCGCCCACTTGAAGGGAAGCCAAAAACCTTCGAACTTTCGAAACGTTAGGTGAATTGAAGACCTTGCCCGATTAGGCTCCATGTCAAGTGCCAGAGCAGATTCAGCATTGTGAGCCATTTGCATAATCATTACATGCCCTGGGAATGATTCAGAAAAAGTGATTCTTCTGCGTGACAAAATTCGGTCTGACGTTACCAAATCCATTAAAACTATATGTAAAAGCTTAAATGGGAAGTTGCACACCATCCACAATTATTATTTGCTCTGTTCGGTTGTACATGGTCTGCCTCAGCACCAGTTCGACTTACAACACGACATCAAAAAAGGGCTTAACTCTTGGATAGCCGAAATGGTATTCACGCTTCGCCAGATGGATGGAAAAAAGTTGTGACTAGCGACTGGCAATACTTCGAATAATTCATTTGTGACAATTTCCTTGCAAAAAAAATGCATTTGTTTGGTAAAAATTAAGCCATATGATCAGGGTTCCACATATGTATTTGGTGGCCACCAATGAAATTTGTGAACTTTACGGAGACGATGCTGTATCAGTGCGTGGAGCACAACAATGGTTCGCTCGCTTCTATTCTGGAAATTTCGTGTGAAAGATGCACCTCACTCTGGTCGACCTATCTTTGAAAAAGTCGATGAAATTATGAGAAAGATTCATCCGGACCACCAAACTAAAAAAATGGTCGCAAAAACAGGATTGACGCCTCGAAAGTTTATGAAGAGTATTTTGTTGGATTGGAAAAGAATCATCCACTATGAGCTGCTCGAGTCTAGTTGAATGATTGATTCTACATTTTACTGTCAAAAACTGATGAGATTGAAGCAAGCAATCGAAAAAAACTGCCACAACTGATCAGCAGAAAGGGCTTCGTCTTCGCTAGACCACACACATCTTTGATGACTTGGCAAAAACTGGGAGACATTATAAAATATTACAATTATTGGTTATACAATGGTGTTATATCGGAAGTTGTCTTGCTTGCAGTTTGAGAATAGTGCGTTAAATATTTGGTCAAATCCATCGAATAAATGTTGAAAAAAATTTACCATAAGGTCTAACAAAGTGTGATCCATTTCAAGGTTAGGCATTTGTTTTTAGATGATTATCTGATTTAAATGTTCGCCGCGAGTCCAATTTTCCATGACTCGTTCGAGCAATCCGTCTGGTAACTGGCGAATAACACGCGTGATGTTTTACTGCAAAGCCTGAATAAAAGCGGGATTGTGCGCATAGACTTCAGACTTTACATATCCTTTTAGGAAACAGTCTAACAGTATGATATCATATGACCTTAGTGGCCAATCCACTGGCCCAAAATGTGAAATTATCTACTCACCGAAGTGTTCTCTCAATATATTCACTAATCCATGCGATGTCTGGGAAGTGAAAGATCACGAGCTTCAATTAAGATCTCGGCGTAAAATGTGCGAAGTTGTTCTATACGCCAGTCCAAATTACTGCAAACGGCGCCGAATCGACTCTTCACGGTCTCCATGTACACTTTCAGCTGCGGCTGCTTTATTTCCTTTACTGCTTGCTGGACGAGGTCTTTTCGGTCGAATATATTTCATTAATTAATGCTAGAACTTAAGATGGATGATGGTGTTACGATAAGTACGCTTAGTAGATCGATTATGTAGACCATAAGTTGGCCGAAGCGGGCGAAACACAATCTTTACAGAACTTGACTTTTCGTAATATAGTTGAACGATTTGTAAACTTTGGTAGGCATTAGTCCTTACATAATGAAATGCAAGCAATGCCGAACAAAAACAACATGACAGCTTGACATGATTCAGTCAAAAAAAAGCTATTGAAAAAAGTACTTCTACTTGGATCACTCATTATAAACATTTCAACCAACCAATTTTACTCGTTTCGCATTGGATGAGCAATTTGCATGTTTTCGTCTCCGTTTGGTGAATAAAATTATAATATTCGCTTTAAATGCGAAACGAATTTCTGTCTTAATTAGTACCAATTAACATTGCTCTTACTTATACTGAATTGCAACGATGTTTGTTAGAGACTTTCATCTAAGCTTAGAACTTCACGCAAAAAGTTTTAAAGATCGTATGAAGCTCACATGTTCTCGACATACACAGCTTTTGTTTTTTGAGAGCCGAAGTCAAGGCCGTTAAATTTAATTACCTTAAAGGGGTTACTGGCTCTCATACGAAGTTTTACGAGCACAATGCGTGTGCGTGCTTCGAGCGTCCAACACGCGTCACTACCACAACCACTTACACCTAGCGCACACACTCAAAAGCCATAACATTTATTGCAACACAGGATTTTAGCATGTACATAGTTGTTGTGCTTTAAGCAAAACACTAAATTGAATTTGAATCCGTTTCAAGTTGATTTCATTTTGCACCAGAGCTACCAAAATTGGTCTGATTATCACTTCCGGCCCGACTGCGCATCCGGTTACTTTGCTGCTGTTGGTTATTTATTCGTTGCTGTTCGCCTGAGTAGGTTAGGTTGATGGTGCAGGTCATGTGACCTCTGATTGGATGAAATGCCAGGCACACTTGTTGGTGAACTTCCGCTCCGGTGGAGCAATTCGGCTATGGGAACCTGCGGCGGAAGGTCAGTATCGCTACAAAATTCAATTTCGATGGTCAGTTGACCATCAACAATGCCGAAAATTTTGCATCACGGCTTAGTGCCTTTGTGCGCGCGAATGCAAAAATAGCCCGTTGGCATAGCAATGCCGCGCGCACCGTTAGCGACGATGGCTGTGGTGTTTGGCTTAGGAATATTTATACGCTGGCCAAATGTTGCACAGGGCTTAATAGTTTTGCTCACCTAGTGAGTGCATAATAATCGAGTTAGACATAAAATTGCATATATAATGTTTTTAGGTGTTCAAACCAAACTAAATGCACTTATTTTGCCGAGGTAAAATGTTCAGTAATTAAAATTCAGTAAATAGCGAAAATAGTACTTTGGTCCGTGCCATAAAACGAAAATTTATCTAAAACTAACAAAAAGAAAGTTAGGGCGGTATCTTAATTTACGTTATTGTACAATAATCTTTAATATTCAAAATTTTCTCGAAGCAATGTTGAATTCCCAACAACAAAATTGCTATTCCTTAATTCAGTTTCATATTTCGTAAACATTTTTAGAGGATGTCGGTTTCCTCTAATTGCATATGTCATCAAAATTAAATCCGACACCAGAAGCAGAAAACAAGGATGGGCTAAATTAAAGGCTGATCCGATTCCGCAGTCTATCGGTATCCAGTCGGTATGAGAGTTTTCCAAGTCAGCATCCAACAAACCTCAAAATCCCATACTACGAAGTTATCGGAATCCGAAATTTTTAGACCATTGTGAATTTCAAAAAAAGAGCGGCTCTACAATCCTCGTATACACTACTTTGACAACCCGAGCATAGAACAGAATAAATGCAGTATTTTTGTGGGAAAAGTAAAAGCTATTAGATTGATCAGTAGATCATGATTTTCGATGACACGAGGCCATCAGATCCCTAACATTTTAAAAACCAGGAATTTGCAAAGGACTGCAGTTTTCACGTTGGAGTTAAAAATGTGAGGTTTCGCACGGATGGAGATAGAATTAGGGGGTATTCTCATGTAACCACTTCGAAAAATCGATTTTATTTTATATTTTTATAGTAAAACCTATTAAAAACATGCTGTGAAAAATTCAAACCGAAATTCATAGTATTTGATAAGTTACAGCTCATAGTCGCCGCTGTGTCGTAAGTGACTGTCTACCAGGCGCCATGACAAGTCTGCAACTGCTATGTTTTTTTATTTTTCTTGAACCATCATTTTCTGAAACTGTCCAGATCCTAAAAATAAGTATTCAACCGATTGATTTAAAATTTACATATGTTCTTCTACTTGTGTATTTTCGAAAATATTTTCATATTTTTTTAAACGATTTTTAATAAAAAAAAAACAAGATTTTCGTGGCTTTTTTTTTTGAAGTTTTCACTATGCTACCACTTAAGCCACAGAACTACTGAATAATAATCCATTCGATTTTTAATTTCAGACAATAGCCGCTATCACCATACCAGTGAACTACTTTTTTTGTTGGGAACTACTTTGATTAAAAAAAAATATATTAAAAATTTAAGAAACGAAAAAAAGTTTTGTTTTGTACTTTTTAAAATACAAATAAAAATATATTAAAAAATTAAAATGATTGAATTTTGTTGTCACACAAAAAAAAAATTTAGTAAAAAGTGGTAAAATGTATGCGTTCACATGAGGGTACCCCCTTAGAGGACCAGGTGATGGTTAGCTGTGCGAAGGCACCACGCCATGTTTACCCTTTAAGGCCTCTTTCAGTATACCATAAGCAAAAATTAGTAAGACTTTGTTCATAATTTTAAAATTCTGAATATATTCTTCAAAATCTATATCGTCCACCTCAGCGTAATTCCTCTTGCCTCAAGTACACTCGTACCATAATTTCATCCAATCCTCGAAACAATTGTTGAAGTTAATTGCCGGAATAGTCTTCAATACACTCGTTCAAAACGTTCAATTGACTCAAAAGGGTTTCTTCGGAACGGTGGTCGCACAAGATTCAATTTAAAAACTCTTATTATTTTTTTCCCAGAGTATCATTCAATGCAATGAGAAAAAGCAGCGGTGGCATAACACAGTGCTGAGTTCTACAAAGCAGGCGTGGATATTACTCTACCAATCCTTGATTTGCTGCAGTATAATGAGGAATTTAAAGCCTATTTGATACAACAGATCATATTGCTTTATAAAAAAGGTATGGTTATGATTATGTCCATATGGTAGATGGTTAAACAGAGCCAAAGAAAGTGTAATAAAATATTACTGTATTCTCACGATTCCTATCATGGGACTATTCCAAGTCCTCTATGCCTTGCTTATTATATTAAATTTATTTATTAAAAAAGTGTCAGTATTCGCTTTATTGAAAATATAAGCTCAACAAAATATTCTTATTTACAGCTCGGATATAACTGCTCCACAGTTCACTAGAAACAATGCAAAAATTGCATATTTGGGTGTCAAAATCTGTCAAAATATTGTAAGAGCTGGAAAAGTCAAGCTAAGCTGTATATGGAGATATGCAACTTCACACACACATAATGCCAATAAAAACAATAAGAGTCCTTCAATTGAACACTGCAACATAACCGTTTTGCCGTCGTCGCTGACTAAAATTGCATGCTTCGCTCCGCACGCCCGCGTATTTTCTGCATATTCTTTGTAAACAAAATATCTTCCAGCATGTTTACAGCCGTGATTCGTGTTTTCTTTCTACTTTGCTTTTATTTGCCGTTAGTCTTATTATTTTCCACTCCCCATAGTACATATGTCCCCTGTAATGCCAGTGCTAACGGTGCGACGTGGGCGCGTGCCTTGGAACTTTGTCATTTTGTTGCTTGAATGTTGGGAGTGGAATTCTCACGTTCCCCATTGCCATGGCTTTTTGACAATGTGCGAACTAGCAAAATGGCAACAAATGAACTGGAAACGCTGTTGACGACTACAACAACAGCAGTAACAGCAAACATTGCTTCCGAACACTCAACAGCCAATTTCACGGTAAATAGTTGCTTGTGTTCTCCTGTTCTCGTGTCTTTATGTCTTTATTACATTTTTCGTCGATTTCATTCCCTTCTTTGCCAGGTGAAAATTGCGACTGAACATGGAAATTGCTGTGCTTGTTGTGCAATCGAAAATAAATTTGAAACTAATTTTTCTTGGCTTTGTGTTTGGCTGAGAGTCAACACGAGGTGGGTTTGGAAGTGAGAGTTTATGAATCCGGTCGGGCTGTGGGATGAGTAAGACCTGATTCTCACTTGTAAAATATGCATTGCCCGTGATGTTATATATGAAAGTTCAATTCGTTGGGATTTTTCAATTCATAAATTATGCTTCAAAGGCAGCAATGTTCACAATTGTCCACTAAACTAGGAACAAAAGCTTTAAAAAAGTGATTAAAAAATTGTGTGCTCAGATAAGCACGAGATAATGTGTACAGTCAATTCATTATGCAACATCTTCCGACATTTTTCATTTTCGAAACTTTCGAATTTTAATATTTAGATACTCGAAAGCTATACGCTTATTATTTTAGGAACAAAATATTTCAACTGTACTATGGCTACAAACGAGTTTTGTCAGTCTAAAGTCTAAGAAATCGTCCAACTTTCATTTTTTACTGTTTCGAGGAAAGCCTTCTAAATTATATATGTATCAGCCGACATCGGTTTCTGCGCCGGAACAAAGCAGAGAGGGAAATATTTTTTCACCATGCTACCACTTAAAGGGGGGTTAGAGTTTTTAAGGTAAAAAAATACTTTTTTTTGCGAATTTATTAATTAAATATGGATTGAGTAGTTTTATGCGGACCTTTTGTACATTATTGAACACATTTTTGACAACATAGGATAGTTTTTTCATGCAGAAATGTTGAAGCATAAGCCAGTAACAGAACTTCACCCAAAACTTCTTGAGAAAAAAACACTTTGCAGTGTTCACCACAATTCGGCTGGAAATTAGCCGATAATAAAAGACCCAGAAAAATTAATCAATTTAAAATCACATCTTCCTAGAAATTGTAGTATTAACTGTCGAGTAGGAATGTCATTTGGATTTCTACCACCTAACGTTTATCGACTTACTAACCGATCCGAATAAGAGGGCATTAGAGTATAGACTGAGATAAATTATTGAAATTGGCTTAAAGAGTCAAAGATATCGCAAAGCTCCCGTTTCGACTTACACTTAAAGTACACGGAAATCGTAAATACAACGTAAAATATTTAAACATTTATCAATATTTCTTTTATCTACTTTTTGGGATGGCCTTCAGCTCTTTCAGCTAAATTCGCTTTATCTCTTCGATCGACTGAAAATGGGCAAATTCGGTCCGGAGTTATCATTTCTCGGTCACAATCGTACTTTTTTGAAAAAAAATTCAGCTTTATTGGGACGAATCGATCAAGAACGGGTTTCGTACCCAAAATATCCACCAAAATCATTTGGACGGACTCGCGAGAGATGTCGATATCTTTTGTCAGCTTTCTAACACGTGACTGACGATTTTGAATAGTTTCTCTTTTTTAATAATTTCATCACTTGAAGCGATCGAAGGTCGATATATCGACCGTCTTTGGAGGCCTTGTACCACTCGCACACTTGTGTTTTCGAATCATTGTAAGCCTTTTCTAACGATTCCGCACATGGAATTTGGTTAGGATTACAAACTTTTAGAAAAATTTCTCGATATTTTTATCCATTCTAAAAATCGCCAAGCACTACTGAGGTGTACCGAGTTAACTCATATTTGTCAGAGGACAGTTCTACCAGCTTAGTGAAATTTATATATTTTTTGCCTGGGAAATTTAATTAGAGTTTTCAGGTGCTTTTTTGCCCCAATGTATATCGATTGAACTGATAGACAGACATCACGAAATGCATTTGCCTCTTCGGTAGATTACTATTTATTTATTCGGATAGTAGCGATATCATATGTGAATAAAAAAATTATTTCGCTTGGACGGCTTCTCAATCAAACGTAAACTACTGTATTATATTATTGATTAAGTCTAAAAGTTAACATATTTGAATTCGTCGCAACAATTTTATGTTGCAATTTGCATTCCGTTTAATATATTTTCCGTAATCAATATTATTTAAAAGGGGAATGCGTACATTGTATTGTTTAGGATAACATAGTATTAAATATTACTATTTATTCATATCGATTTAGAAATATCTCATAATTTCGGTGATGGTTAATAGTTGTTTTAAAAAATGACGGTGCGGGCGCGTATGTACCGGCGAACGTGACTTCAATAAAATATACTTCAATACACGCATATGATCGGCTCACTGAAAAATATCTCTTAACTTCGGTGTTGTTTAATAGTTGTTTTAAAAAATGACGGTGCGGGCGCGTATGTTCCGGCGAACGTGACTTCAATAAAATATACTTCAATAAACGCAATAGATCGGCTCACTGAAAAATGTCTCTTAACTTCGGTGTTGTTCAATAGTTGTTTTTTAAAAAATGACGGTGCGGGGCGCGTGCGTAGCGGCGAACGTGACTTCTCGAACTGTGTAGAACAAAAAACGGCACCGCGTCACCTTCTCGTTGGTATAAGATGAAAATGGAACAAAAACAGTTGGGTGTGGAGATGATCAATGATGCCCCCTTTTTGTTTTCTCTAATTAACGCGTTGATGTGGAGAGTGTTGTATTCACTGATCAGTGATGCCCTTAGTTGACTTAGTTCGGGCGACTGGAGCTCATCTCAACATCCTGCCCCCCCCTAGGCGAGTTACTAGCCTAGTAGACGCTGTAGTGCCTGTAACGTAGCTACAACGCCGCTCAGGCCGGTGGGCGGCGAGGTTGTGGCCTTATTGGCTGCGCGTAGAGGTCGTATTGAGGGGGCGCCAGGACCATCCCGCTTCTGGTGGCCGTGCCACGCGGTTAGGCTGCGATCGTCGGGGGGCCGTACGGCGGCGGAGTACAGTTGGTGAGCCAGGATGTCCGGCGTTCCGGTGGAGTAACGTATGATGCGGTCTTTCACACAACCGGCACAAAGTATCAGATTCGCATTCAAGCGTGGCGTGTGACTGGGCCAAGCAGTTTAAACAATGGCCATGTGCCTGTGCCACCTTCTGGCGTTGTACGGGTAACATTCCCTTGAAAATAGAGCAATGCTGCAGCCTATGAGAACGGCAGCAGAGCGGACATCTGGTGCGTTGCGGTTTCGGAGGCGCCGGCGTCGGTGATGCGCGTGTTGAGCTACGTGCCACGGTTGGCGCCCTTGCTGCCGTGCTGGTTCGGGGCGCTGCTACTGGAAACAGTTCCGGAGCGAGGCACAGTAACAGCCGACCGAAGGGTTGGCGTGGGGGTTACCGGTGTATCCATATCGATCTGTGGAAAGAGAAATCGTAATGATTATAAGTTGATTGCCTGTAAGCGTGCATGAACAGGATGCCACGTGAGGGCGCATGACTAATTGATCGTCCGTCTATGGGGTTGCGATATATATGTAGGTCTACGTTGGTCTTTACGGCTTGAAGCTTATTGTAATCCCCTTTTTTTTTCTTAATGATATTATTAATTTATTTTCTTTTTCCCGAACTTTCGGATCAGTTTAGGCAGGGTTATTACTTGCGTTTTCGTAAGTGGCGGCAGTTGGTAAGAAACATAATTTTACAAGCGGCCGGGTGAGCGTTCCGTTTTGCGTACGGAGATCAACCACCCGGATGTGACCGTCAGAACCGTAGTGAAGTTTCTCTATGCGGCCAAGCCGCCATTCTGTGGGGGGCAGACAATCGTCGTGAATTAGGACACAATCTCCAAGCATTGGAGCCTGTTCTGGGATTTTCCATTATACCTCTTGTGAAGGTCTTTTAAATAATCTTCTTTCCATCGTCGGCTAAAGTTATGATGGAGAAATTTAATTCGTTCCAATCGGTTCAGTAAGGACGGCGACTCCATGCCTGGCTCAGGTGTGGCCAGAATGGGCGCTCCTTTAAGAAAATGCCCTGGGGTAAGGGCAGCAAAGTCGGAGGGGTCTTGCGAGAGTATAGCGAGAGGCCGAGAGTTGAGAACGGCTTCGATTCTGGTTAACAATGTCGTGAATTCTTCATAATTGAATTTGAGGTTGCCAGCGAGCTTCTTGAAATGAGATTTAAAGCTCTTTACCGCTGATTCCCATAAACCCACCCATATGAGGAGCGCTTGGGGGGATGAATTGCCTTGAGGGGCGTATTTTTGAACAATGTCAGGTGAGACTTGTTTCATGAAACTCCACAAACTGTTTCTCGGTAGCTCTTTGGGCTCCAATAAATGTTTTGCCATTATCGCTCATGATTTTTGAAGGAAAACCACGTCTTGCGACGAAGCGAGCAAATGCGGCAAGAAAAGCCTCCCTGGTCAGATTAGTACATAGCTCAAGTGTACTGCCTTTGTTGTGAAACAGACAAAAACAGCCACATAGCCTTTCATGAGGGTAGGAGATCTTAGCATGGAAGCCTTTATCTGAAAAGGACCAGCAAAATCTACACCTGTAGTGGTAAAAGGCGGAGCAAAGTTGCAGCGTTCCGGTGGAAGTGCTGCCATAATCTGTGTTCGCATTTTCTGTTTATGCATAGTGCAGATCTTGCACCTGAAAATGCATTTCTTGATTTGGGGCTTCAAACGTGGAATGTAATATTCCTGTCGTACCACATGCTGCAATGAGACGGTTTTCGGCGTGTAACATTAATATGTGGATGTAATGTAGGAATAATGAGGCAAATGGAGATTTCTCAGGTAACGGGTGATTTTTTAAGAGCTTGATAACTTTTAAAAAAAAAAAACGCATAAAATTTGCAAAATCTCATCGGTTCTTATTTGAAACGTTAGATTGGTTCATGACATTTACTTTTTGAAGATAATTTCATTTAAATGTTGACCGCGGCTTGCGTCTTAGGTGGTCCATTCGGAAAGTCCAATTTTGGGCAACTTTTTCGAGCATTTCGGCCGGAATAGCCCGAATTTCTTCGGAAATGTTGTCTTCCAAAGCTGGAATAGTTGCTGGCTTATTTCTGTAGACTTTAGACTTGACGTAGCCCCACAAAAAATAGTCTAAAGGCGTTAAATCGCATGATCTTGGTGGCCAACTTACGGGTCCATTCTTGAGATGAATTGTTGTCCGAAGTTTTCCCTCAAAATGGCCATAGAATCGCGAGCTGTGTGGCATGTAGCGCCATCTTGTTGAAACCACATGTCAACCAAGTTCAGTTCTTCCATTTTTGGCAACAAAAAGTTTGTTAGCATCGAAACGATAGCGATCGCCATTCACCGTAACGTTGCGTCCAACAGCATCTTTGAAAAAATACGGTCCAATGATTCCACCAGCGTACAAACCACACCAAACAGTGCATTTTTTCGGATGCATGGGCAGTTCTTGAACGGCTTCTGGTTGCTCTTCACCCCAAATGCGGCAATTTTGCTTATTTACGTAGCCATTCAACCAGAAATGAGCCTCATCGCTCATCGGACACGGACGCGAAACACATTTCGAACCGAACACTGATTTTGGTAATAAAATTCAATGATTTGCAAGCGTTGCTCGTTAGTAAGTCTATTCATGATGAAATGTCAAAGCATACTGAGCATCTTTCTCTTTGACACCATGTCTGACATCCCACGTGATCTGTCAAATACTACTGCATGAAAATCCTAACCTCAAAAAAATCACCCGTTATTATTATGGGGTGGCGCTCGTTGTATGTTAGGCTTGAATTGCAAGCCGACCATTGGCCCGAAGCAGCCCTTTCGTGTCTAAGAACGGGGTTAGCACTAAGAGGGAGCTTTTTTTATCAATCGGCTTCGATTCTCTTAGTGATGCTATGTCGCGGCTGAAGTAGCGCATTTGAGTTGATGCGATAAGAGCGACCTTTGCCCTTTTTGTAAGGCTTGGTGCGTCAATGTATCGCATTGGGGGTAAGTTGCTCCTTTCAGTTTATGTTTAAGTCGCTCTATGAACTGGAACATATAGGCGACGACTCTGAGGGCTCGGGGGAACGATGAAAATCGTTCAAGGATGTCATTATCCTCCCAATATTGTGTAGTAGGTGTTGATCTTTCGACTCTCGGGCGCCAATTATGTTGCGCAGCGGCGATTGTGGCCAAGAATCGGAAGATTCTGCTAGCCATCGAGGGCCATTCCACCAGAGCGTGGTGGTGGCCAGGTGCAGGGGTTTGCACCCTCTTGTACCTAGATCGGCAGGATTGTCAGCACTGGCTACGTGTCGCCAAGTGGCTGCTCCTACTAGGTCAAGTATTTGAGATGTTCTGTTGGAAATATATGTTTTCCACGCATGTGGGGGCTTTTCCAACCAGGCTAGGACTATTTCGGAATCAGACCAGAGATATAGCTTGTATTTTGCCATGTCTAAGTGGGTCTGCACCATGGAAACTAGTTTTGCTAGTAGCAGTGCGCCGCATAGTTCAAGTCGTGGTAGACTTACCGTTTTTTAGAGGCGCAACTTTTGATTTTGCCACTAATAAGTGGCATGTGATTGCGGTATCGCTTTGTGTGCGCACATATATGGTGGCACAATATGCTTTTTCAGAGGCGTCACAGAAGCCGTGTAGTTCCACTTTGTATTCGGGAGAATAGTTTACCCACCGTGGAATTTGTATCTGCGAGATGTCGTCAGATTACTCGCGAACTGGGACCACTTTTCTAGACGAAGTGGTTTTACTTGCTCGTCCCAGTTCGGTACCATCTCAGCCATAGTTCTTGTAACGGGTGATTTTTTAAGAGCTTGATAACTTTTTTAAAAAAAAAAACGCATAAAATTTGCAAAATCTCATCGGTTCTTTATTTGAAACGTTAGATTGGTTCATGACATTTACTTTTTGAAGATAATTTCATTTAAATGTTGACCGCGGCTGCGTCTTAGGTGGTCCCATTCGGAAAGTCCAATTTTGGGCAACTTTTTCGAGCATTTCGGCCGGAATAGCCCGAATTTCTTCGGAAATGTTGTCTTCCAAAGCTGGAATAGTTGCTGGCTTATTTCTGTAGACTTTAGACTTGACGTAGCCCCACAAAAAATAGTCTAAAGGCGTTAAATCGCATGATCTTGGTGGCCACTTACGGGTCCATTTCTTGAGATGAATTGTTGTCCGAAGTTTTCCCTCAAAAAATGGCCATAGAATCGCGAGCTGTGGTGGCATGTAGCGCCATCTTGTTGATACCACTGTCAACCAAGTTCAGTTCTTCCATTTTTGGCAACAAAAAGTTTGTTAGCATCGAACGATAGCGATCGCCATTCACCGTAACGTTGCGTCCAACAGCATCTTTGAAAAAATACGGTCCAATGATTCCACCAGCGTACAAACCACACCAAACAGTGCATTTTTCGGGATGCATGGGCAGTTCTTGAACGGCTTTCTGGTTGCTCTTCACCCCAATGCGGCAATTTTGCTTATTTACGTAGCCATTCAACCAGAAATGAGCCTCATCGCTCATCGGACACGGACGCGAAACACATTTCGAACCGAACACTGATTTTGGTAATAAAATTCAATGATTTGCAAGCGTTGCTCGTTAGTAAGTCTATTCATGATGAAATGTCAAAGCATACTGAGCATCTTTCTCTTTGACACCATGTCTGACATCCCACGTGATCTGTCAAATACTACTGCATGAAAATCCTAACCTCAAAAAAAATCACCCGTTATCAGGATTTTGGCTTGTATCATAATTGGCGAAAGCCATCCTGCGGGGTCAAAAAGTTTAGCCACAGAAGAGAGAATTTGGCGTTTTGTAACGGCGGATAATGCGGATATGGACTCGGTCGTATAGGAGAACTGGTCCGATACCGCATTCCATTGGATGCCTAGAGTTTTTGTGGTACTTTCTCTTCGAATATGAGGAATTTAGTATCCAACAAATTTTCTTTTGGTATGTCTTTTAATATATTTGGGTGATTTGCCGTAATCTTTTTTAGGGGGAACCCTGCTGTGTTGAGGGCCTTTGTCACTTGTGATAAGGACTCGTATGCTTGTGAGAGGCTGTGGCTCCCAGACAGAATATCGTCCTACATACGTTTGTGTTTTTTAAGATTTTTGTTGCCAGAGGAAATTCTGACTTTGTGTCTTCTGCCAGTTCGTGGAGTGTACGGATGGCTAGATATGGGGCACAGTTCACGCCAAAGGTAACTGTTTTTAATTTGAAGTCGCGAAGTGGACCATTGGGGGATTTTCGGAAAATAATGCGCTGAAAATCTTGATCGTCTTTATGTACGACTATTTGTCTATACATTTTTCGACGTCCCCGTTGAATACGTATTTGAAACTACGCCAGTTTAGAATAAGCAGCATTAAATCAGGTTGGAGCGTGGGTCCCGTAAACAGGATATCGTTTAGGGAGTTCCCCGAGCTGTGGTTCTTGAGGCATTGAAGACAACTCGAACTTTGGTTGTTTTTTTCTCAGGCTTTACTACTGCATGATGTGGCAAGTAGAAAGAGTGATATTTGCCTCTTATGATTTTTTCACATGGGCTTACTTCCTCCATGTGATTTAAATGAAGATATTCTTCCAAGACACCATCATGATCTTGTTTTAGCTCACCTTTTCTTAGTAGGTTTTTTTCCATACTTAGAAACTGCTGCATTGCAGAGGGTGCGAGAGTGACCTAAGGCGAGTGTGTCTGGAAATTGTTGTCTTAGTGGTAGTCGGACGACATACCGACCATTAGCTGATCGAGTAGTTGTGGCTTTGTAAAAGTCTTCACAGTACTGATCTTCTGGTGTTGTAATTGAAATGGAGGGGAGTTCTTCTAACTCCCAAAACTTTCTCAATTGTGAATTGAGGTACTCGTTTGAGATTTCCTCAACTTGAGTTGTCATTGCTGTGACTGGTTCCGCAACTAGTCCACTTAGGACCCATCCGAAAATGGTATTTTGCGCCAGTAGTGTTTTAGAAATTTTCTCAACACCCTCTAGTATAATTTGCGATATGAGATCGCTGCCTAATAGAAGGTCTATTTGAGCGGGGTGTTGCAGTTGGGATCTGCTAGCTTTAGGTGTGTAACCTTGTGCCATTGCTTGCTATTTATGTGATAGCTTGGTAACATATGGGTTTAGTTGCGGTAAGACTATTGCATCTGCTTGAATGCGCTTATCCGCTTGGGGGGAAATTAGGGTAATGGGACAGATTTTACTTGAGTTTTGTACTACTCGTCCGCCCATTCCCGTAATTTCAAAGTTGGCTTGTTTTGTTGGCAGTTTTAGCCTATTTTGTGCCCTAGACGCTATGAAAGATCGTTGTGATCCTTGGTCTATTAGGGCTCTGAGCTTAAACAGTTCTCCTCGATGTTCGATGGAGACGACTGCTGTGGGTAGTAGTACCCTACTTTGATTTTCGCTGTGTAGCGTTTGAGTTTTTACCGCCTTTGAGCAGCAAGGGGTTTCTTGGCATATTTTCGGAAATTTGAGATTCGGGAGTTGCGGTTGCAACTAAACCCGTGGCTCTTTTGGGAAAGCGCTAGTTTGGGTGTTTTGGAGAAATTATTGAAGTGCAACATTGAGTGATGCCTTTTGTGGCAATATACGCAATTGAATTTGCTTTCGCAATTATTTAGATGTGAGAATGGGACAAACAATTTGTGCAGGAGTCTTTTTGATCTGACAAAGTTGTTCCTTTCATTAATATTCAATTTTTTAAACTTATCGCAAGATTTGAGTTTATGCCCTCCTGTGCATAGTTCGCATGACGTATGATTGTTTTGTTCGGAAGTGAACGATTGCGTTTTGAAAAAACTACGATTTAAATTGTTGTTATTAGCTTGGGGTCGCATGAGCTGCGATTTAGGTCCAGTTGAACGTTTTTAGTTCTGACCATTTTTTTATCAACCCTTTCCGCGATTTCATATTGGGTAGTTAGGAAATCTTTCATCTGTTGCCACGTTGGGCACTTTCTTCGCGAAGAGAGCGATTGCTCCCACAAAAG
Organism: Bactrocera correcta; assembly: GCA_027475135.1. Taxonomy (NCBI): domain Eukaryota; kingdom Metazoa; phylum Arthropoda; class Insecta; order Diptera; family Tephritidae; genus Bactrocera; species Bactrocera correcta. The sequence goes on along the minus strand of CM050323.1, from coordinate 4,224,072 downwards.
CAACGATTTTTCTGGTAATGCCGCGGAGCATATGTTTACCAGTATGGGGTCCCAATTGTCAGTGGGAATATTTTGTGTCGTTAGAACCGACAAACAATTCGAAACAGTGGATTGAAGTTTTATGATTCTTCACTTGTTTCTCTCTGAATTTTTGGTAAATTCATTAATATGGTCACTTGTTTGTCGACCAGTATTCTTTCATTCTCGTATCGTTCTTTTAAAGCTTCCCAAGCTAATTGAAATTGTTGTCATTAAGAGCGAACTGTTTTACTATGACGCCTGCTTGACCTTTTGTTTTGTATCGGAGGTGATACAATTTTTGTGCATTAGATAACTTTGGGTGGTTTTGTAAGAACGGCGGTGAACATGTCCCGGAAGGACGGCCATTGTTCATAACCCCCATGAAAAAATTTCTGTGTCACATGCTGGCACTTTGAGATGAATACCTGAGCTTGCCTCTTGGGCCTGTGTTTGTGGTAACTCTACTCTCAGTTGTGGATTTGGTGCGATTGACCTTGTTATTTTAATTGATCAGAGATCATGGCTTTTGTCTCTTCATATTGGTCAAGACAATTTTCATATTTGGAGTAAGCCGAGGTTTTGAAATTTTCCGGAAGATCCGAATCATTCCGTTTCTAACTACAATGGCGTCATAGGCCGCTTGGAGACGTGTCCAAAAATTGTCAAGGTTTTGATTCTTGATTTCTAGTACCGATTCAGAATTATCTAGAATCGGCGAAGATGAGAATCGAGTGCAGTATCGTATTAAGCTGTCACTCTCTGATAAAAATTTAGCGTACGAAACGTCTTTACCCCGTTTTTGTTTTGTAGCACCTTGCTTCGAGCGTGTAGCTTCTGCCGGTGTACATGGACTTTTTTCATCCGAAATCATTTTTGGTATTTTTAGAAATTGATGAGACTTAGATTCCTTTGAATCTGTGTTCATTTAGATGAAAAATGGTAATATATGTATAAATATACAATTTTCTGATTTAAAGCAAACGAATAAATTTAGAGAACCGTAAAACGCTTTCGCGTCGATAAGAGCTTTAATTTCTGTTGAAAGTAATAAAATACGCGTTTTTCAGATTTAGCGTTTGAGCGGTTGTATGTAGTTTGGTTTTAAAACTTTATATATTATATATAAGCGGACTTTTCTGACTGTCCCTGTTTGTGTACTCGTTAAAGCGGTCACTTTGAATAAAAGTACGTACTATGTGAGTATGTACAGATTAGTACGTATGAAAATATTTATTTATTTATCTATGTATATATATATATATATATATTGTATGTATGTATAGATTTCTAAAATTTTTAGTATATATAATTAGGGTTTTCACAAGTCTCCTAAAGTCATAGGTTATAATAATTCGAAAACATATCACTGAGAATTGTAAACGTGTGAACTCATTTTGGTATGAAACCCAACAAAAAAATTTTTTTTTTTTTTAAACCAGTGTAAAACTGTATAATTTTACGATTTTTTCGATGCTTTACGACGGGTTGTGAGTACCCCCAAATATATGTTATTATAAATTTTTATTTATATTTTGTACTTGTAATATATGATAAGGTATGTATATAGAATAACTATGTATGTTTGATTTTATTTTGTGTATTTAGTCAGTATGTATACATCTGTGTATCTCTTTATTTTTTTTTTGTTTTACACAACCGCTTTGAAATAATTTGAACTAATATTGCCAATATGGGCTTCAAACATACATATACATATATACATATATAAAGTGCTAAGATACTAGTAGGAATCGATACGACTCACTTTGGGGGGTGTAAATGTTTCCATATAGGGGTTGATGTCCTCCTCTTGTCTTCGCAGGTTGGGTCCGTTGTATTTGTTGTTTGATGTATTTAATTACTTTTATTATTTATTTATTTATTTTTTTTTTTTTCCGCGCCCGTTTAGATTGAGTTTCCTTTCCATTATGTGTTAGTTGCACGCCCGTTTGTTTTTTGATCGTATGGTATCAATATTTATTTCACATTAATATCGATGATTATTTTCCAACACCAATAATAGGTAAGGGGGCAGAAAACATTGGAGAAACTAGTCACATAAAAAAAATCTTCACTGCTTTTGCTTTGTTGCTTTTTGTTATATTCTTTCACTTCACATTTACACCATTTTCATTTACTTGGGAATTTATTAAAAATGTTATAATCTGTATGCACTGTATATGTGACTGTTTATGTTTCCACTTCGTAAAATAAAAATTTGTTGCAATACGTTTTCGTTTTCTACGTATTTGTAAAAACTAATTGATTTTACAAGTCAACTGCTTTCGTTTGCCTTTGCAGAAAAACAAGTACAAAAATTTATTTGGAAATCTGCTACACGCCGTGGCTATCAACCGAATCACTTTACTTTACTTCACTTGTCGGTTTTTTTTTTTTTTTGTTACGATTGCATAATATATGTGTATATGTGTTCACTTTGTCACTGCACCTTTCCGAAAATCTTTTTCTTGTTATGTAAAAGTTGTAACTGTTTTTTTTTTTTTTTTTTTTTTTGTTTTAAGCGCATGTATATATATACATGGATGCTTCCGTTATTGGCCGTAACTGTATATAACCGTTTTTATTTTACCGCATAGTGCCGTTCTTTTTTCCTCGAAGGACCATATTTATTCGGATAGTAGCGATATCATATGTGAATAAAAAATTATTTCGCCTGACGGCTTCTCAATCAAACGTAAACTACTGTATTATATTATTGATTAAGTCTAAAGTTACATATTTGAATTCGTCGCAACAATTTTATGTTGCAATTTGCATTCCGTTTAATATATTTTCCGTAATCAATATTATTTAAAAGGGGAATGCGTACATTGTATTGTTTAGGATAACATAGTATTAAATATTACTATTTATTCATATCGATTTAGAAATATCTCATAATTTCGGTGATGGTTAATAGTTGTTTTAAAAAATGACGGTGCGGCGCGTATGTACCGGCGAACGTGACTTCAATAAAATATACTTCAATACACGCAATGGATCGGCTCACTGAAAAATATCTCTTAACTTCGGTGTTGTTAATAGTTGTTTAAAAAATGACGGTGCGGGCGCGTATGTACCGGCGAACGTGACTTCAATAAAATATACTTCAATAAACGCAATAGATCGGCTCACTGAAAAATGTCTCTTAACTTCGGTGTTGTTCAATAGTTGTTTTTAAAAAATGACGGTGCGGGCGCGTGCGTAGCGGCGAACGTGACTTCTCGAACTGTGTAGAACAAAAAAACGGCACAGCGTCACCTTCTCGTTGGTATAAGATGAAAATGGAACAAAAACAGTTGGGTGTGGAGATGATCAATGATGCCCCTTTTTGTTTTCTCTAATTAACGCGTTGATGTGGAGAGTGTTGTATTCACTGATCAGAGATGCCCTTTAGTTGACTAGTTCGGGCGACTGGAGCTCATCTCAACACTATTCTAGAAATAAATTGCTTAAATAGAAAATTAATAAGATAGAAGATAAATAATTAAAAAAGTATTCCCAAGCATTTAATTAAGAATTAAAACAAAAAAGCATTGTTTTAGAATAAACATTTCTTGGCGTTGGGTACTTAATTCATATTACAAAAATAAATTTTTAATCCCAAAGATCGTGGATTGAAAAATAAAAATGATTTTTTTTAATTTTTTGATTTTATTATTGGTTTGTAGGAAAAATGGACTTAATCGGCTCAGTTCTTATCCTAGCCTTGTATACCTAATACGATGTGTGTTCAAAAAGTATCGCGAATTTTGTGTTTTTTCAAAAATTATTTATTTATTCATGAATATCTATTTTGTCCCCTTCAAAGTAATCCCCATGAGATATTCTACACTTTTGCCAACGGTTTTTCCAATCTTCGAAACACTTCAAAAAATCATTTTTTTTTTATCTTCTTCCTCCTTCGATGTCGTCTTTATCTCGTCGAGAGAAGCGTAACGTCGTCATTTCATGGGCCTCTTTAGTTTAGGGAACAAGGAAAAGTCACAGGGGCCAGATCTGGGGAATACGGTGGCTGCGGCATCAGTAGTGTGTTGTTTTTGGCCAAAAAGTCGCGAAAAAGGAACGAAGTGTGTGAGCAGGGGCGTTATGGTGGTGCAAAAGCCAATTTTTGTTCTTCCACAAATCAGGGCGTTTCTGGCGGATAGCTTCGCGCAAATTGCGCATAACTTGCAGGTAATATTCCTTATTGACCGTTCTTCCCTGTGGCAAGAACTCTTGATGCACCACGCCCCTGCAAACGAAGAAAACTGTCAGTTACGATTCGCGATACTTTTTGAACATACCTCGTACAATAATTTTTGTTATTGGTCAGTATGAAAAATACCTTGGTTTACAGTAAAGAGTTTTCTTTGCTATAAAAAATCGAATTTTGAAGCGTTTTGATCAATGGCAGATGACTCCATGGGTTCAGATATGCTGAGTGTACTTTATAAATTTCAAGTCAAATCATTTGAGCTTGCCGATTTTGAAATACAATGAAAGCGAATCTGAAAAACACTGAAAAAGCGTTTAAAGTATGATGTCCGCAACTAAGTGCTCCTTCTTCCAACTGCTGCTTCTTAAAACGGTTTTGAATTTTTCAAAATCACTTTGCTACCGCATTCTATGCATGTTAAGAAATCAATTTATGAAAAAAAGGCATCGATAGTTGAGCCCATCACATGTGTTCTCCATCTTAAAGTGAAGCGCATCCGACTGTTGATATTATTTCTGCATCACTCGCCTACAGGGTGTTATCGTTCACCTCCCTTGTGGTCGCTTAACATTATTGCGCTTTATTGCGCGTTATATTTGAATACAAAAGTTACGAAAATTAACTTGCATGTTACACTTAAACGTCGATAACTCAAACACTTTACGCGAAAAGTTTGTTTCACCAATTTCAGAGTATGAGCGCGGCATCACGCCTACAGAGTCAATTGAGGCACAGTGGTTCCAAATATATTTTTATATTCTTCCAACAGTTTTATTCATCGAATGACTGAAAAATTTTGGATGAGCCAATTCTTGAATTGATGAAATCCGTATATAAATGTAATTTAACAAGTTATAGAGAATTTTAAATTTGGTCTGTGAAGTCTGTGATAATAACGAATTAGATTCAGTAATCTAAAGATGTATTTGTTGTAGAACAAACATCGGTTGAATTAAGCTTCTTGGAATTTCAGGTCAACTGAAAGCTTTAAATTTAAAGCTTTTTGGCTTTAAAATCTGGGTTTTGATAGGGAAAACTTCGCTTGGATAAAACACATCAAACAAATATTAGTTTTGCTTTAGGCTCTCTCCTTGAAGCCCGCCTTAGATGCACTAATTTTATACCCTGAAGAAGACATATTTAATTTCGCAATAAGTTTCTAACACCTTCAAAGAAACGTCTGGAACTATATAAAACCTCAGCGTAATGAGTTTAATCTATTTAGGCATATCCATCCACAAAGAAGCGGAAATCGGAGATAACTCCATGAAATGTAGCATGGCTTATTGCCTTAAATATTTGTGCAATTTTCGAAAAAAATATTCAGATCGAGTCAGTATATTAATAGCCGTCGTACACACTGATCGTTCAAAATCATTTTCGTGTTAGGAATCTTCTTTATTTCGGAGGGATATTACAGCTTCGGAGCTACTGAAATTAACGTTTTCTATTGTTTCCTTTAAATTCTGTCAAATTAAACACTGTACCGGTTGCCGATTTCGGACCTGCTGCAGTCAAGCAAAAAACTTTCGCCATGAAACAATAAAATTATGAAGTACGCAAATAATGAGTGCCATAAAAATATTGAAGCGTTTAGCAAGTCGGCGAATACACCCACACATACGCGTACACGCGCGCATATTTAGGCGCAGATCAGAGTCGAATTTTGAATTCTTACAGCGCAGCAAACCCTGCCGCCAACCGAGACTTGAAAAGCTAACGGGCGAACTTAAATTGCTAAGAAAGTGGTGAAAGCAAGGAAGCGAGAATTGTGGCCAGCGCGCGGCGCTTCTGTGCGCACACATACAGTACATCGCATACATAGATGTGAGTGTGCGCGAGCATGTGTGGCGCAGAAAATAAATAAAAACAGCGAAATTTATGCTTTTGCAAAAGTTTGGCGACTGCACCCAAGGGGGGTTTTTAGCGATTGCCAGTTTGGGAGGGACACTAAGCACAGCGCAGCAAATTAGGCGCCAGTTGGGTGATTAGTGTTAAAGCCCCAGTTGCTAGGGTGGCGTGGTGGGTGTTGCGGATAAAATTTCATGCGCAGACTTGCTGCAGTCAGTAAGCAGTGATTGCTAGGTTAACTTAAGTTAGCTTTAGTTTTTATGCCTCAGCGTGAATTTCACTTTTCATTTCTCTCCTGTCAATAATTATCTCCTTGTATTCGCGAAAAACTGTCATTGTCGATGTATACAATTTCGATTTTGCTCAGCAGAGTTTAATTATTTGAAATTGTACATAAGTATTTTGAAGCTTGTCAATATCAAATCAAAACATTTATAGACATAAAATAATGGGTTGTAAAAAAAGTCCTGCGGTATGTTTATTAAATCAATTCGTGTGGCACCCATAGATCGAGCTTCTTAGTGACTCCAAGCTTTTTCAAATGGTTTATAAGGGTTTTGATGATTACTATGCCGGCCTCTTTCGACCACCTCTACACCAGAACGAAAACGTTGAAACCATCGTTGTGCGGTGGAAATGGAAACTGTATCGGGTCCATAAACTGCACAAATTTTATTGGCGGCTTGAGATGCATTTTTGCCTTTATCGTAGAAGAACCTAAAATATGCCGTATTTTCTCTTTATTTTTCTCTATGTTTGCGACGCTATAACTCACGAACGACTTAAAAGAGACAATATTCAATCAAACACGAGTTAGCGCGTGAAATGAGCTTTCCAAAAAGGTATAGCATGACCCGATGCGACGAATAAAAAATAGAATTACGCCCTTTCAGCGCCAACTAGCGAAAATACCGCAAGACTTTTTTTACAACAAATATTACGCGATCAGTCACTTTAGTTTATCTACATTAACTTCAATTGCGTATCTTAAAACTAATAAAACTAGATTAGCATTCTCTTGAGCTATTTAATGGATACAATTGGTTAACTACCTAAATCACAAAAAAATTCATACAAGTTATCACATTGGATGGGGCATCTGCAGTTTAAAAAGCCTTGCCAATCAAACTTGCTGGGATTATATAATGGTATATGCATATCATATAAAACTACCGGCACAAAATGTAAATAATGGGCATGGCATCTATACTCTTAGATCAAATCCCAAACCTCACGTCTTGACATATTTATATTTCAAAGAACACCTGGGATTTCTTCACTTTAAAAATATACAATTCAATCAATACACAGATAAGAAATAAGAACACATCAGTGCCTACTTTCTACCAAAATAATTACTCAATCTGTGAAATATCGTATGAAATTCAGAAGGAACCTTTTTCTTATTACAGTTAGAAGATGAAGTGGTGCTGAAAATGGGTATAATCGGGTTAGTTCATCCTAGTCTCATGTATGTACGAAATAAACAAGCTTTCCGTTGGCTTTGTACTGTACGTATATATTAGACAAATAAGTATCTGAACATTGTAATAATCAGATGTAATACACTGCCTCGAAACACTTTTCATCCGCACTTTTGGGGATGGTTCCTTCAGTGAATTTTGTTTCATCCCTTCGATCGACTGCAAACCGGGCCCGAAGAGGCCATTTCCGAGCCAAATCTGGTGAATACGGTGGTTGATCGATGTTATTCATTGTATTTTTACACTCTTGCAACCTGTTGCTACAGTTCACCTAACGGTTGTATGTATAATCTAAAAATAATGGTTACATATGCGCCATTCCGTCAATTGGCGACATGGTTTTTGTACCCGTGGTTCTCCGATTTTGACCAAACTTTAGAATATCATAATATAGACCAAGAGAAAAATATCTATTAACTTTCTAGTGGTCAATGTTACTCCATTGTTTTTTGGTGCGCAATTCAAACTGAAATCAAACAAAAAAATGACTATTTTTTTTATTTTTTAACGACCTCAAAAATAAGTGAAAAAATATTTTTAAGTTATCTAATTTTATGTAAAAAAATCTCAGCTTTCTGATAAAAAAATTTTCAAAATCCAAACAAATTTTCAAAATCCAAAAAATTGATTCCTATTTAAATTCTACATAGAATATTCAAAAACATGGGACTCTGATCCCATGAACAGCAAAAAAATGCAACGTTGCCGCTCTGGTTGATTGTCTGTCTGTTCGTCCGTCCGTGCAAGCTGTAACTTGAACAAAAATTTAGATATCTCGATGAAACTTGGTATACAGAGTTCTTAGTACAAAAAAATTCGAATTCTTAGTTGGGGGCAATCGGGAAAACTGCCACGCCCACAAATCGCCGATAAGCGAAAATCTATTAAGTGTCATAATTAAGGACTACATTAAGATATAAAACTGTAATTTAGCATAGAAGACCGCAATAAAAATTTTTGGAAACGTGATACTGGTCCCGCCCTCTGATATGTTTAATGTACATATCTCCTACACCACTAAAGGTACAACAACCAAATATTGCAAAAACTTCTACCCACAGTGTGAAAACGGATGAAATCCGATGAATACCCCGCTTACTCGCCATATAACGGTATTGTTCAAAAATACTAACTACTATAAGCGCGATAAATCAATAACTACAAGGTGCGTTCCAAAGTAAACAGAACTTAAAAAAACAAAAACAGAACAAATGGTTTTTTTGGCAAAATCAATTTATTTTATTCAAAATAGTCTCCTTCTGTTTCAATACAGCTTTTTGAACGGTCCAAAGCATGTCGAACGAGTGTTTTAGCTCGTTGGCCGGTATGGCTGCCAGTGCAAGCGTTTTGAATGGCCTCTACGTCTTCATAACGCTTTCCTTTCATGGGCAAATGCATTTTTGCGAAAAGGAAGAAGTCGCACGGTGCCATATCAGGTGAATACGGGAGTGGTTACTGGTTGGAATTTGATTTTTGGTCAATAACAGGTCGCAAGCGTCGATCGAATGTTGGATTCTGAGCAATTTTTGGTCGTCAGTCAATTTATACGGAACAAATCGTGCACACCTTTCGTAAGCCTAAATGTTCGGTCAAAATGAGATAAATCGATATTTTGAAGATTTTTCCATGAATATCAATGATGATTTCGGCTGATTTTTGATGAAATAACGCACAGTTTTGATAGAATTTCCGGTGATGACGGATTTTGATTGTCCCACATGTTGATCGTCATTTATATCCTCATGCCCACTTTGAAAACGTTGAGACAACTCGTGCACTCTGCTACAGGATAGGCAGTCATCGCCATAAACTTGTTTCATTAATCGAATCGTTTCGGTCAAAGTTTTACCAACTTTAAAACAAAAGTTAATGTTGGGTCTTTGTTCGAAGCTCATTTTTTCACCGTTAACACATAATACTGACACTTAAAACTCAATAATTTCGCTTCCAATCTGTGAAATGTCATGAAATTCTCACTGGACAATCGAAAAAGATAGCGGGTTCTAACGCACTAGTCGTTATATAGATGGTGTTATTGCCTGAGCCACGTTATAACTAATATAAAAGATTTTCGAACTTCTGGGTGACTTTGTACCGCACAGATCGGCCAATAAGTCAGTTATACCAATGAAAATAAAATAGCGAGTTTTAATCATAACAGTATATCATTGTGCCTAAAATGGATACAAATATGGTGAAAACTTGGCTTAATCTCCATGTAACCATTACCAGGATTTTCGAACATCCGACTGATTTTATATAATGACTATGTATGATGATTTTGGTTTTCCTAATAAATCTTATGCCGAATATATATAGTGTGTAGGTCAGTATATAAGTTATATATGGTTTATGTTTACTTAAAATAGCTTAGATTTCGATCCTCTGGTTGACGCTTTACATCGTAAGGTATTTCCCTGGCTTTGATTCCTGCAAGTTGCAAGAGTATGCAATGTTCGGTTGCACCCGAACTTAGCCCATTCTTACTTGCTTTCTTTAAATTCCATCACAATCGTGGCTCGATGCGATGGTGCATTATAATCGTGTAAAAGCCATGAATCGTTCTTCCACAAATCCGCCCCTTTTGGGCGGATGGTCTCACGCAAACGCCTCAGTACGGCTAAATAGAATTTCTTTTTGGCCTCTGTCTTTACGTAACAAACTCATGATGCACCAAACCACGAATACCGAACCTGAATTTTAAGCGGAATTAGCGAGGTTTTTTTTTAGTTTCCGCTTGTTTTTCATGCATGCACACTCATAAACTCATGTCTCATCTGTAGTTATAATACTATCCATGAATAGGGGATTGGAATTCGCACAATCAAGCATGTCCAAGGAGATCTGTTTACGGCACACTTTCTGAAGAAAATTCAGTTTTATCGGAACGAGTGTAGAAAGAACCCATTTCTTGGCGAGAGATGTCGAGCTCTTTTGTCATCTCTCTTAACCTGGCCTAACGATTCTCAAACGCCGTATCCTTAACTTATTTTAATATTTTCATTAGTGAAAGAGGTCGAAGATCGTCCAGAACAAGGCATGTCTTAAACAATCTCTCGACCGTCGTTGAAGGCTTTGTAGTACTCGTAGACTTATGTTTCGAATCACTGTAAGCCTTTTCTAACGATTACGCATACGAAATTTGGTTAGGATAACGACATTCCTTTTTCGATTTTTTTATCCATTGTAAAAATCGCCACGCACTGCTGAGGTGCTGTAAACGAATTGGTTGATATACGTATCGTGCTCATATTTGTCATAGTACTAAAGGACAGTCCTACCAACTTAGCAAAATATATATTTTTTTGAAATATCATTTACCATTCCCCGTGTTAATTACAATTTCCGTTTGCATTTTTGTCTAATGTGTGCATATAAATAAACAACATGACGAGCTGAGTCGATTTAGCCATGGCCGTCCATTGATTTGAAACTTTGCACATGTCCTTTTCTCCCTAATAAGCTTCGAAACTGCCGATATCGGACCACTATAGCATATAACTGAAAATAAACTGCACTAAAGGAATCGTTATTTTAAGGAATCGTTTGTATTTGTTTCGGTACAGCTGAAGTTAACCTTTTTGCTTGGTGCATGGTAATTTCGGACTCGTCGGACACCGTAAAGCTTATGAGCTTGCTAGAAAGAACATGCTTATCCAAATCTCATTAGAATGGGAACAAGTAGGTGTTTTTTTGTCATCGTGAACTTGGTTGCTGGACGCCTCATAAGCAGTGGTCAGTAACTAGCACTTGTGGGGTTGCGAGAGCCTTTCATGGAACTACTTCTTAGCAAGGTTCGTACAGGGTGCAGTTATAACTGTCCTAACTCGACACTGTCCCATTAGCACTCAAGCGGTGAAGCTAAAAATTTTTGAGAACAAAGCTTGTCAAAGTTGCAGGGAGGAAGATGAGGTGCAAACCTCTAGACACTTTCTCCTTCACGGACCAGCTTTCGACGTAGCTTGGTTGCAATAATTTCTACGAACGCGGTGAATTGGCTGAATTAGATCAATAAATATTTTGACTTTACAATGGGCCGCACTTAGTTTCTAGTCCGTGGTCTGCCTGCATATATTCGGTAAAAGCCATCTTCTTCTCAGACTACAGTTCTGTGTTTCGACACTGATTAATTGAAACTTGTTAAACCATCTATGTATTCTATACACCAAATGACATTAAATTATTATATTACAAACCAATTGAAGAGTTACTTTACTTTGTTGTTTTTTTTTTTTTAAATGCCATTTAGATTTTAAAAGTCACAATATTAGTCACTGTTGATCTTACTATTACTGTAGTGACTTGCTTAACCGCCACTGCGTATTAGTAACATAAATGCACACAATCCTCCAACAATCGCAATTGATTCGTTTCCATATTTAAATGTGCATCTATTGATTTTGAATATGTGTTTGTAAAGTGTATATATTTACTAGTGGCAGTAAAGCATAGACAACAAGGATTATGTGGACTACTCTAGTAAACCAGTACACGAGAAGATTTTCTGCAATTTGAGAAATGCCACGCGATGGAAATATCCTGCACTCAACTTTGATATACTGCAAATGGATATGGCAAACCAAATCCAATTCCATTGTGGGCAGCCTCCGGCTAAAAAAGTACTCCACAAATACTGATGTTGTTTTTATTGCAATGCCAAGCAGTAGTGGCGTAATAAATGGCACAATCGGAAGAAAATCACGCTTGTGTGTACACCAATACACAAATACACCTAAACGCTTGAACTCGAACGAACCACACAAATCGTCTGTCACAAGCGCCATTTACTTTGCGAATGCAAACGCCGCTGCTGCACTTCAATGTGGAATATGAAAATTCATCAGCGACCACAAATAGTATGTACACATTTACCGGGTTTTCTAATAGGGATGATATGGTCTCTGGTCCTTTCGGCCTTTTTTAAAATGTGATTTTTTAATAATCGTCCAGCTGTGCTCGCTAGTCGTTGAATTGTTAAACAACTCAAGCATAAATTTTCTTTACGAAATGTTCAAGTGCCAATAAGACAAAGCTCGAAGTAATAAAAATATTACTGCCTTTCAGGCAAGTATTGCTGAAGAACGCAATTTGTTGATTCCAAAGCCATCTCAAGAACTGTACTTCCGCATAAAATTATTACCGTAAACGTCATTAATTTACTGATTTGTCTTGGAACAGCTTTAAAAAGACATTTTCAAAATTCTGGGGATTCGTGCTACACAGCCATGCAACAAACGAATTATTGGGAGAAAAGTTTGGAGATTCGATTATTTCAAGAAATTTTTACATTGATTGGCTTCCAAGAAGTTGTTATTTAACACCATTAGACTACTTTCTGTGGAGTTATTTGAAGATATTGGTCTTTTGCAATAAACCACACTCTCCTCAAGCTTCGGAAGTCAATATGGCATATGCTATTCATGACGTGGACGTGTGTACGTCTTGATTTAGTGAAAAACTACTTAAAAATTTGATTCATAGAATTCGTTCCTGCAAAAGAAGTCGTGAAGGCCATTTTAATGATGTTATATTCAAAACTTAATTACACCGATTGCACTTCACATTAAATAAAAAAAAAACATTTGAGTTTCCTAAGCAATTCCTGTATTTTTTTTAACAAATCATATCACTCGTATTGAAAAACCCTGTATATCGCAAATAGCTGTATATTAAGACTAAGCTTTGGTGAATGACAAAAAATCTGATAAGTGCTTCATTTATTTCTTGGTGGATATAAACATATATAATTAATCCGTTGTTCGGGAGTGGCGCCAAAAATGGACTTTCAATGAATCTAAATAAGGTATTGATCACAAATGTCGGTGCGACCTGATAACACAACTTTAATATGTTGCCTCAGTTAGGCTAAGTTAGGCTTCATTTAGAAAAATGTTAAAGCTTTGAAAACCTGAAACTTTTTGTTTGCAGTCGAAAATTTAACCTTCAGTTAACTTTCGTCAAAATTTTCGGTATAGTCTAAAATATAGGTTGGGTTAGGCCCGATGATATTTTGTTTAATTTGAGGTAAAGAATTCTTCTCTCAGGACGTTCACTTTTTCAGGAACTTTAGGAGCGACTTGATATCTACGTTTGATACTTCGTCCAGTTCTTTGAACACCGAAGCCTTAGATACATGAGTCGAGTTCATAATATTGCTGGACTGCTGGACAAAGGCTTGGAGATGTTCAAGCGTCTCTCTGATGTTAACTTCTCTGCATTTTCTGCATGTATTTGGCTCGCATGTGATGCCAGTAGGTGACTTGTCAAGAAGCGACCGTATGAGTAAGAAGCAAGCAAGTTTTTTTAGGATCTCTTGCGCAAGATCTTGGAGATGCTGCATGTACTTAAGGCATTTGTTCTTATTTACTTCCCTATTTCCTGTACTCGTTCGGTAGCCAAACGGATGGCACTTTCGTCAACCTCGTCAGCTGTTTCGTTAACTGGAACTCCTTTTGGCCTCTACTGCGTTATATATGCAGCTGCTTTCCGACATCCGCTACATCTACTGCTTTCTTGCTTCTAAAAGCATTCTCTGATATTAACGTGATGTGAAGTTAATGCCTTAATTGCTGGGTATGGACGTATTTATTTATCATTTTTATGTTATTTCCTGCGTTTCTATCTATTGCGGCCGTTTTTCCAGCTGCAAATACCTCCGCCTGGAAGATACAACAATAATCTGGAAGCTTGAAGGGTCGCCTGAGATCCGGCTCCGAGCAATAGAATCCGGTCCCAGTCGATTGGCCATTTTGGAATCATCTAAGTAGTTGTTATGAGCTTCCTTGACGACTCGCAGACTTCTGCGCCATCCATCTTCCTTTAATATGATTTAGAACCTTTTCTCTCAAAATAAAACGTATGCGGTCTAATTTGTCCTAAAATTCCATGCTTATTGAGCTGTATCCAAAGGTCCTTGTAGGGAACTCACCTAATGCGGCTAATCTTGCAGTTTTGTTTTTTGTCGCAGAGCTTTCTACTGAAATATCGATTGTTGGAGGTTAGGCAACCTTTCTATTGCCGCTGTTGTGGATTTTAGCGTTCCCGTTATGCAGAGAATATCGAATCATTGTTTCCGTTCCATCCGATTTCCTGTATGAAATTTTATTCATGGCGGTCCACTTATGCATACCAATGCATGAGACCATTTAAAAGTTCCCAAGTAGATCCTAGCATTTTCTTGCACGCGTTTTTTCAGTCTCACTTCCACACTGAGTACATCACCTTGCTATCCAAAATTACTCCCGGGCACTTGGTATGCTCCTTAATTGTCAATACAACTCCATTGAGTCTAGGAAGTTTTCAAGGTGGGATTTTGTAGCTCCTTGTAAAGAGTATCATATCCGTTTTATCAGCATTTACTTCTAGGTCATCCGAAAACGGTACGAAATCGGTACATATATAGCCCCCAGAGCGCTCTCCGTCACTGATTATA